>VXBJ01003242.1:267753-510870 GCA_013400055.1 Nycticryphes semicollaris | reverse complement strand
CCAATTTTATCTTTTTTTTTTTGAGCTGCCAGTTATTTAGGTCTGGAGTCCTTCCAAAACTGAGAGTCATAGAAGCATGATGCTAAATTCAGTTGCAGCATACATTTCATCTTATTTTTCCCTATATCCTAAGCTCTCATTTGAGGAAGAACAGGAAGTTTAATTAAATATGTATTGAGACTCTCCTCCACCGTGTCAGCCCAGGATGATGATAAATGCGAGTGGCTTGCCAGCAATATGGCTACCCCTTTAATCTCTCTCTTTTTTTCAGCTGCCAAGAGAAAAGTCCCTCAATCCAATGTTTATAGACACTATGCTCAGTGTGTATAGATTTTTTGTGTATGAAAGGATTAAAATGGCAAGATAGATGATGAAAAAAGTGTAGTGAAATAGCATTAACACAAAATAATACCCGATAAATTATGTTATTCTACTCTGCAAATGGAAAATTATAATATATGTGATGCAGATGAAACAGATCTGTTCCCATGAATGTATATTCCTGTATTTTCTTGAAGAACAGTCTCCACCAAAAGTAGTATTAAAATAAACAGGAAAGTCCTCTGATATCAAGTTTCAGAATACATTCTCTGTATTTATAAATTTGGGTGTATGGTTTTGTTCTGAGGTTTTTTGTGCACACTGTTAATTTTATATTTTGTAGGGTGTCTTGCAATTTGAACAACATATATATCAACGTTAGAGGCTCTACACTCACTATATTTTGAGCCAACGTCAACATTTCTTAGCGTTTTAATGGAAATGGTTCCCACGTCTTGCATCAGATGTAGGATTTCACTGGAGAAGTTATTCAACATATGATTCTGTGTGTCCACACGAGATACATAGGTGACCTGCTTGATTATAAAAAACAAGGCATAGGATCTGA
The DNA here is from genome assembly GCA_013400055.1 of Nycticryphes semicollaris. NCBI lineage: Eukaryota > Metazoa > Chordata > Aves > Charadriiformes > Rostratulidae > Nycticryphes > Nycticryphes semicollaris. Next base: position 509,981 of record VXBJ01003242.1, on the reverse strand, counting down.
TGATTTAGATGGTCCTTTCTAGCATGGTGTGTGTCATTCTGTAGGTCTTTTCCTTAAACAGTTCACAGTTAAATCCAACAGTCCAACACAATAACTTGACTGTGTGGGTAGTCCAGCTGAATCGATGAGACACATACACACATGCAAATTGCCCCATTAAGAGTAGTTTGGCGACTACCGTGCCATTCACAGGTGTATGTTTACAACGTGCAATACCTGCCAGGGAAATGCCTAATATAAAATGAAAGCTTAGCGACTACACAGTGACAAACAAGGGGGGAAAAGAAACATTTTGAACAAAACAGTAATAACTCTGTATTATGCCACCTCCATATGGCATCTTTTCATAGATTGAAAGCTATTTCAGTTATTGCATTGGGATCTGTTGCTCTAATACATTTTAATACAGTTGTCGCCATAAAAAGCTTTGTGGATTAGATGCTGTTACTGATGATGACGTGAAGATAAGATTGTCCATGTCCCTGATGCTTGAAAGTTTGCATGTTCCTATGTGCAGGAATATATGTCAAAGAAAATAATTTTAGATGACCAGATACCGAGATACAAAGATATCCTAATTTGGAGACTTAAGCCAAAGGGAATTGTTCAAGCATCATATGTGATTATTTTATTTTTAATTATTAATCCAGTTGTATCTGAATTTAAAAAAAAATCATTGAACCTCTACAGATTTGTAAGCTAACTGACAGGTATACTATGTACTTATAATAATATACAGATACTATAAGCACTTGTGCAGAACCATGTCTGGGAAGTCCAGAAGGAAGCACAATCTGCTTCAGATTCACATCATCTGGAGCTGCTAATAAGCAAACTAAAAGCCTACCTGGCAGTAATGTTTGGAAACTTGGCCTACGTATTTACTTAGCCATGCAATAGAGCAAATTGAAAAAACATCTGCTTTTCATGCATAAACTCTCTCCGTGGAAAAGTGTGCATTTGAGTGAATACACGAGTGTTAAAAAAGGTCAGCAACCAAGTATGAATAAACCACCTTACAACTCTTTATGTACCTTTAAAATTGCATATATCTAATAATAATACTTATAATTATTGATTTATATGTGTATGAGCCCTAGAGAGATAGGTTAAACTGAAAATAGTAGAACATCCTTGTAACAGTCTTGAATATAGTGAAATGTACTTCCTGTATCAGTGAATTTTCAAATTATATGACCAAGAACTACCTGAAGATCTTAAATGGGCTTTAAGTCCATTCTTCTAATCACTGCAGGCAAAACCTGGACCTTTTCATTAATCTCTATTTAGATATTAAACAGGGTGTAGGAATGTTTCATGCTAAAATGTTCATTTGCCGGTAAAGTTATATTCCTATTTCTGTTGTATGCATTATTGAATGTCACTTTTACACAAAAAATTAAATATGAATGTTTGTTTTGTTCGCTTTGTGAGCATGCAGATCCTCAAAATACCAAAGAGTAATTCTTTAAATGGTTTTAAATTCCTTTTTTTTTTTTCTTTAAATCTTACATATTACATAGTTAATCTTCACAACAGTGTTATGGTACATTATAGATGTACAGCAGCATTGTTGTAAGAATGTGCTGCTGATATAAAACCATCAATGTCTAAAAATTATATACACATACATTCTTCCTCAACCCATCATAACTTTTTCTTTGTATTTTATACACAAGGAATGTGCGTCTTAATGTATGGCTTCCTGTTTACTCTCCCTGCTGCAGGTGTCAGTGCACAGGCATTTCAGAGAAGGTGCCCATCATGCTGATTTTCTAGAAAGAGTCTGGGGGTTTCCCCATAGTGTTGCCTTTTAGGTGCTTCCTTTCTTATTTGAAAATGTGTGAGGTAACCCTACTTAAGCCCTATTGATTTTGTTTGATTTTGTGTTACTTTTCATTCACTATCACCCTGGTCCCTTTTCTTGTTAAGCTTATACATCAGTCCTTCATAGGGTTGCTTGTAACCCTCTCCCACACCATTCCTAGATTAAAAGCCTCAGATCCCTGGTGAGGCATCCTATTGGGAAAGAGATTTTTTCCTTGCATAGTGAGAAGAATCCCATCTCTCCCCCAAAAGACATGGACTCTCAAACAGGGAATTGTGGTCATAGAAACCAAAACGAGGTGTGCTACCTGGCTGATGTGCAGTCTCACTCCCCTCCTCCTCACATCCTTTTCCCTTGGTGATAGAATGGAGGTGAACACCACCCCAGAGATCTGCAGTCAAGACTGAAACTCTCCAGGTTGCTCCTGAGAGTATCATTGTTGCCCAAGTGGAAGAATAGAAGGGGGTAATACTGAGAGGGTTGGCCAAGCTTTGTCAGCCCCTTTGCAGCACCCCGGATCTGAGTCAGGTCGAGTCAGGTGCTTCTGTCCCCTGCAGCCAGGAGCTGCCCACGTCTTCCTCCTGGTGCTCCTTTGTGGCTCAGGGTAAGTCCACCCAGATGTTCTGCTTGCAAGTACACCCACCTCCTCCCCAGCTTTGAGGGTAGTGAACCTGTTCTGGAGCTACAAACATACAGATGTCACAGTCTTCTTGGTGCCAGGAGTCACCTGCTCCAGCCTTCACCTTCCTCAGAGTTTCCACTTGCCATTTTCCTAGGGACAGGCTCTGCCCATTGGGCTCAGTAGGTGAGCTTTACAGAAGGAACACTGTGTGATACCAGCTACATACCTTGCTCTCATTGTATCCTCACTTCTTTTGTCATTTAAACGTATGCTAAATGCTATTGAGTGTAAAAAACCAACAGACTCATTTTTAAACTCATCCATTTTATGGGTAGCTCCATCTGCACACAGGTAGAACTAAAATAAAACCTAAAGCTTCAGATCAGAAAACATACCAAATAAAGAGCTAACAAAAGTAAAAATTCTTTTAATGTTTCCCAATCAGTAATGTCGCCACCTGAAAGAATACAGAAAAAGATTAGGCATTAAGTAACTTAAGTAGCATATTTATTTTCAGACTTCTTCTTTAACAAAGGTACACCGAATGACTTATTGGCAAGTATTTCCAGTACTTACGTATTTCAACTGAACCAAGGGCAAAACTAACGGCTCCAGTTTGTCCCTAGAGCTGAACTATAAAGCAATGTCTCCCCACTATGCTAAATACTTTCCAAACAGAACAGATTAGTTCCTTACTTTCCATAGTTAAAGAGTCTCTGTGTTTATACCAAGTGGAATATGAATGAAGAAACAAAGCAATAATTCCAACATCAATGTATTATTCCAGCTCCCTTGACATCCTCTTTTGCTGATCTTCCAGGCCACAGTGTCTCTTTCCATACTAAATAAGCAGACAAACCCTCATGGGCACACTTGCGTTCAAGTTTCAGAAAGAATCAGGATCACACATATCAATGCTCTATATATGGAAATATTTCTTGTCACACAAAATGGATCTTTTCACTGTCTGACTGTCAACCCCTTCCTGATCAAACCAGACAACACCAGCTTCTGCTGCTTTTCCAGACTCTTGGCAGGCTCTCCTCACATCTGCACATCTTGCATTTACAAGTACACAGATTCCAAAGCTGTCAGTGGATGGAAATAATTTTGAAATCCAGAGTGAATACAAATGGATTCCCTGTAAAAGGCTTTTATTTCTGTGTCAAGTGGTGGAGTTGCTAGTACAGAAGCTTCCATTTTACACTTCCCCACTTCCAACAACATCACAGAGGACTGGAAATGTCCCAACAGTAAATAGATGTTGGATTTTTTTTAAACTGCTTTGTGTATCAAATAAGCAAGTGGAAAAAAAATCAGTGTATTTTTCCTTAAGATATTTTGTTACATACAAATGAATGCAAGAGAGGGGGGAAAAGCTCTTGTAATGCTTTTTTCCCCCCCTCTTTTTCAAAGAAAATGAAAATCTATTTCTGGTTTATTTATACTACAGTGTCATATGGGAGTGCTTTCAGTAGCTGCGGATTACAGTACACGGTATTGGCAATGTAATACAATCCATCCATTCCTCATTATATCTCACTCTTCCAAAAAAAGTTACAGCGTTAAAGTTCAGTATTAGTTTGGTTTGGAACTCATTAGCCTGAACTGGTTGTTTATTCTGGATGCTGCAAAACTGTGATCTCACATTTGTGATGTGAAATTGACATCTTGACAGCTGAACAGAATTTCATAACATTTCCACCACAACTGGGCTTTTTAAAATAAAGCCAGATTGCCTTTAGAATAAATTTATTTGGGGCAAAATTTAACACTTTCCAAATTTTTCCTCTGAAAAATAAGCAAATCTGCAAAACTTTTTACTGCTACCTTAAAAAAAAAAATAATTACAACTCGAAAAAATAAAACCCTGATAGGTAGAAATAGATAGATGTTTTCTGCTTTTACCAACACTGGGAAATGCATTATATTCTGCAACTATTTTTTTCTTCAGCAGCAAGAGAGGAAAAACTCACTGCTGCTGGACCCTTTGGGGTGCAGCCCCTACCAAGAGCTGAATGCATGAGTGAAGGTCTCCTAAAGCTGTGCCCAGTCAAAAGCAGCCAACCAGGGAGTCAGATGCAATGGAGACCTTTAAACCATCAGCCAGCAGACTGGTAGTACATTGACCCTGACCTCGGTGACAAAACTTGGGCAATTTGTTTCGCTGTGAGGCAGACTGCAATGAGATGCCGAACCCTTTGGTACCTTAAGCATACAAATCCCTTGGAACATTATCATAGAGATAGATATGTCAGCAACACGACTCGGATGAAGGGAGCTTTTCTAGATTGTGCATTTTGCTGCAGGAAGAACAAGTGCATTCATTAACGAGGAGGCATTACAGGACTGTGAGAAAAAGAGCGTCAACAAAACTCCACTGGCTTTTGCTTAAAGCCGTGAGAGAGGCAAGTGTCAGCCAAATCCTCACCCCAGGCTGAACTACTGGATGTTGCCTGCATGAAAAAAAAGGCTGCTTGACCTACTTTTATCTTCTGGATGAAAAATAGAGGTTTCTGTCTGCTGATGACTGTTGCACTTCCAAAATAATGGGAATCAAATGACTTTTATTTTGTCTAAAAATAGTTGTGCCAAATCTGTCCTGGATGATGAAGGCTGAATTACAACATACCCTAAGGAAATTATGAGTTTTCCATTGACTGTTGATTAGGAGAAACTAAAAGTTACTTAGGCAAGATGAGGCATAAAGTGAGCCTGAACCATAAGAACAACAAATGTGTTCATCAGGACACTGGATATAAGAAACTTTGTGCATTCGGAACATTTGATAACTCTCTTTTTTCAGTTAGGATGCAGCACAGTGAGTGGCAGTAAGTGCCGGGAGCATCCTCTGCCTATGGCAGGTAACCTCAAAAAGGAGTTCAGTTAGTAAAAAACTTCATTTATGACTTGGCTTCCATATTAATTCTTATTTTAATTGCCTTTCACATTCCCTATAATGTTGGGATATATTGTACAATAAATTTGGGGGTTTTTATATGTATAAAGAAAAAGCTTATGGTACAGTCATGATGGCATAACACAACTGACAGGCTATATTCTTAAAAGCATTATATTGTTTAGATTGTCCTTCCTGCACATCAATGCAACAGTATGAGAGCATCAAGACTATTTACCAGTCACGGACATGCCCGAATGCTCATTGATGGAGTTGGTGCTGCTCAAGTCTCAGGGTTCCACTGTGATGGGCAATGTGGGGGATAAGCTGACATACTGTTAGACTGCAGATAAACTCCTATAGAAGCACTGAAAGAAAAGCTGCAAAGTCAAATTTCATTTCAACTTCCAGTCCAAACCAGAAAAAGTTCTTCTGGAAATCATATTTTCACTTACATTGTTTAGTACACCGTATTGTTAATAATTTCTGCAATACTAATTCCTAGAAACTCCAATAATGAGCTGGTAAACTTTTACAGAAAAAGATAGTTTTTTCCTCCGGGTGCTTTGCTGTCCTTGGAACAAGATGAGTCATAGTGTGAAACAAAACTAAAAGAAGATGGAATAGGCTGAAAAAAGAAAGGAGAACACCACATTCAAATTAATAACAGCATTATTTTATCCAGGGCATACTAGCTTATCAAATGGCCGGTTTTGGATGAGAAATAATTTCCAATGGGGAAAAAAAAAACCCGAAGAAAAAAGGAAAAAACAGCAACAGAAATAATACTACGGAACACCATTCCTTGGAAATGAGTTTTAATCTACTTTTTCTGACTCGTCACCATTGTATCTGAAGCCTCCTGGCACAGCAGGAGAGGTGCAGACCTCTTATGTTCACCATTTATTGAGGCTAAACACCAAATCTTTTAGGTGGCTAACAGAAAAAAAAAAAAAACAAAACCCCCCCCCAAAAAAAAAAAAAACAAACCCAAAAAATCTATAAAGAAAAGGTAAATTCTTTACTGGCCAGTGTGCTTCATACTTCATTACCTTTACTAATGTGGCAAAATGATCACGTGACATGGAACATGGAAGTTGTTTGGAGAAACTTGTACTGTTACACAACTGCAGATCTCTATCCACTAATAGAGATCCAAGAATAGTTTTGTTGTGGTTAATCAGCATTAGAAGATAAAAGCATGAGTTTATAATTAATTCACTGCAATCCTTGGATTTGGGTCTCTTCCTTTACTTCATTCATAGAGGGACGCTATGATTAGAAATTCAGGGGTTTATCTAGCTCATAGTCATAGCCTGTCTGTATGGTGTCTCCTGACTTTAAAAGTGTAGCATGGAAAATGAAAAAAGCATATCTGAGCTACCTGCAGCAATTTTAAAAGCCACTGCAAGGCCTATCTTTCTATCGCTGCTGCTCTTGGTGTATGAAAATGCCTTCTGATTCAAAACTAAAAAGACTGCTTGTCTTCAGTGTACACTTCAGGGGACTGCTGTATAAATAAATAAAACTTTTAACTGTCAACTCTCCCAATTCAAAAGGCAAAAGAGAAGTTTGGATGGAAATGGTGAGCTCAGATCCTTCAGTTTTGTGCTGCTGGACCCAATAGGTCACCAGCTTTTACTTTGCTTTCCTCATAGACTTTGCTTTTCGAAACGCTACAATATAAAACTATAATATAGTTCCTCCTTGCCAAAGGATTTGGCACATTATATCACAATTAAAAAAATACAATAAAACCATGAGGCAATAAAAATACCGTACAAGCTTCTATAAACTAAGCTAACAAGCAATAAAACAAATAGAGTTTAAGTGTAAGGAAGGGGTTTTGCTGCCAAAAGAGGAAGAATTTTATTGAAAAGTATATATAGTCGTCCACACATTTGTGCTGTTGAAACAGTCAATGTTCTTTAAAGGGCAGTACTGCTGTTTAATTCGGTGCTTGAAATCAGCACATATTGGAAGGATTTTTGAACTGCAGGTAACTAACACAACTGCCCTTAGGCAGAAAAAAAATCCACAGATAAATGTAATGATTTGTTTAGAAGCCAAACTGATTCTTTCCCTTTACATATCAAGAAATCACTGTGACAGAGAATGAAGTTAGGATTGCATAAACAAATACCTTGAAAGGCCCATTTCAAAATGAAAGCAAGCACACAAAAAACCCCACACTTCAAAAAAAAAAATCCTTCCATTTGGAGACTTTGCACCAATGCTAATGCTGCTGCTTCTCCCTCTTTCTCTTTGACTCATGAAGCGGGGAGATACATGTGGGCTCCCTTTCGTGGTGCTCACTTTTCATGGTAGGGGCACACTGAAGCCAGCATCAGAGATTTAGCAATGCCTGTCACCAGCCTGAGGGTGACAAAGGGCCTGGTTGGGCTGGCAGAGCCTCTGAGCTCAAATCTGTTCCTGGATTGGCTGAGAGCAGGCCACTGTGCACAGGATGAAGGGGAAGGATATTGGATTTATTTTTTGTTGTTGGTTGATACTGCCCTTTCAGCCTAGATGAAGATTTATGGAACTGCAAAGCTTTGGGATAGTGTAGAAATTTCCTTCTCAGCTTTCTCTTGGGCTTAAAGGATAACGGTTAATTAAAAATGCACAAGTAATATCTAAGATTCAAAATAAGGTTCACTGTTAATGGTTCACCAATTATTTTTCTTAGAGGGAATATCTGAAAAATACTGTCATCAGTGACATTAAAAAAGAAGACTTGAAAATAAATAATGTTACACGAAGAACAGAGAAAAAACACCACTTAAATTGGAGAATGTGTATGTGTTTGAAAGTATTTGTTCTTTCAGGCTTGCTCGAAAAAATATCAAATCAAGCTTCTATTTCTGCAGGCTGCTGTGCACTTTTATTTAAAAGTCAAAACAATACATCTGTTTATGTGGCCAGTCTTCTGAGTTTGGTTCAGATTATTAGTCATGTTAATGTCTTAATATTATAGTTATTCAATTTACATTCCTTTTATGCCTAAGCAGAAAGGACTTTGAAATAGCTTTGTGTGCCCTGGCTTAATTGGGTGGATGCCCAGTTCCTCCACAAGGGCAGGGAGTGCTATTTCTGCCATCAGTTCTTTACTTCTGGAACACCCCCTGTGCAGCCCACGGTGCCTTCAGAGGCACAAACCAGCCTTGTGAGGTAGGAACTGCCTACACCGCAGTAAGAAATACTGTTACTTTTAGGAGCTGAAAACTTCTGCAAGTAAACCTGACTAACTAACTCCCACCCAGTAACAGGCAGAATCGATTTGGCTTTTTCTTTCTTGCCTCTGTTGAAAATGCGCTGAAAGTACAGGCTTTGCCAGAAATGTCTTAAATCATAGAATGGTTAGAGTTGGAAGGGACCTTAAAGATTGTCAAGATCCAACCCCTCTGCCATGGGCAGGGACACCTCCCACAACTCCCAGGTTCCTCAAAGCCCCATCCAGCCTGGCCTTGAACCCCTCCAGGGATGGGGCAGCCACAGCATCTCTGGGCAACCTGTTGCAGTGTATCAACACCTTCACAGCAAAGAATTTCTTTCTGGTATCTAATCTAAATCTCCTCTCTTCCAATTTAAAGTCATTACTCCTCATCCTATTGCTATACTCCCTGACAAAGAGTCCCTCTCCAGATCTCCTGTAGGCTCCTTCTCATAGGTTTTCTATGCCTCCATCACCATCCCATTGAGCAAAAACAGCCTTGCTCCACGCAGTGCTGCACCATGCTATGTTATTTGCCTCTGTGACTGGGCATGTGCGTTTGTCAATATATTCGCAAGCATGCCTATGTCTATAAGGTTACCTATTCACCCATTTGTATTCTTCAGAAGGCCCATGAACAGTTCAAGCTACCAGCTCAAGATGAGCTCATCTAACTATGCTAGTAAATGCCAATATGTAAAAAATTACATTATCCTAATGGAAATTCTGTACCTTCAAGCGCAGTGCTTCGGTAACATCCTGGGCTGTCTGTGGCAGCTGAGTGCCTTTCTCAAGTAGACTTACAAAGGCACTGAGGAAGCAAGCAGAGTGTTGAATCTGAGTGGTCTTGATGAAAAGGAGTAATTATCTTTTCATTTTTTTCAAATGCTCTGTCTTCAGCAGTTTGGTATGTAACACTAAAGTACAAACCCAGGAGGAGTATTGAAAGACAGCCTTGGTTCAATGTCTACAGGATCTCAAGTATATTTTTCTTCTATGATTAAGGAACAAGTAGACTAAGAAGTTACCCTCAGGTACAGCAGTGTGAACGTTAACTCATGTGAGCTGCTATCACTTCTGTGTATGTGCTCCTACCCGATGGCAAATGAGAAATGCTCGCAGGTAAGTCCAGGCAATAAAAGAGAACTAAGAATCCTCACATTTATCATACAGATTAAGTGACAGAAGCTCACACTGAAGCTTGTCTTTCATCTGCTTAGGTCTTTTTGAGGCTTTTAAATTGTTACAGTACCTGTGCAGGCCTTCAGTCCAGTAACTAAGATTGTGAAAGGCAAAATTCAGATGCCTAAAGGCCACCAGAGTCTGAAATCTGGCTGATGAATCGGGGCCCTGGATCTGTTTTGAGCAGAGATTGTTGCCGATTTTACTTATTTTTTCAAAAGTTATACTCACTGCACTCTGCATTTGAAGACCACAAACAAAACCATTTCAGCAGCACCATTTGTCAATTCATTAGGTGTATTCACCACTGTCTGCTTGACTTTCCTAAGTTTGCAAAGTTTATTAATAGTTGCTATGATACAAGTCTGAAGACTTCTACCTAAAGAACACTTTAAAATTCAGCCAAATATAAAATGTCTCAGCCAGAAATTCAGGAAGTCTTCATAACTTCCTAAGCGGGGTGATAGGAGGCCATATTTCTGGACCATAAATTGCTTTTATTACTTGGTTTTGTTCTGCTTGTAGTGTGTGCCTTTTAATTTAGTCTCACCGTTTGGAATATGCTTGCCAAAATTATAAACAAATGTGCCCTGAAAGGCTTTGAGAAAGAGTTTTGCAAAATACCATTTCCATTGAACAGCAAAGGGAATAAAACAATTTTTCATATTAATGGACTTGCATTTCAAGCCACTAGGCAGATTTAAGTGATTATATCTAAACAGTTGGAGAGAAAATGCATCAGATTTTCTACCTTCTCTTTTCTTGATTCCCTTCTAAGGAATTTTCACTTATTTGAAATAGAAATGGCACGTCAATACTACCGATATGATAGCATTAATATATGGATGAAAATTTGTTAGAGTAATTTTAATTTAACATGACATATTTAGGTGCTTACATTACCAAGCGCCAAAACTGGCTGAAAAGTAAGAGAATATTGTATTCGCAAACCATTCCCCCCCTTAAAAAAAAAACCACCGCAACTATTTAGTTTTTGACAATCTTTCATCAAACCTGCAGCCTTTGTGCAAAAGGTCACAGTTTCTGATTTACAGAGATTCACCCCATCTCAAGCCTTTGAGGTTAAAAGTTATTGAATTTGGGACAGTATCATGGGAACTAACACTGTATATTTGAACTGTCCTCTGTTCAGCACTAATGTAAGTGGATCTTTACCATCAACTAGTACAGCTATTCTTATATTCTTGAGAATGACAGGCAGAGCAAGCAATAGGAGACAAAGAATAAAATAAAAAAATAAATAATAAAAAAATCCCCCAAAAGAAACAAAAATTCAGAAGAATAAAAGCTAGAACAATTACCATGAAGAGAATGAGGAGAAAGGAAAGTGACAAGGGAAATGCATTAGTGAGTCAGATATTGAGGGGAAAATCATAAGCATGAATAGATGAATTCATTGTACTCTTGAAGGAAGAATAGATAAAAGATAAAGAGTTAGATTTAGTAGTAGGAATATTGGGAAGCAGGGGTCTCTGAAGGGAAGATGAAGAGATTGCAGGAAATTGGGGAAAGGAAGAACAAGTGAGGGAAGCATGGTTAGCACAAGAAAGGGGGATCAGGAGGATGTGCAGAGCGTGAAACTGCTCACATCAAAGGACTTCATCATCTTTTGATCTGAGAGCAGTCTTAGGAGGGCAGTAAAGAATTATGCTGGAATGAAGAGATTAATAACTAGGAATTAAAATTTTATTCTTGCTCTGTTTCTATATTTTGAGGATGCCAAAAAAAAATTATTGACTTCTTCCCTTTTGACCAGAGACCATTGTAATTTGCTGGACCATACTTTTAGGATAAAAAATGAAATTGTAATACGTGACCAATAAAATCTTGTTGCTTTTGCAACATTTTTTTTATCTAGTGAGTTTAATAAAATGCAATGTCTTTTTCTCTGCAAAAGTGTAATAAATTTCCTTTTCCCAGTATCCCAATTTCTGTCAGGAGCTATCAAAGTTAAATAATGAGAGCTCAAAGCACGGTAATTAAATAATATCTTATTTTTCTAAGCAGTTCCGACAGAGATGGGTGATGATAACATGTGGAAGATTTGGGTACATTTGTTGTACATTTTCTGTGGGCAAGTGAGAGTATTTATTCCTCTTGAGTTTTCATACTGGTACATTTCATAAGGAGTTCAAATCTGGAAATGGAAGTTTAAGTTACATATTGCATGTTGGTCATGTTATCTAAAATACTTTAGTAACTTCACCAGCATGTTTTAATGCCTTAATAGAATTATAGAATTGGTTAGATTTGAAAAGACCTTTAAGGACATTGAGTCCAACCACTAACCTAGCACTGCCAAGTTCACCACTAAACCATGTCCCTAAGCTCCGTGTCTGCATGTCTTTTAAATACCTCCAGGGATGGTGGCTCAATCACTTCCCTGAACAGCCTGTTTCAATGCTTGACAATCCTTTCACTGAAGTAATTTTTCCCAATATCTAATCTGAACCTCCCCTGGCACAACTTGAGGCCATTTCCACTTATTGCCTGTTATTTGGAAGAAGAGACCAACCTCCCCTCACTACACCTTCCTTTCAGGTAGTTGTAGAGAGTGATAAGGTCTCTCAGCCTCCTTTTCTCCAATGTGAACAACTGCAGTTCCCTCAGCTACTGATGCATGGGAGTATTTGGTGTCTGGTACCACCATGATACTTTAATAATTATTATCTTAAATTCTTCTCAGTGTTTGGGGCTTTTTTTTTTTTTTTTTGTGGTTTTTGGTGGGTTTTTTGTGTTTTGTTTTGGTTTTTTGTTTTCTTTTTAAACTCACCAAGACTAATAGGAGCTCTGTTCAAGAGTACTGGTGTTATTCAGCTGACACTTTTTCCTGGTACTGAAGCTCTCCTAAAATGCAAGTTGGTAGGAGACAAATCTCTCTGGGGTTTTTGCACAGGTGGATGTAATGGTGATAAAATTATTTTTTGCATATATACAGGCTGTATGTAGTAATAGCTTCTGTCTTTAGTTGGTCATGAGAAGTAAGTCCTTATCTGAGTTTATCTTCACTTCTTTATTTTCATATTTTTCTGTGGGCTCTGATGTTTTCAAGTTTCTATAAACTGCAGCCTCCACCTGTAGATTTTTCAAAAAGTGTCTGCAATAATATTAAATTCAAGGGTTTTTTATGGATCTCAGTATCTTTGGCTAAAATATGTGCTTTTATTTCCTTGTGGGTCATCTATATTGTCTATTTATTAGACTTGTCTGCAAATAGGTACCTAATTACTTTTCCACATACGGGTGCTCTATTATCTTGCTTCTAGTTTACTTTAGATTCCCCCAACCTGCTTTAATGAACATGCCTCTAAAGGGGTGTAAAAATCCTACTATTTGCATATACAAAATTGATACTAAAAATCACCAAAAGTATCACCTAATCTTTTGAAATAATCTCTCAAGTACAAGTATTTGACTAAAACGCAGGTATAACATCAGTCTTAGCTACCTATCCAGATATATGAAGTACAGAACCAGCTATCTGTTTATCTTTTGGTTATGAGGGAGTGCACAATATCATTCCTGCTTTAAAGATTGACATATATTACATTTTCTCTAATTGTTTATGTTGCTGTGTATGTTATGGTTTACTACTGTACAGAACTACAGAAGCTGCAAGATTCGCTGCTCACCGTGCCTACCACTGCATCCTTGATATCTTAATTTTACCGAGGCATCTTGGTCTCCTGAGTGATGCTTTAGCTTGTCACAAAATTCCCTTGACAACTGCCTGACATGCTTCCACACTTTGTGTTAATTACAGTGAAAGACCTACTGGGCCTTTTGGGGCACTTCTGTATAGAGCACAGGCAATGGCTTTGAAAAACTTGAATATTTCTGATCTGCCTGTATAACACAAATGGTTTCGTTAATTGTTCCAATACTTTTTTTATCATTCTATAACCTTGCACACTGGACCAGCTGCTTCACTTAAACATATTCACCAGATGTATCATTTGTTAGGAAAATCTAGGGGGAAAGAGGAAAGAGAAGAGAAAGAGAGAGGAGGAGAGAGGAGGAGAGAGGAGGAGAGAGGAGGAGAGAGGAGGAGAGAGGAGGAGAGAGGAGGAGAGAAGAGGAGAGAAAAAGTATCTGTTTATTTTCTAAGGCCCTGAGAGTAGAAAACTTGAGCAAATCCTCACAAGAAAGAAAAATAACTGTGATGACACATCTTTACAGAATAGAAAACTGCATGGAGATAGGATAAAGTTCTCACGCCTCTTCCTAAACTCACTGGTTTAGAAAGAAAAAGCACAGAACAATAGACATTTTGGTAGACATTTACACCTTTTCTTTGTTTTGGTAGATATATGCAATGCAGGCACACATTTTCTCTCCTTTACCTCTGGAAGCCAACTGACATTTGCATGGCTGTTCAGGCTCAGGAATGCACTTGAAATGAATGTCCCAGTCACATCTGCTTACTGTTTGTTGGCTCGTGTTGTGGTGCAGTCTTGCAACTTGCAGACCGGATTTCGTATGGATGAAGTGAAACTAGAAGATGGAGTCCAGGAGCACACATTACATGCTCCATCTGGTCATTTAGGTTGTGGAATAAAACCAAAGTTAATCTGAAGTGAATTCCTCTGGAAACATAGATAACATGGACATGGAACACTCATTGTTTCACCCTGTAAATCAGCCCTGGTAGCTCCATACTACTTGAACTAGACGCAACCTCAAAGTCTTGATTGCTCTTGTGGAAAGCAAAAGATGCTTTCTCTCTGCTCAGAACTAAATGATGAGACCAACATATCCTTGTTCCCCCGTTAGTTTCTTTTCATAAACATTGACTAAACAAACATCTGAACAACTTTAAGTCCAAATGTTACATCTGCCTGCTGTATAAGCAGGACCATCATCACCTTGCACACGGAACTTCTTTAGAACTTATGATAGACTTACCTGACTCTTCTTATTTTATATGCTGACCATCTTTTACTTGTTGGAATTTATTTTAAAGCTCACAATTAAGATTTTAATCTTGGGTCTTTTTCAGTTCCGTCTCCTAATATGACTAGGTTTTGACTGTTACTCCCATGAGCAGTGACTCAGGTGCTCAGCTCTCCTACCATATCTTAGAAAGAACTTTGAAACAAGAAAATCCTTTGTCATTTATGAAAACACCAGCCAACCCAAAACATCTCTTGATTTTTACAGTAGTCCCTGAGGAATAATCAGTTCCCTTCAGAGTGGATTTATGTCTGTATAATATCCAGTACCAGAAAGCTAGAAACTAAACAAACAAAAATTATGTAAAAATAAAGTGAAAAAAAATAAAATAAATAAGCAAGAACCTTGAAGCAGAACCACATTTTTCTCATGAGACTAAAATATATCTTTTAGTATGTCTGCAGTAAAGCTTTCAAAAATTCTGTGTGTGGTATGATCAGCTGCACAAATGAATCCTTGAGAAAAAATAAAACATATCTTGAAGCTAAATACCATGTACAGGCTATTATCAGACATTGTAGACGCTAATTGCATCTGGAAGCCTGATGAAAATAATCTAAGAAAATATCATATAAAAATCGGCACAACACTGTAGTAATGTATTTCCTTTTCTATGAATGTTGGAAAAACAACATCAGTCACAGATAATTTGCAATAGATCTTTTCCTGGAAGAGACAGAAAGATAGCCTGTTACATCACCAAGAAGGTAGCCCCACTTATTTCTTGGAATAATGAACATTTAAAAGAAAAAAAATTGACTAAAATGAACATGTTCAAGAGTTGACTGCTAATGATTTTGGAAAAGTAAACAAATCAAAAAACCCCAAACATATACCAATGTTCAGATTGGGACCGAATGTCACAGGTCTATAGACATGAGAAGTGGCTCAGAGAAGGAGATTGTGGAGGCAAAAAGGGGTTGCAGATCCATACATCACCATCAGTCAAAGGATATATTCAGTATATAATTTTACAACCTTTATTTCATAGGATCAAATCAATATAAACTATAGGACCATATTTCAGGCCTTCATTTTCTGCTTTAAAGTTATCTTCTCTCCCTAAAACCTTTAAAAAAGTTTGCAGAAGCCCAGAATAAGGGAGCCAGACCTGTGTACTTTAGGAAAGTCTGTACTCATTTGACCAGGTATGTGTTTCTATATTGTAAATGTGACTAACGGAAACAGGCTTTGAGCATCCAAGCAGTTCATAACAACACTCCTGAGCAATGTGAACTATCACTTTCATATAAATGTGGTGTTTAACTCCAAAAACTTGTTGCCAGATGTCTTGCTAACATCACCCTACCAACAGATTCTAATAGATGGAATAGGCTGGTTAGATATTTCCAATTTGAAAGATCCATATGGATTGCCTTCTGTGTGTCCAGGACGTTTTCCAGATTCAAAACACCTGAAGTGAAAACAGCAAATATTATACATAAACCCACTATCTTGGTGTATAAAATGATTAGACAAAGTTTTTATTTCCTATATTGGAAGTCAACCTTCACTTGTCTACCAATAGGGAACCCTGCTTAAAAATCTGGTGGTAAGAAATACACATAGGTAGGATTGTGTTCTATGTAAACCCACCATTAAAGTTAAAACCTGATCATATACTTCTGGTAGGGATGAAACAGCTGAAACTGAAAGGTGTCAGGTTCCCCTTCTGGACAGTATTCTATGATAATGTGGTTAAGAGCTCTTCACCTTCACACATTCATAAAATAGATCTATATATATACATAGATCCATATATATACAGCCAAGCAGCTCATATCTTAAATGATACCTGAAAGAAACATATGCACTGAAATTAACTTTGACAGTAGGTTGGCATTAGTGTCTTTCTCACATGCACTGCTTGATAAGGTATTATGCATTCACCAAAGTATTGTTGCCCTCCTAGGTCTGAAGGATTAATCAATTCTTAAGGCTAAATTAATTTAAATAGCTATGATGCAACATAGTCCCTCTAGCCCATCCTAATATTCCCCCATAATTGAGAGAGCCCTGAAGGTTTTGCAGGAATTATGGAATCACAGAATTTCAGAGTTGGAAGGGACCTCTAGAGATCATCTAGTCCAACTCCCCTGCTAAAGTAGGATTGCCCAGAGCACAGCACTCACTCAGGACTGCATCCAAGTGGGTCTTGAAAATCTCCAGGGAAGGGGATTCCATGACCTCCCTGGGCAGCCTGTTCCAGGGCTCTGTCACCCTCACCAGAAAGAAGTTTTTTTCTCATATTTGAGTGGAACCTCCTATGTTCCAGCTTGTACCCATTGCCCCTCATCCTATCGCTGGAAACCACTGAAAAGAGTCCAGCTTTACCCTCCTTCAACCCACCCTTTAGGTGCTTGTAAACATAGATAAGGTCTCCCCTCAGCCTTCTCTTCTCCAGGCACCTCATAAGGGAGGGGCTTTAATCCCTTAATCATTTATGTTGCCCTAAACAAATGAAGCCACTGCAAATTATCCTCAGAGCTTATTACTTTGACCATTTTATTAGGGTGTGAACATTTCTCCACTGACTTCTGTTCCTTTATAGCGGTGAGCTAACACCTCCTCAAATTCGCTCTCAGTGATTCTCATAGCTACCTTAACTATTTCCGCTCATTCAACGTGGAAAGGCTGACTTGTTCCTGACAGACTTGAGATTTCAGCCACTCTCAAACCCTTCACAGACTTTTAAAGTAATTGTGTGCTATCTTCTGCTGACCCCTGTGCAGAGGTCCAGTATATAAATAAGGGTAAACCTTTATTTCCTTCCCTTCTCTCAAATCCCTTCTTAAACGCTCCTTTAACAAACATATTAGCAAACTTATTAACAAGCATTCTGACATACTTAACAAGTTTGACAGCTGTGTATCTTTGACTAATCATGTAAACAATATTCTTAATAATTTTCCTCATTCTTGCCAGTCTGTCCTTTGTTCTTTTGTCCAGACTTTTTGTCCAGTCTGTCTTTTGTTCAAAACATACATTCATTCAGGCCAGATTTCATGTATTTCCCTGTATTTGCACATTTTGGATTGTCTTGAACTCACACACGGATTAGTAAATGGTGAAGAATTACCAAACTGTACCATTAGTCTTACAGGGCCATGCCGTAAGAGGGGATGGTTTCAATTTTAAAGAAAATTCCTTAGAATTTTTGCCTCTCTAAGAAAGTTATAAATATCCTGACATTTTAGAGGCCAATCCTATCAGCAGCACTGATATTAACAAGTTAATGATATTAGAATATAGCAACTCTCTTGTAGCAGCTAAAATTCAAACTCAGTAGAAATAACCACTCCTGGGAAATTAACATCAATGCCATTTGAGTCAGGTCTCAGATTGCTGGAATAGTAGATTGTAGTTAGAAAGAAATGAGGCATTTAGAATAATCAAGCAATCATTCAGTGACGATAGACTTTTACACTCAAAAGTAGATCCTGACAGACTACAATTACTTGATTAGAAAGGAAGGACGGGACTGCAGATCTTCAATAAGGAAGCTCTGTGAGTTGTTAAGATTACTGAAATTATATTTTGAAGTCTGTTTTTAAGTGCATATGCATGCACTTTACATTGTAGAGTATTTCAAGATGTGCTGGTGTTAACATATGTTGTGTAATTACAAGAGTTTTTGTATCATCTAGCTTAATTTTCTCCTCCCCATCTTTCCACCTGTTTTTTCATCCTTTCAGACTTTGCATCCTTGCTTGCCTGTATTGCATCTAGCTGCAAAGTATTGATTTATCTTATTTTATTAGAATTGCATACTAAGATTGCTCAAATGCTGAGTAGTTAGTCTGGGGGTTTTGTCAAAGTAGAGACAGAGCCACAGGTTCTTTAGATTTGACAAAGCATGGAGGTTTAGATACAGCAGGTAATTAAGGATTCAGAAGCAAGTTAGAAAGTAAATGACAGAACTAAGATCTTCTCAGTGCTAACTGTAAATCCCTTCCAGTTAAATACAATACTTTTCAATTTAAATATATATATATATTTAATGTACTCACCACTTACAGATGTGCCTCAGGACTCAGTAAATGTTTTTCTGAAGGTGGGTCTAGATGAACCCTATGCTGTGGAAAACCCCTTCAGGAACAGAGAATTCAGACCTACAAGCTCACCTGAAACACCAGCTGAAAAACATTACCTTACTAGAGCCAACTTCTTTTCTGAGTTACTCTCCTGGAGACAGAATTAAGTCAGTTTCATGTGGGATTCCTTGAAGATTTATTTGAAGGAGAGCTGACTGATAGTTTACCATTCTCCACATATTGACTTTCCAATACCAAAAGGAGAGAAAATAAAGTTGCTAGGTGACAGCAGTATGTTTACTAGAACTCTGCACAAGCTGCAAACACTCTGCACAAAATTCTCTATTTTGTCTTTTACTTGTAATTGGTGTTTGCAGAAACACGAAAGATGAAAATGTAGAAAGTTCCATTGGATCCACAGCTCTTAATGAAGTTTAGTTCCAGATGAATAAAATGGAAAATTGGATACATTTCTAGAAAGGGAGGTAGGGATGCCAGAAAGCTGGTTAGGAGTGTTAACACACTCTGGGGGAAGGTGTGACGGGCAAGTGATCAGCCAAGAGGTATGATTGTTTATGAAAAGAGACAGTTTAAGAGCCTCTTAGAGAGAGAGAGAGTAAGATGGCTGCGTTGGAGTTATCTCACTGAGAAACATGTGATGCTGGAGAACTGAATGGTTCCTTCAGAGGTAAGTGGTCCTAGAACTTATAAGGGCTCCTTTGAAAAAATAACCATGCTTACCACATTGTCTGCAGAAAACAAGCTTTTACACTGACTGGTTCAAATCATAAAGAATGTTTTCAAACTTTTTCCTTGAAAAAGAATATATATAGTTAGGTTTGGGTCAGTCTACTTTTAGTTGTTAAAAGACAGAATGATCATTAACAATGGAATTGGTTCATAACTTAGATGTTAATTTGGACGATTGGTTAGGTTACCACCTAAAGAAAAGGTCAGTGGCCCTAATACTCAGTGATTAATTAAAGAAAAATTACATTAAAAATTAAAAAAAAAAATACATCACTAATCTTATCAAAGCCCGAGGAAGGTTCATCTTAGCTTTGTCTTGAATCTTAGAGAGTGTCTAATGTTTTGCTGAAGGAAAAAGGGTGAAGTATGAAATGAAAGGAAAACGTCTGAAGTGTGCTTTTTGGAGTACTAGTCTTGTGCCATTATGGAAATTTCTATGACTTTATTTGCCTGCAAATGTAACAATTATCAAACTGAAAAGAAGCAGAAAGGAAGTAGTTACATATTCCTTTTAAGCAAGCGTATAGAAGGCTAGACAGGACCAATTTACAGAAAAGAACACTGTTTGCCTTTTTTTATTGCTTGCAAAATGCCAGGAGAGTTACAAAGTAATAGCATTTACTAAAAAAAAAAGAGAATAGGAAATAAAAGAAATGTATTGCCTCAGAAAAGGCCCAATTTAGAAGTCTTCACCTTTTCATCCTGATACATGAGCCTTCTGTATGCTTTAGCACCACAAAACTTTTATTTATTTATTTAAGAGAGCTGCGGTATTTTTGAGCTTTTAAAATTTGTATGGCAAGGGTTTTAGTTTTTTATCTTTTTTAAAATTGCTTTGAGTTTTCACATCCATGGGAAGACATGCTTTGTCATGAGTACATCTGAGGTTATTTTTCATGGAAATTTCTGCAACACTTAAATATTTTTTCCATGGTTCAGTGATCTCTTTGTTAGTTCTTTGACCAAAAGCTTATTTCTCTTTTAAACTTTCACAGTTGTTTATGAAGTGGTGTAAACATTTTGACAGCCTGAAGAGGGGAAAAAAAACTTTAATTCCACCTTTTAAAAGTTTGAACACATTCATTATTGTGTTTTGCAAGCTGTGGGTTTTGGAAGAATTGGAGTGTCAATAGATTGCAAAATCCGTTTCTCATGATGGTGCCAGCAAATATTGAACATTCTTACCTGAAAAAGACACCACTTTCTGAGATTTACCTTACTTTTAACACAAGAATAGCTTATGTTTACTGAAAACAGAGGCTAAATAAAGTAATACGATATGTGCTGGCAAGGAAACAGCAAGAGTAATATATTCATGTTCCTCTCAGGTCCACAAAATCTCATTCAAGGAACAACCAAGCCCCTGTCTTAGATTTCTAAACCTCTTTTGAGCATTTCCCATCTCTAGTATCTATATTGGGTCAATGTCCAAATAATTCCCACCCCACCACGCAAGGAGATGCGGGGCTGGAGCTCTTCCTCTGAGCGATGCTCTGCACCTCCTTAGTCTACAACAAACATTCTTATGTTGCCTCCTTTTCCTATCCCTCAGTGTGTATGGGATCCCAAGCACAGAGGTGCTGGAGACTCCTGTTTCCCCAAACCCAACAAAAACCTCTGATCTGCCTCGTGGCAGCGAGCAGCTGCAGCAGGCAAGGCTCTGAGCCAGGAGCTGCTGCCACACCTCACCTCCTTTGATCTCCTAGGCTTTCCACCTTCTCCTCTACCAGACGTGGCTTGTTGGTAGGGCTCGCAATCTGCCCGCCAGCTGCACCTGGCCCATCAAGGCAGCCTGGGGAGGAGATGCTGCTGCTGCGCTGCAGATGGGGAAGGGGTTTCTGCCAGCCGGGGCCTCCTGGTTGAGGAGCTGGGATGAGCCCGTTCTGTGGGCTGCCGCTTTGAACTCCCATTGCCTTGCTGCCTCCCACATCTGGAGCCTGAGGTGAAGGAAGATGAAAGCAGGCCGGGGAGTGCAGGGACTTGTGAGGCACGCCGGGAATGCTGGCAGCCTGCAAGGTGGGCTCACGACTTGGCCATTCCCCAACTGGGGCTGTTGAAGCTCAGGGTTGGAGGAGAGATTCCTTGAGCCCATGCATTGCACATTAGCAGGGATGTGTTTGATGTATGCTGGAGAGTTTGTACATAAACCGAAGGGTGTTAATAGGTGTTTGCATTTATCTATTACAATCGGTTATTCTGACAATATTCAAGGATCATGTCTGCGTTGATTAGAGTAGTTTTCCGGGATACTGGTGATGCCCAATTGCTGAAAAGTCCAAAACGTTTAACACTTCCAAAACTTACTCTATAACTTACCCACTGTATGTTCCCATTGACTTCTGCAAGCTTTGAATCAAGCCTTTAAAACATCAAAAGGAAGAAAAAAGGAGGAAATTTTCCAACAAAACCTGCTTTCCAATTCTGCTAGGCTTTGTAGTAAATCTATTAAAAGAAAGGGCAAGTCAATGTGAAATGCACCACCTGGCCTGTTACGCTGAAGACTTGACTGCTCTCTCCAGCTCAGGCAAGCCTATAAGCATGAGCATTACCCTCATTGTGTTCAGCAAATCTCAAGCACTTGCTGGACTGACTTTTTCTAAATAAGGTTGATTTTTCTGAATGGAAACCTTCAGGCGCACATTGTGCATTAGTATTAAAGCATAAATTATTACGAGTATTTTTCTCTGGCCTGTGAATTTTATTGCCTCTATGGTTTGTGACATCATAATGTTCCCTGAATGTTAGTGTTAAAGGAAGGAGAGAAAACAGATTTTGCAAACATATTATTGTGTAAATCTTAGTCTCCCTGGTCTTTTTAGAATAACAAACAACTATACATAATTAATTGTAATTTTGCTAGAAGTGACATTATCACCATACTCATAAATACCCACAAGGCAAGGAGTGTCCTGGAGGGAGATAACTTTCTTTCAACAGTGTGATAAAATGTTCTCATCAGAGGCAGTATTTATTCCCCGTGTCTCTTGAGAGATGATTAAAACAGGAGAAGAGCTACTAAGCAGACACAAAGCATCCCCACTATGCTTGTTTCATACCCTTGCTTCTGTTTGTTTAAATCACAGTATATCAATACAGGATCTGAGAATGATTATTTTTTCTAGTTCTGCTTCGTTATTGTTTTTCTGTTGTTCTGTTGGATCAAAATGACTGAAGAAATAACCAAAACCTTAATCTCCTTTAAAAACTCCTTCTACACTAAGCTATGTCCTGCCACAATAAACTACATGAAACCTCATGAATTATCACCCAGTTTCCTTTAGCCAGCTTTCATGCCTCTTTCTTTGTGAGCACAAACAGAAAGGCAAGTTCATTGCATTCCCTTTTCCTAAAGGCTAATCCATCAGAAATTAAAATGAAATAATTACAGTGGAATATTTTATGTGTTATTTACTTAGTTTGCTATATAAAGAATAACAATAACTATTTCATATGTTATTTACTTAGCTTGTTAAATAAAGAATAACAATTATGGTTACAGTAATTTTTTTTTTTAGATGAACAAAAGGCCTTTTTTGATTTATTATTAGTCTTTCAGAAGGGCAGGTGACTTTCCCTGCAACACTAACTTCAGCTCGTAATCCCTTTTTGGCAACCAAGGAGAATTAGAGTTTGAACAATTTTCACAGTTAGGCACTCTGCTAGGATGAAACACTGTGGATCGGTTTGCTTCAGCTAAATTGGTGAAAACCTCTCATTGCCAATTTTTCCTTTGGTTTTTGAAGTTGGCCTCTCAGCCTAAATTTTATTCATACCACATAAAAATAAATCTGATTTCTGCAGAGCAGAAAGCTTATCTGTGTTGTCATGGTATCAGTATTTCCATTTTTATGTTCAGAGATAACTTAAGATCCTAAAATGAACTCCAGTGTCTTGCGTCTTTATTAAAAAACCTTGGGGTTTTGCTTTTATTTTTTTTTTTAATGTAGGCATCTTTTTGCATTCATGATGTAAGAAATGCTTCAATATCTCTTTTTATGACATTGTTTAAAACATCTGTGATTATCATCAGTTAGTTGCTTCAGAAAATAAGAAGCAAAGTTGTACAGAAGGAATAAAGTACTACGTTTCACTGGTCATGAATATCTGTCAGAACACTGAAGATTCACTGAGCTTCAGTTCCAGCGTGAATTAAATGGACCCTCAAATGAAAGTAATGATAAGCTGTACCACTCTTTACACAATTACAGTATTTTAGGAACTGTAGTACTTAGTCATATGATGCTGAAATTTGAAATTTAACTTTAATTTACTGAAGTTGGAAATTAAATTTTATTTTGATGTACCATTTACTATCTTTTATATTGTGTTTATAGGTAATGTTTCAGGTAATTTCTGGCTAACAGGGAAGCATTAGAAAACCATTTTAATATCAGTGAGCTATGTAAACGGGAAAATGAAACAATAAAAGAAAAAAAATATCTTGCCCAGTAAAATTATCTATCAGAGCAAAAACTGATGAAAAGAGTCAGGGTCACTTCAGATTAATTCTCCAAGTTTCTGGTAAATTTCTTGTTTAGTCTAGATATCTGTTTTGGGCTGCAAACTTAATATCAGAATTCTTTCACCATCGCTAGTATCAGCCAATGATGAGGAGATAAAAATACATTTAGATAAAGGAAGCCATCAAATGTGTACTTCAGAACTCAAAGATAAATTTTTGTTTGGTTTACAATTGTGCTTACCTTGAAGGTCTTTCCTTTTATACCTCCTTCAGCACCATAGTTTTGTCAAACTATAAATATTTTGGAATACAGTGATTAGATATGTTATGACTCATGACACCATTGAATTTAAACATTAAATTTAATCTTTTTTTTTTTTTTTAAACTTAAACCTTTGAGGAACCCACCAACAAACAAGGTAGTTGTGATGTGTTTTAAGTGCTGCCACTTAAAAAGGAATTTAATTTCCTGTGCATAATTTGTAGAATATGAATAATCTTGTAAATACTTAATGGTAATTTAACTCCAGAATGAGCTAACATCTGCTCAGTTTTAGGTGAAAGAAAGTAATGTAGATGATTTATGTTATTTTTCTTTCTTGTTACTTATATTTTTTTTTCTAATGATGGGAATCTTTCATAATAAAGTCTTTTCCCATAACTGCAGTATCACTTTCACTACTAGCACCTCTGATTATTTGATAGGAAAAATATTATAAATTTGTGCATCAGAATCCAATTTTTTCATTAGTGTTTGATTTCAAGATATCATTGATATTAACTTCTGATAGCAGTGCAATTTTATTATGAAAACTCTCATCCATGTGCCTGGAGATTAAAATCTATAAGATTTCATTAAAAAAAAAAAGGAAGCTTTATTTGTTATTAAAAGAAACAGTTAACACTTCAGATTTCCAAGTTCTCTCATTCAAAATATAAAAGTTAATTTAATCTATGGAATGTTTTTAATATGCTTATGGTTGTTTTGGTTTTAGTATCTCTAAAAGTGAAAGATATGTGCAACAAAATTTAATTAAGAAAAGTCCTAACTCCAAATATATGTAGTTTAGGATGGGTCTCCACAATTTCATCATCAAATGACCTGTTGTCAGTGACTGGGAGACGGAAACTCTATAAACATAACTGGACTCAAAATAAGTCAGGAAAAGGATAAAGATTTTTTTTGTCGTATGAGAGAGGACTCCCAAGTATGAAGAAACAAAATGGCCATAAATTGAAAAAGACATGAAAAAGAATGCCTTAATCCCTACAATTAGAATAATTAGAAATGTGCCTAGGCTATGAACTTTAATTCTTACAGAAGCTTGGGTTTAAGCCAAGGTTTCTAACCTAATATGCAGGCTAACAAGGATAGTGGATTTTAGGTTTTGTTTCAGTCTTTTATTTTTGAATTACTTTTTGGAAGAATAAGTTTTCCGTGTTTCCCTACAATATAAACTAAACCATAATGAACTGTATCATGTACTTTGAAGCTGCTAGTCAGGTGTCTTTATATTGCAAAGATTTTAAATGTTAGTAGACGTACCACTAAGACAGGTGTCTTTTCTACTTCATTTTACAACTAATAGCCTTGTAAGCAGGCAGTTGACTTGTGCTCTGTATCTCCTCAGCTCTGTAACAGTGACACAAATCAATCTCACCATATGGGCAGATGGCATATACTGTTTTCTATTCTAGAATTGCTCCTGCTCTGAATTTGTGAGGAACAAGACAGTTTCTGAAACCACAGAACTTCCTACAAGATCAGGAGACCATTGGCTGTCCAACGATATCCTAAATAGTCTTTCATCTCCCAAATTCAAGTGTTAAAGGGCCATGCCAGACCTCCCGATTCTTCATTCCACTTTCAATCAAAACACATTCATAAAGGGAGAGTATCAGAATCATCAAAGATGAAATTAAAATTTTGAAGCAAGTTTTTGAAAAGACAGCGGTAATGTAGTCATACGGAAAAAATAAGGCTAAATAATTACAGAAGCACAGAATGATGGGGCATTGGAAGGGGCCTCTGGAGATCATCTAGTCTATCCCCCCTTGCAAGAGCAGGTCCACCTAGAGTAGGTTGTGCAGGAACTTGTCCAGGTGGGCTTTGAATGTCTCCAGAGATGGAAACTCCACCACTTCTCTGAGCAGCCTATTCCAGGGCTCTGCCACCTTCAAAGTAAAGAAATTCCTCCTGATGTTCAGATGGAACTTCATATTTTCAAATTTATGCCCATTACCTCTTGTCCTGTCACTGGGCACCACTGAAAAAAAGACTGGCCCCATCCTCTTGACACCCACCCTGTAAGTATTTATAGGCATTGCAAGTTTTTAGGTGAGATTGACTTCATGTTGCATTAAAATTATAATTTTTTAATAAGAATTTTGTTCCAAAATACTCTTTCACCCATTATTTTTATGGGCCTATCTGATTTTTATACATTTTAGGGATCAGCTTTACACATGGTAAAGCTCACGGTGTCCAAACACAATAGAACTTGCTTTGTGATAGGAGTTCACATAAAGGCTGTCCACTCAACCCAGACCTAATGGGGACCAAGACCTAATGGGGAGGTTGCAAAGGGACACTCAGCACACAACAGACACAAGAGACATAGTGGAAAGGATAGAATTCCAGTCATGTGAAGCTGGAAGTTGTTCTAGTTTGTGCTGTGACAAAACAAGATGGGATAATTCCATTTCAATAGGAAATAAGTACTTCTTTGAACAAATCCTGAAGGAGCTTTTTTCAAAAACATTGCTTTTTTTTCCTGTGTTCCCTTCTTTTGATTCTCAGTCCTCTCTCTCAGATTCACAGTCCTAACAGCTGCTTTGGCGTAGCTTGAGTTAGACAATGTTATTTTTCGAGTTACAGGACATCAACACCACACATTAAACTTTTTGCTCAGTCTTGTACTGTCACAACCTTGCACAAATGGAAAGTTTTGAGCTTTCCTATCTCCCCTCTTGTAAACCCTGGTTTTAGTTTTCAGGTATTTTTCAGGTTTTAGGGTGGAGTTTTTTTCACTGTAAAACTGGTCTTGACTTAACTTTATAAAAAAGAATTCTCAAACTCGTTTTAGTACATTGCAAGTTTGCTTCAAAATATATTTCCTATATAAATATATTAAAAATACAATACTTGATTGTGAAAACTTTCATGCCAAGTTCCAGTCTGGAGTGAATTTTACAGCTAAGTTATAAAGCCCAGAAAATACAAGTTTATAATGGAAATGCTGACAGACTTCTAACTCTGCCCACTGAACAGCGGCTGGAATGATTTTCTATGCTGCATAAAGGCCACTTTAAAGTTTTCTATTTTCCCCCTATAAAGACAACAGGACTCATTTCAAAAGGTGGAACGTTTGAATAAAAATAGAATTGTTCTTATATTATCCTACCATGAATAAATTCATTTTATTCAGCTATTAATTTCCTCCTTGTAATCTTGTTACCCGTCTTTCTGGGCACTGTATTTTGCCTGTTCAAATTGGCAATAGGCAAAACAAAATCTTTATTAATGGAACAGAATACCATGGATAATCAGGACTATCAATGGATTTCCTAAGATATAAACTTACTGTGTGATTCCAAAGACAAATCAGTGTTCCTTTTACAACTGATAAAATAATTTTGCAGAATTTTTAATTTTTTTTTTAAATTTGACTGAGTGTAGAGGCAGCAGTTTTATATCGGAGTTCATGATGTATTTTGTCCTTTTTCTTAGAGAAAGGATCATACATAAAGAGTTGGAAAATCTGTGATAGTGAAAGCAATGACACTTTACCAACAGTAAGTTTAAGTCATTTCAAGAATATTCATTAAATTCCTGTTCTTCGTGGTTTTTCAGAACATAAAATATTTATAAAGGGCATGCAGAGGTTTAATGTGCAAAGCCTGGAAACTTTCATTTTCACACCATTTCTGTTTATCTAAGAACCTACTTAATATCTAAACTCCATAGATGGTTCCTCATTACAGGTTTTATCAATTTTAATTTTCTGGAGCAGCGTATGTGCTACATAAACCAGCATTAGAGATAATAAATCAAACTAGAATACCCTGGAATGTAATTTTCCAAACCACTTATTAAAATCTGGTTTATGAAATATATAGGAGACGTAATTTCTGTAGACTCAGTTTGAAATTGTAAAAAGTAGTTCTAGCCTTTCCTGTTTACCCACAGATTAATCTTTACGTTTTCCCATGTGATGGTTACAAATGTTTTAGATTTTATAGAGCAGATGCACATTACACCAATGCCTTTGATCAACATGAGAGTAAAATCATCTTACATGCATATAACTTGTTTATAAATATGAAATAGCAGCACCCTACACTTGCCCTTGTTGAATTTCATCAGGTTCCTCTCTGCCCAGCCTGATATGTGTTTTCTCAGTCAGATTAGTAATCTTTTTAACACTAAATTTGATAGAAGCACAGATAGGCTGGTGCTACAGACTTTTTGAAATGTTTCCTTCTTTTTCTTGACTTAAGAATAAGTGTGGAAGTCATTTCACTGCACCACATAGATCCTATTCTATGACTGATATAAATAATAACATGGGATGCTAAGATGCATGACATAAGTCATCTAAAAGTTTGGTAAATAATTTTATGCTATCTCTGTGATGTAAAATTTGACTGGTTTTCCAAGCGTACTTTTTCTTAATTCTCATAGGTTCTTTTATTTCATTGCAGTTTGGCTTCAGAATTAGGCCTGCTGTTTTCGCAAATTCTGCATTCCAAAGAGAAATATTCTAGAGCAGTGCTTCATTAAGAATTTTTAAGGGAATTTTTTGAGTAACCAGCATACACTAAACAAGGAAAAAGATACCGGATTGTTCAGCTACAGGCAACTCTTGGTCTGAGTTTCCTTCCAGTTGTCTTCTAATTTGTCTTTGTTTTAATTCTATGGAATTCAGCAGGGGGAGGATGAATCTCTTTCTTTTTTTTTAGTTCAAGAGTATTTTTTTTTTTATATCCTTGTTTGGAACTAGACCAGAAAACAGCACAGTGCAAGTGTTCTTCTTGTATAAATGTCAGTTTCAAATTTCATATTAGACTAAAACCAGTGTCTTTTTTTCCTGCAAAAGTACTACCCTGGGTAGCTCAAAATTTCTCATAAGTTTGGTAAGATCTTCATAATTATTGCTCAAATGTTGGTTCAAGATTTAATTTTCTTGTAGTGTAGTTCTTATTTCCAGCAGCTGCCCGTTTTACATTTTCTGTTAATAGAGTAAGGTTAAACTAGGAATCAGTTGCTGGTAATCACATGATCCTTTCTTTAAGAACAGCAGAGAAAATGTCAACCTGCCAAGAACTGGAAAGCTCTGTTAATATTTCTTCAAGGATTTCCTCCATGACTGTGGGCAAATTTGTTTTCCAGTTCCTTGTGGAGTTCCCCTTTCCAAAATACCAACCATCGCAGTCGTTGGCACTGCTTATTTCAGGCTGCATAGGCACATGTGTGTGTGGTCAGACACAAATTGTTATATTCTCTTATTGTGAGCCAGCCTCCTGCCTGAAACTTTAAGGACCTGTTGCTGAACTGCTGCTGGGGGAGAACATCTTTGGGCAAGGCCGATCCTCAGGGTTTGAGGACCTATCCTGGCCTGTGCTTTAGAAAAAGAGGTCCAGGGTACATCTGCTCTCATCTCACATCATATAAATCTTTCAGATCACAGAAGGTGGGCTGATCCTGTTCCTTTCTCTGAAAGACAATTGACATAAATGCAGTTTCAACAGTCAAATTTACAAGGTAGGATTTTGATTACTTTGGCTGCCAATTTATTTTTATTGTTAATTTTTACCTTCTAAATTTTCTGAGGAAAAAAAAAAAGGTGAACTTATTCTATCCATCATGGAAGTTTTCTCATCTTATTTAACACCTTACTAAACACATTCCAAACTCCCTCCCAAATTAGCGTAAATTTTATTCACTGTACCAGTACCCATAGTTCAATTCTGGATTAAATATGCAGACAAAGTTACATAATTTTCTTTTTATATGGCACTTGGCTTTAAAGAATGGTGGATTTTTTTATTGCACTCTAAATCAAGAAGAGAGAAGTAACAAGTAAATAAACTGGACTTATTCTGAGTATGTGAGAAGCCCACTTATGGGGCCTGTGGCTCCTCTGCTTTTTTACTGTCCAGTGTAGGAGTAACAAAAGAATTCTCATTATTTTAAGTTTGCTTTACTTACTGATTTAGAGGACAGCCATGTTAATCGGATGTCATTAATAATTTTTCATTTTAGGTTCCTTTATTTTCCATGTAATAAGAAATGTAACCACTAACTGGTAATGCTGCTTCCAATCATTCATGAAGATCTCCAGAAGAAGCAGTCTGGAATAAACCCAATGACACACCATGTCTTGTAAGGAACTAAAGTTCAATTTTATTTAATAGTATGAGCTTATCATCATCTTTTAGACTTCCACCAGAGAACAATGATGAGTGCTTCTTCTACTTCTCTTTGCGTTCTTCATCTGACAACATGCAAGATTTAGCATTGATTTGACCAGTGTTCACAGCTCAGAAATCAACCATCTGTGAGCACTTTTGTTAAACCCACCCCTACAATCAAGCCTGAGACATCTCAGAAGACACTGCAGCACTGCCATAAAACCATCATTTGCACTGCCATCATCACAGCCCTGCGCCGTGAAAGTCTTCCATAATGCATCATGTTCAAATAGCTTGAGGGCTCTTCTAAATTGGTCTGGCTTATGGTAACAATAAAGTTGTAGAAATCTGGTCTTGCTGCCACAAACTTCTTCAGCATATTTCTTTAAAAAAAACAAAAAACAAACCACCAACTATGCTTGTTATTTGGGCTATTTTAGCCACCTTCTTGGATTTTGCTACTCAAAGATTAGATGGTCTGTCATCAAGTGTGTAATATGAGGGGTATGTGGCCTCAGAGCACTTGAAAAATCAAATACTAGTTTTTCATGTGTGAAAACTAGTGGTTTCAGTACCAGGCTTTTAGTTTCCATCCTTTACTTTAAATCTTCCCTCAAGTACAGCATTTGTGACTGTTAGCTAAACTTCAGATATCTCCTGAATATCAGCCAAATGATTTGAATATGCATATAACTTTTATATTAGTATGGTCCCAGTGACACCAACTCTAAAGTGCCGAGCCTACCCCTATCATTTGTACTACAGAGTCATTAAGACTTGTACTTTTCAAGGGTTTGGGTGTTGTTTTTATTTGGATCAGTGTTGAAGAAACAGAGCTCTGCATCTGAAAATATTTGTCTTTTTGTTCAGATGGGCTAAAAAAAAAGTCTGAAAAATGATCAGAGATTTTTCATGCAAAAATGACTATTTTCTCCACATCTTTAAATTACGATTGCGTGCACAAATTCCTCATGCTCAAAGAAGAAATGTTACCAGGAGATATTGATTTACCTTTCTGAGTCTGTAGGATCAAGGGAGAGAAATGAAATGGTAAACAAGCTGCACTGTTGTCATGAGGGTTTCCTAATGCTTTCATGGCATGTGTGGAACTCCTCAAAGGTAACCATGGACTGCTGTTAATCAAAAGGTATTGGCTGGTATAAAGGAAGCCAGTCTGCTTCTTACTGCAAATTCCAACAGAAAGTTGTTTTAATGAGCTCTTAGGAATTTTGCTTTCAGTTGAGAGATGAGTTTGCTGTTCTGCCCAACAGCTTATTTGTCTGACGTCCCCAGTTACTTCTCATTGCAATGCACTCCTGATGAAGCCTGGATATGCTTCTCTCTCCTTTACATCTGCTTCTTTATCTAAAGTCCTGTCATGAAAATGAAGGTGAACAACTTTTGCTTTCATATGGCACCCAGTTTTGGGCAGGACAATGGGTAGGCAACACTTGAATCTATGGCCAGATTAAACGGAACTCCAAACCAGCTGCCTGGTTTATATCTGGGAGAGGTGTTCTTCCTGTGTTCCCCTACTCATTCATCTCTGGATATTTCCAGTTCCCTTTCCAGCATAAATCATAAATCACTTTTCATATAGGTAGTTGGGCACAATAGTATTCAACTGCACATGTGGAGACAAACTTTGTATTCTAGCTACAAGCACATAGAACTTTTTTTGACAGGGATCTTGTCAAATTCTTATGTAATATGACGTACTCTAAGTCCCCTAGAAGTATTTCCTACATCGTGGAGATAGTTGAAGATACTGGTCTTAGAAGCTGTTCTGCGTGGAAAGATTGGTTTAGTTTTGCCTCATTTTCAAGTGCTATAAAGTGTCTTCACAGTTTCTGACGTATAGCTTAAAGGTTATCTTTTGACCAGAAACAAGCAAAGCTTTTCCTAACAAGGAATTGTTACATGTAAATTAGTTATCCTGGTTGCATCACATGGACTGCAAAAACTCAGGACTCTTCTTAAAGCTGGTCAGGTATGATCAAAATGATGCTTCTGAAATGCATATGACTTCTGAGTAGCTGTCAGTTTGACCACATGCATGCCTTTATTACGCAAGATCTTTTGTCTAAATACCATTTATTATCATTTTGCTGCTCATGAGAATCAAAAAATATGTCTACTCTCATAAGGGTATCTCTGCACATTGCACATGGACTTTTTTGCCTTTGGAATAGTCTTTATCCTTCTGTGTATTAAGTTACAGTCATTTTATGAATATAGATGTGATACATTAGAAGTATTGCAAAGCCTATAAGAAAGTTGTCAAAATGAACAATTCCATATTGCCAGCGTTACTGCCACACCTTCTGATGTAAGTGAATGTGAAACGTGGAAGATTCTTAGGCAGGAAAGAGAAGTATTCACTATTTATTTAGAATGCCAAATAATCCAGCCATCATTGTAAACCTGATTGATGAGCTAAATAAACAGAGAGGACAAAGTATATTGAAGAAGTTTAAAGAAAAGGGGAAACAAACTGATATATCTCTATTCACTGCTACAGCAGAGGAAGAAGTAAAATGTTATTATATTTTTCTTCACAAAAGTCAACCCATAGTTTGGAACCAACACATATGTAATCTCAGATTTCCAGAGGCGAAAAAAGCCTGGAAAATGGAGGGTGGAAAAAATCCCCAAACAAACAAGACAGAAGAACAGAATTAACCATGTACCTGTAGATTAGGTATCAAAGATTGCCTTTAAGGAAGAGGGGAAAAAAAATATAAAATTCATGACATAAATTTTTAACATTTGCAACTTCCATGAAGTCAGGCTAGCAGCAAGACACACTAGAATTTCTAAAATCTCTAACGTGTTAATGGTAGAAAACAACTACTTTGGGATTCATAGTCCATTCTTTTACTTCTATAAGTTTCATCCATGAAATAAGGCATTGGAATTTTTTTCTTTTTTTGGTTTAAAATTACTGAGATGAACGTGTTCCATAATTCTCAATTTTGTTGTCACCAAGAGAAAATATCATGGTGGTTTAACATGACAGGTAGACAAATGGTACAGAGACTTTCACTAAACGTTCCTTAATTCATTGACAAAAGAGTACATCAGAAGTCATTGTTCTTGCTCTCAAATTTTCCATACATAAATGACTGAGCACTAAACTATGCTAAGAGAAACAGGGACAGAGAATTTGACTATAAGCCTAACTTCTCATCCTACTAGACAAGCACACCTAGAAGAGCAAGAATTTGAGAAATTCCCATTTAATAGAGAAATTAATGCTGTTCTGAGCTTTCATCTAGGTATTAGAACAAATCCAAACTGTGTTTATGTAGCTTTTTGATATACATATACTATTTACACTATACACTTTAAGTAATGATTCACAAGAACACAAAAGTACCTACTATATGATTTCCTCAACCTTTAATCAAACACTGGAATAAAAAGCCATATTATCGGGCTAGGACACAAGAAATTTACATTTTTTAATTGCCTGCTGTTTGAATTCCAGCATTCTGAGATTCTCCACATGTGCAGAGCGAACCAGAGAAAGCTGTTAGAGAAGAGTGCTTACATACTATTTTTCGCACACTGGAATTCCAGTAAAACTTTCCACTAGTCAGTATTGCTTATTAAGTTTTGTTTAGATGAAGACTAACTTAAGGGGTGGAGATGAAGACTAACTTAAGGGGTGGGTGTCAAAAGCATGGGGCCAGTCTTTTTTTTCCAGTGGTGCCAAGTGACAGGACAAAAGGAAGTGGACATAAACTTGAATGTAAGAATTTCCATCTGAATGCGAGGAGGGACTTCTTTCCTGTGAGGGCAGCAGAGCCTTGGAACAGGTTGCCCAGAGAGGTGGTGGGTTCTTTGCCTCTGGAGACATTCAAAACTCACCTGGACGTGTTCTTGTGCAACCTGCTATGGGTGGACCTGCTTTGGCAAGGGACTAGGTGATCTTCAGAGGTCACTTCCAACCCCATACCATTCTGTGATTCTGTGACCTTTCAATCTGGAGACTAAAAACGGAGAGTCAGTTTAGAGTTAACACGACAATCAAGTAAAGCACTTAAATACATAACTTTAAACACAAGAGTGCTTACTTGTGAGTTAAACACTTTACAGTCAATAGGACTATTGGTTTAATTAAATTGTTGTACATATTTGTTAACCTTGCTGATTAGAGTCACAAAAGCGTGACTAATATGTGTGAAATACTTTGGTCTTGTGGATGGTTCTCTGTCAATGTTATTGAAAAAAAATTATTCTTTTTTATATTCATTCCCTATTCATTTAATATTTTCATAACAAAAATACTATGAGCCTAACAGTAAACTCTTGTGCATTCTAGCTACATGCACATCAGTCATAATAGTTGTAGACTGACCCATCTTGTCAAATGAACATGCTCACACATCATTTGCAAACGTTGAATCTAAACGTTGAATTGGGATTGCAGATTAGGTTTCATCACTCTTATATGAATTACCAATATATTAACAGCTCATAAGTGTTTGGATATTTATGAAAATGTCAACAGTCTCAGAATGTTCATAGATGTATATATTTAGCTAAAATACCCTACTTTATTTCTTTGTCAATATTTCAATCATTTAGAAAGAGCAAGCAGTGCTGTTACTGAACTGATAATCATAGATGAGGTATTGAAGTGACATGAGCAAATTACTTATTTTATGAAAATAGTTGATTGATACCCAGTACAGATTCACAAATAATGGATACAGACAACCAAGATAAGCTAAGAAGGCTGAGCGATTTACTGTCACAAGTGGACTTCTTACAGAACTAATTGCATGCCTGTAAACAGAAACACAAATATTTTTCGGTTTGTTCCACAGAACATATAATTTTGGTTCTTTCATTTGTATTCAACTATTTGTGAGTAAAACATGATGCTTGAGAGGAAAATGGTCATTTTTTCACAGTGTGGTAAAATTGTGGCAAGCTAGGTTGAGATGGCTTGGACTGATATTTGCTTGAGCAACTCTGTCTGAAAAAAGCAAACTAAAGGGAATAAATTGTTTCTGCATATCTTCAAAATACCAAAATAACCCAATGTTGCAGATAGATGTTATGAGGTTGATTTTTTTTTTTAATGTACATATGAATTTTATAGACATATACAGGAATACATATGCTTTTTGCTATTTCTGAACACTAGGCTATGCATCTAACAAACATTTAAAAAAAATAAAAATCATTACGGTTACTATTTTTTAAGAAGTGAAAATCACAAACATTATTCAGCTTCTCACAGTTGTGTTTTCTTTATACTATGGAGAAAACCAGAGAAATAAGTGCAAAATACTTATGAGAAATGATTCTGTGAATAGAAGACAACATTAATATTCTCTTAAGGTTTCTATTGTTTTTCTAAATATTTCTGAACACACATAAGAACAATACATTCACCCACAGACACACAAAGAAAGTATTTTTTAACATTTTGTTTTGACAGGAAGAACATTGCAAGCTGTTTGCCATAGACTAATAATCTGTACTAAGAGACATATGTGCTGACTTACTGAAGGCAATAAGTGTACCTATGCCAATGCTTTAGTGTTTAATACCCTCAAGAAAGTCAATACAGAAATATTTCTGCTGTTGCCACAATTAATGCTCCTTCTAAACTTCTATCCACGATGATCTGACAAGGAGACCTAGGGTAGTTGTCTTAGAAGAAACATTATTTCTGATTACTTTTCTTGCAGAGGGTGTAGGAAGTGAGAAAATGTGAGAAAAAATATTACAATAGGAAGCATTCAGAAACAGTACCTTCAGATTGGTTATTTTGTAGCTGCTTGTTGTATATCTCATTTGTTAAGAACTATTTATTTCTATTATTTTATTTATTGCTATTATTCATCTGGCAATATAGCTTTGTGATGTATTCATCATT
Organism: Nycticryphes semicollaris; assembly: GCA_013400055.1. NCBI lineage: Eukaryota > Metazoa > Chordata > Aves > Charadriiformes > Rostratulidae > Nycticryphes > Nycticryphes semicollaris. The sequence continues at coordinate 473,706 of VXBJ01003242.1, read as the reverse complement.
TCTGATGGACAGAAACCCTTATAGGACATGAAACTCTGAGATGTGGGTCATATCTATACCTTGACTGCATGTCATATCCATACTTCTTGTCTCTTCTGTTGCTTTCTGAACTAACGTGTGTGTGCCTCAGTGCACGCGAGCACATACACTCATATTGCCATCTATGACTTTGCTCTTTATAACTTTGAATGTGTAAAAGCTTGAGAACATAAGTGCCTTCCTGGATCGTCATCTTCCGACCATCCATAGCTGCACTCTTAATTTTATATACTTAAAATAAGAGGAATTAATCAAATGTCTTAATATAATTTCTAAATCTATACATTTTTACATTATGCAATAATCTTAATTGAAAAAAAAAGCGACATAGCCTTCTATTTTTTTTTATATTATAAATATATTTCTTGCTGGAGAATTTTATATACACATTACATCTCAAATCCATTTGGCTGACTTGTCAGACTGTGTTAACATAATACAAATCTGCAAAAAAAAAATAACGTGCGAGTAACAAGAAGTAAAAAAGACAGTACCAACTAAATCCGTAGTATATATCATGAAGAACGCAACAATGTTTACATGAAAGTGTAGAAAAGGGAATCTTAATAATTAATAATAATATGAGAGATAATAGTTAACCTTAGCATTTAAAAGCAGAAATAGAAAATAGTGCTTTTGAGTTTTCCCGTTTATTTCATATTTGACTATATACATGCTTGCATTTATAGAAATCACTCAATGACATTGTACAAATACATCTTGAAATTTTTTCAGAACTTCCATTTTTCCTACAGCATACAACAGTAGCATGTACTAGATATTTTCAAATACACTTAATCCATGTAATTGATCACATGTTTTCAGGAAAAATTAAAAAAAAACTAATTGGAAATGCTACTTTTTAGTTATGCCTGAGAGAGATACAGTGCAAACAGGTACATTTAGCCAATGAGGCACTTTGCTACAGTTGAACGCAAGACACACATTAAATTATATTAGCCTAAATGTCTGGGTGGCAAAGACAATGGACATTAGAAAACCTCTGTGGTATTGGGAAAACAGAAAAAATCCACTCATATGTTGGGTGGAACTTTTCAGCTGTGTTACTGCACTAATAGTACATGACTCTGCAGTAGTGAAAATAACTTTTCAGGCTAAAACTCCCAGGAAAATTTGTTTCTTGGTATTGCTGTGTGACCTTGGAAAGCCATTATGGGCTAGATTAAAAAAAAATACCCAAAGAATAAAAAAATCATCTGTATCTTAGCACTGAATTAAAAGCCTAAGTTAAATGCATAGAATTACAATGTGCTAGATTCGTCAGAAAGAGATTCCACACCAGACAGACAAATTTCTAAGGTAGACATTACCTTGATCATCCAGTAAGGAAATGCAAAGGATGGCAAAATTTCTTAACTTCCACTTCAAGCCTGCAAACACTTCACTCAGAAAATGTTTTCATATACTATCAAGAATTGCAGATCAAGATCTCCAAATAGGTCTCCACCTACCTTAAGAAAAATGTCACCACGGGGTTTCCACATTTTCCTCCCCAGAATTTAAAAAAAAAAACAAGAAAAATATCTTAATCTTTTCTTTTAAGTTGGTAGTGATTTTAAAATTACAGAACAAGACATGTAGTGCAGGTCCCTGCTTCAGGACAGCTCAGTCAACTTGTCTTTAGCTCGAGAATTGCATTAATTGCTTTTATCTATTTTGAGGTGAACTGGCCTCCTGACTCCTCCTTTTGAAGTTGTCCTACCATGCAAAACCCAAGCAAGCAAGCAAACAAAGAAGCAAGAGCACCTTTCAAGAGGGCCAGAAAGAAGGAATGTGACATCAAACCACAGTGATTGGGATGGTCACCTGAATGTCAGGGGTGAAGATCTCTTCATGTGTTTTCACCATATGAGGGATTAGACTGAAAGTTCCCCCTTTCCATTATTTCCAAGGTAAACCCTGGCTTTGAATTCCAGCTGGGTATTGGTCTGCTTTTCTTCAGTGCCCGGTATGAGACTTCTGTATCTTGCTCAGAAGCACTTTTAATATTCAAAACCGAGGTACATATGGAGTTTAGATATCTCATGAGCTAAATGCTGTTTTAAAGCCTGGAGTTCTAATTATATAGGCCTCAATCCTGCTTAAATACTAAAAAAGCACCTAACTCCACCCCCCTTCAGGACAGTTCTGTGCTTGGAAGTTGTGATAACATCACAAACTTGATTACATCAAAGTCTACATTGAGAAGACTTCTTAAAATAAGGCTGTCTTGTTCAGAAGTCCTCCGTGAGGTCTGTATTTTTACCTCGTCTACATGAGTCTAATGCTGTAGGAGAAATCACATTTGAACAACATCTAGGCTGCTTTGACTGAAAACTGTCTTTCTGACCCATGAAGAATGTAGCAGCATTTGTCACCTACACAGCTGAGTATTATGTATCAGAGAAAGCAGACAGCAGCAGGGGGGGAAAAAACACCTTCAAAAACTTATGGTTTAATTGTTGGTTTTGTCTTAAAAAGGTTAAAGTCAAGTGTCCTTACCTGAAGAGCCACTTTTTGGTTTAGCCTTTAATAATGTGATTTAAAATGCATATGCTGAACATTATTTGATAGCAAAAATGACATTCCCAAAGACAGTGCAGTGAAGTATAAAGGATAAGGCTCAGTAGGGGTTTGTGTCTGCCTTGTGAGCAGCAGATAAAATATCCTTTTCTTGCAAGTGTTCTCATCCTTTCCACTCTCCAGGCCCTTCAGCTATAAAAGCTGCAGTCTGACTTAATAGCTTTTCTTGCAACTGAAAATAAGTGTTTTAAGTCTTTAATATGTGTCTCAGAACTGCTATTTTGTTTCTGTCATTTAGTCATGTCAAGTTCTTCACATCCTGACAGCAAGACCAAACAGGCGATCGCTTGCCAACTTTTCCTTTCATAAGGAAAAAGAATACAAGCCTATTCTTTGCACCAAAAAAAAAAAAAAAAATAAAGAGGAAAAAAACATCAAATCCATCACTGTGGAGAAACGCAAAGAAGAAAAATTGAGCCAGGTAGATACCCTGAAGCAAGATGACAAAGAAAGGGTGTCAGCTCCTCTGGTGTGAAATAACTAAACAAAAATTCTGGAAAGAATTGGGAAAGATTTTTTTTTTTTTTAAATATTTTTTTCTTCATTGTCCTTCATTAACATTATTTTCCTGCACAGCATCTTACTGAGGGTGCAAAGTAAAATGTTCACCCTTTCTGCTGGAGAAGCAGGAGGACACTTCCCATTAGAATAAATGCCAATAGCTAAAACAGTTGCCAGGGCCCGAGTTTTCTGCAGAGTATCTCCCTGGTTCTCAGAAGCATCATCCATTTATAAAATGGTCTCACCTGAACTAGTTGTCACATACGCAAAAATCTGATTCTTAATATTTTTTTTCTTTGTATTAGTTTTGTAATATAAATTTCACAAGTTAGATACTGCACATGAAACATGCATATTATGGAACATAAATATCTGCAGTGCTTGAAGATTTTCATTTTTTGAAAGTCAGTATTTATTTGAACCTTTCTATCTTAGTCTTTCTTAGCTTCTTTTTTGGATAAAATGCTTAGGAGAAAAGAAGGGCTGTGGAACTCTTATTGCGAAACAGAGATTAAAGAATAATATTTATTTCCATGGGATCCTCCATTGGACAGTGACACTCTAGAACCCAACTTCCTCAAATTAGTTGATATAATAGCTAAATATATAGTATCTGTACATATTTATGTGACATACATTATCAAAAATCAACAAACATAAAACTAGGAACAAATAAATTACAGAAGCATATGTATGTGTATCTATTGCTAATTATTTCCCCAAGAACAATCAAGATGGGCATTTAAATATTTCAGAACATTATGAAAAAATATAAGAATAAATTAAGCAATTCCAAACAACATTGAAAAGAAAAAAAATCTATGCAGAACTATGCATCTTTTTCAAAGGATGATTTTTGGAATGAAATTGGAATTTGTAATTTCATGCTTCACTGCAATTAATCTTGTAATGGTATCTCTTGTGGTTCTTATGACACTAATACACAGAAATATCATATATATTCATATACAGTTTGAATGTGTACGTCACAGGACCAGATTCAACCAGCAGTAAGAGCTAATGTGGTGAATTCTCTCAGGAATATAAATCCAGATAATTTTATTTTCTTTCTTACACTGCTTTATAATTTGTCTGTTTAAATTGTTGTTTGGGTTATCTGAGCATGGAATTCTTATGCAGTGACAATGGAACTCACTCTTGTCTGCAGCCTATGCTCTTTAATCACAGAATATTTTTCCTTGTGGTCCTTACATTGAAGGAAAACTTAATGCCTGGAATCATGCTATTATAATCTTAATTTTTGCTCTCCTCTGTGAGAGCAAAATTCTAAACTTCAATTTACTCAGAAAATGGATCATATCATTTTTACGGAAAGAAAAGCATAAAGGAAATTAAAATAATTGTGCAATATTTATTAAAATTTAAGCTTATAATTTAGCCCTTGGTTTTAATTTCTTTTTCTTTTTGATTAGTCCTACATGGATGTAATTTTTTTTATTCAGCTGATTCATGCAAATTTCTTCAATGCAGCTGTGTGAGATTTTTATTATTAAGTACTTGATACAAAAAAAAAAAATTGGATAGTCAAGATTTACTTGCCATTAGGAAAAAATGAACAGACAGATGGTTTAGAATAGATTGATGCATAGCGTTAATGATAATGATAAAGTGTAACTATTCTGGGATGAGAAGACTCTGGGTCTAACAGAAGCATTCTATAGACTATGAAGAAATACTGCCCTAGTTATTTTTTCTCCATTTCTTCTTCTCCACTAATCTGAACAAAGTGAGATGTCTCCAGGATATGATTTCTAAACACTCAAAAAGTAGAAATGCTGGTAGAAGGTGCTCACTGAAGCACTATAAGAACGTTCTTTATCAGTAGTATATGAAAACATCTTCTTGCATTTGAGCTGAAATATCTTTAATCTTTGAAATAAAATAAAGGTAGAAAATGTAGTCCAATAAAACAAAATTTTTCTCTGAGTAACTGAAAACTACCATTCCTTTTTTATTTCTCCTAAACAGCTATGCGTTAGCAGACAAGTCATTTAATCTTCTTTTAGACCATTTCCTTCAACCCTAAGACACTAAACTCCTTAGAGCTGAAGCCATCTTTTACTAAGTTTTTGCTGGTACTTGACTTTTTCAGCCAGGGAGGCTTTTGACTTTTCACAGGGGCTTTAAAATTCTATTGCAATAATAATCAAATACAGCTAGTTTCATATAGATATTACCAAGACTAATGTGGAAGGATACTCATGAAGAAGAAGATGCTGCTTGTATGTTAATTCCTTGATTTACTTCATCCACTGCTTCATTTTTTCCATGAGATGAGGCTGAAAAAATGGTTTGAAAGAAATTCCATTTTAATTAGAATAGCAGTTGGCTGTCATAGTTGGATCAGTTCTTGTATTCATAAATTCATAGAAAAGAAGTGACTACTGTTATTATCTAGCTTGAACCCATAGATAACAAATGTCAAGATTTTCTGAAACAAATGCAGTCAGAACTAAATCATAACTTTTGGAAAAAAACTGCTGTCGAGAGAGATTTGAAGTATTGAAATCCTTTTCTAAATTTTTTAATGCAATAAAGTGTTCTCATTTTTGTAAAAACAAACAAACAACCCTTATGTAAAATCAGAGTATTTTTAAGCCTGTTAACCTTGTGATAATTTGTTATATGGGAAAGACTCCTGTTTGTGTTCTCTATGCCAGTAATCCCAATCTGTGACAAAATTACCCCATTTTTACCCTCTGAGAAGCCTGCATCATTTGCTAAAGACACATTTAATTAAGCATGATTTACAATGCTTTGATCACTTTCATGTCTCTTCTTTGAGTTCCAAAAGATTTCGATACCCTTCTTAACTGCAAAAATCTGAACACCAAGATCCAGCAATAAAAGCCAGTGCCAAATACATACCATCTGCTATATGATATTATCATGTGAATTCATCCAGCAATTCATTTATCAGCATACCAAAGTGAAGAAAAAAAAAAAAAAAACAAAACACAAAAAACCCAAGAACACAGTTTACTCACTAAATATTTTTTCCAAAGCCACTGCTTTCCTCACACTGTATCAACCCATGCACAAGGCTTCATATCTGCTTTTAAGTAGATGCAGGCCTGTCTTCTTGTATCCCTCTAAAAAATCTGATAATTCTTTATTAGCACCTATCTGCTTCCTTATTTCCTACTTTCTCTTTTTGTCATCTGCAGACGGATTCAGTAAAGATTTTGTGTTCTTATTGTTGTTTCCTCAGACTGCTTTTTGACGGAAGTATTGAATAGCGCACAATGAAGATCTGATCTGATCTGATCTCAGAGACATACTAGAAGCACACAAATGTTATTTCATGAAAATATCCCATTTATGTTCTCAGATCTAACTTGCAATTTTTAATCTTTTTAATATGCACTTAATTAAAATATCATGTGATATGAAGCTGTGCAAAAAATCCAAGTGCATTAAAGCACTATTATCCCTATCAACCAAACCTGTAATTTCAAGTTGATTTTAGTAAGTTCCATTTTCCTTAAGCTCATGCCAATTGGCTTTGATTCCATGGCCTCAAGCCTATTCTCACCAATCTGTTACGTTGCTTAGAATGGATATCAGATGAGCAGATGTATAATCTATGACAATGCTCACTTCCCAGAATTCCTCTAGAAACCAGCTCTCTCCATACAACAGCATGCCCAGGATCTAAGAGGTGGGAATTTTCTGTACATTACCCTCTCTCACATAGACATTTATAAAACAAAAGTAAAAAGAATGAACTCGAAAATTTCTTCCAATAAGCCACGTAAAGTAAGGCATTTCAAGCTGCAAACTTTACTCAATGGAGAAGATGAAAGAATGAACAATATATGACAGAGCCTTGTAACTTTTCTTAATTAAAAGTGTGATGAATGTGGCTGAGAATCAAGAGAGACTGTGACTGACAGAATCAGATATTTTTTAGTACTTACAAACATTAACTTTACTCCCGTTCTGTAGTGTCCCAAGATTAATAGAAAATCAACACTTCTGATCTATATAAATCCTTGCTTAGCTAAGATCAAGTTATCTGCTTGAACTTGACAGTTAAAATGTCCAAATTTTCTACAGTTTCTGGATTTAATTTCTTTTCAAAGTTAAGTTTTAAATCACTTAAGCTGCACTTATTTCCCTTTCAGCTGACTTATTTTTAAGAATCTGAAATTTCATTAATTTTTTAAAAACCTGTCAAAATATTCCTTAGATCTTCTCCCTATATTTTTTCAGTTTAAGTTCCTTTGCCCACTTAATACAAGCCCATCCTTTCCTTTAAAAAAAGCAATACAACCATTTGTTTCAGCATACCAACCTAACATGCACACGAATGATGGCAATGATTAATTGCTAATCCTGTACCTGCTGTGTTTAAAAGCAGGGGGAGAAAAAGGCAATATTTCTGACCCTAATACTGATAGTATCCCATGAATATTAGAAGCCTATTTACCCTCACATTGCTGCATCACCAGGGACCGAAGTAATACCAAGCTCTCTGCCTACTGTACAGTTTCACAAGCATCCAGAATGTGGATGGGGCTAGTTGTAAATATAACACTAACTAAAACAGGCATGGAATTTTTCTTCTCTTACTGTGCACGAAGGTAAGCAAAGCTGTATATCCCCATCTCTAACCTGACATCTGCATGGTTTTTAGGGCTACATCAAGAAAATAATTACAGTACTTGCTTCTGTTTACTGTCAATGATGAGGAGCTACTGTCTCAGACATGGACTTGTCCCATTAATTAAAGCACAGTTCAAACAGGAGCTGGCATAACTTTCAGCTATCAAACAGAAACTGTCAAAATTAACCTGTCCCTCTGTGAGCTGTCAGTTCTTTGAACCAGGAAATGGAAACGGGAAAACTACCTGGAAGGTACAAAGTACAGAAGCCATTGTCTGCAGCATGAAAGTAAAGCATTTTCCGATTTCAAGAAATAGAATTCATTGCCGCATTTAACCCAAACATGAATCTGGGATCAATGAAGCAGGAATGTTTTTATCCAAATGAACATCTTCATATGAGCAAGAGAGGTTAAAAGTTAATAACATTTTAAAGAAAAGAGAGTTGAAATAAAATTTGGTTTTAGAGTATATCTACAGAGCCCTTGTACATTGCCAATTTACCTGGATTTTCTTCAAGCATGTTAGTTTAGGTTCCAAAAGTATCATAAGTGTGTCATCCTAAAACTCCTGAAGACTGATTTAGTTCTCTTTTCAGCTTTTCTGTAAGACAAAGTAGATCATGCTGAGTTCCATATTGCTGGGATTCTTCCAGTGCTCAAGCTTACATATGCAGCAGTACATTGTTCCAACACTGAAACTTACAGTGCAGTAATTTTACTAATCACTGAAAGACTGGTCAAAATGGTCCCTTCATATTCAGAAGGTAGACAACTTCCATAAATACAACTAAAATATTACTTTTTACCACTTCTACTATTGAAAAGGCAACGTTTGCACAAAGTAAGCCAGAATCTTTCATGGCTTATTCATCACTCAGAATTAAGCTCTGTTGCCAGAATCCATACAGATGGTTCTTATTTCAGAAAATGAGAGGTTTGCCTTAAAGGTTAGCTTCCAGATTTTATCTGTAATGGCTCATGGTTAAAGAAAACCTTAAATAAATTGTATATGTTTATATAAATATATGTGTGTGTCTTACCTGAAAGTGAATAAATTGAAGCTAATGTTAAGGACATTGCATTGTACTTCCACTAGTATCTCAGCATTTCAATAAGGCTACTTAAAAAATACATGTAAAAAAAATTCTTTCATTCAGTTGTACTTGTTCTAAAATAGTCAAATACTTGTAAAGTTTTTCATCACTCGGCCTTATTTAGCATATCTACCCCCCTTTGGGTTTGTTGTATTTTGTTTCAACTGTCCTTCACACACAGGGTTGGGTTTGGGTTTTTTTGTTTTTTTTTGAATTTTTATATAATCTTTGAATAATTTACTGAACAAGGAAAACAAAGGCTGGTCAATGTACTCAAATCCAGTCCAGAGTCCAACAAAGTCAAGGCACAAAATGTTTCACAGTGTTTCCACTGTCTACCCTTATTTTCACTAGTGAAAAGAAATGCGCATTAAGAAAGTAGCCATAGTCTTGACTTTATTTAGTCATACTATTCTAGTAAATTTTGATATCACTTCCTCATGCTGTTGTTTTTTTATTTTAGCCCCAATGAGGGAAACAAATCCCTTAAAGTTACATGAGCTTCAAGCATGCAAGTACAGTTCCTGCATCTGTATCTTGCAGAGGATACCTTTTTTTGCAATGCCTGCAGATATGTCCTAGGACTTTCCAAGTTCCCAAATCAGGGACTGCTGGGAATATAAACACAGTGGAATAAAATTCAGCTCACAGAAAAACTATTCAGTGAGTTTTTCAGCCTATATTGTGTTCAGTGCTGACATGATTTGGCTGCTAGCAGAAAACTACGCTGGGGAATTTTGAATAGTTCAGGTAAGTCTACATGAACTAATGATACCTCAGTGGCTGTAGTGTAGTTTCTTCTCCCTAGGGAAAAAAAAATAACAAAAAATATGATAGTGTCTTTCTAAATTGTTTCATTATTTTGTGTGAACTTATTTTGAAACAGGTTCAGTTAAATGCCTTTTATATTCAAGGGATCAAAAGGAACATTTCACTATTTGTGCAGACATGGAAATGGGAGAAAGAATAGACTTCTGGGAGGAGGGTTTGTTTCAGAATTATAAAAGAGAACATTAACTCATAAAGTGAAGCTGTATGGGTCCAGTGTAGAGCTGGAATAAAATGAGGCTGATTTTATAAACCACTGAAATAAAGGTTCATAATAGAAGTGCTGACACAGTAGTAGCAAGTGTGAACCAAATGTTATTGTCATGAGAAAACCCCTGGAAGTGCCAGATGAAGTTCTAGAATAATACTGCCAACATAACACTTAATCTCTCTAAACCCCTCCACATCTGCGCCCATCCACTATATACTTCCCAGCTATACAGCAGTGGAAAAACATTCATTGTTTGTGGTATTTTTACATGTATCGAGAGAGTTTCTGAATTAATCTCACACTCATTAGTGAAGCCCACCAATGGAGTCTTTACAGACTTTGTCTATCATTTTTGTCTTCTAGCAGCACAGGTGTATTAAGGAGCAGCAGATCAGCACAGCAGATGCATATAATATAACAGACATTTAATTTTAAGACAGATCTGTTGCATGAGACCAGTGTGGACTCTTCTTGGACCATTATTTTTTGAGTTCTCATGCTGTACTTCACCCTGTCATGTAATTTGAGCACTCTGGTCAGAAATCAAAGAAATTGAAGTTATCTATCTATCTATTTTAAAGGTCAGCAGTCCACAAAATTTCATGTCTGAAACAAAATCATGTACATTACAAAAATGACAGATTTGTTTCAAAGTGCATGTCACCTTGCAAGCTTTCCACATAATCATATCATTTTTACTCTTTGGTTTCTGTATTTTGTATTTTATCCACTTTCTGTATATTCCTTTACAATTAGATTATAAAGTCCTTAAAGGCAGAAGTGTATCCTTTGTTTTAGATTTGTGCCTAACAAATTTGAGAGCTCCACACTAATGTGATGGTGATCCTGTCAATGATACAAGACAAGGGAGACCAAATACCCTCATCAAATGCCTTTTTTAATTATGGCAAGGATAATGAAGTGAGCTGTATCTGACAGACCCATTGGAACCCATTACTGTGCTGTACAGCAGCTCATGTTTACACCACTGAGCAGCAAAACCTCAGACACTGATGAAGAAGACCTCATGGCTTTGAAGATCATGGTTCTGTTTGCCTATTGGGATGCTTAATACCTGCTTATTTCCATGATAAAGTCTAAAATAATAATGAAAGTGTCTACAAAAGAGATTTCAAACAGCAGCAAGAAAGGGACGCACCTAAAATAGGTTGCTCAACAGGAGATTTCCATTTTCTCAGGTAAAGAGCTGCTTGAAACAGCCCAGCTTAGTGAACAGGCTTTTGTATGTGCTGCCATTAAAAAAGGGAACCAAGAATCCAGTTTTATTGGTATAGTTCAAGTCTCTCTCTGAAAGCAGTGAAAATCCAGTCTTCATTTTCCAGGCCAAGATATATGTATGAGTATTCATTAATGGAACAAATGCTTCATTATACATTATACTTAAATCTCATGAGTACTGAGGAAAAAATATACTTACTCCATGTATGTGGTTTCAAAAAAGAATAATTAATCTGTTTCGGGAAATATGAATGGCTCGCTTATGGTCATTGGAAAAGGCTAAAATAGGTTGAGATATTCCTATGCAAAGCCTAAATTTGGCTTCATTTTCCTCCCTTAATGGTGGTGCCATCAAAAAGCAAGAAAGAAGTAAGAATCTACAGCTCGGAGGCATTGAGACATGGTAAAAGCAAGATTGTCCTAAAGGGAGACTTATAATGAACAATCCATAGTTTTTTAATCCATAACAACAGTCAAAGATTTTGTTTACAATGCTGTATATTTCAGCATTTATCAGTAAAAAAACCAAAATGAACACCGACAATAACACTTCCTTGCTTATCTTACTGTTACATGTCACTCCACTATTAAATTACCCTAATTACATAGCTAGACAGAAACTAACCTTTGAAATTACATGAAAGCAAGACCATATTCACAGTGGACTGTTAGCTCATTCATAATTCGGGTTGGGTCAAGGCAGCAATAGAGTACAAAGCATTGATCAGGAAAGTTATAAAATAAGGTATAGTTTTAGTTTAGGTGGTATATTTTTTTTTCAACTATACTAACACTTTATTCAAAATTTATTTACATTAAGAATGTAAAGCTAAAATATGAGGAAAAGATAAATAGAACACCATATTTCAGATTTTGCCATTTTAAGATTGGCCTAAAATCGTTTTGTAATAAAGATTTGGGGTAATTGAAAATGACGAGTTTCAGTTTGGTATCTTCAGAAATTATTATAATTTCAGAACTAAATGTTGATGCATTTTAAAATGCTTAAAAACCAGTTAGATTTTGTTTTCTAGCTTTGTAATAGCAACCCCACTCTAATCTGCTTGACATCTATCATTTTGCATTAAAAACAGCTACAATGTAATATCTGTCCACATTAAAAACCTTTAATATGCACATTTCCCTCATGAATGACAAAGCAAATTTGCATTAAATAACCTCACTCCTGCTGAACTAAATTCAAAAACCATCCCATGAAGTGTCTTAGGTCAGACTTTTAGAGGATCTTTTTAATTTGTAACTGTTACCTGTTTGTATACATAAAAGCCAACTCTTGTTTGTGGATATGAATATCCAAATATGAAAATCCCTTCACAGCTCCTCAACTGACCCTTACAGATTTGGATTTTAGCCCAAAGGAATGAATAAACTCACAAAGATTTCCAGAAACAGTGAAGACTACTCTGTGAAAACACAGTATAAGAAGTAAAATCAAGCAAAAATAAGAGTTTCAAAATATTTTCATTCATAATATGGTATAACATTGTACTTCCAAAAAAAGAAAGGGAGGAAAAAATAATGATATATGTATTCACACAATATGCAAAGTTTTCATAAAATATCCTGTGCAATAGTATAATTTTAAAAAAAAATAATGAAAATCATCCAGTTATTAATAATCAAAATGCTTCCCAGCAGATTAAATATATTTGCCACCTAAAAGGTCTCTTAATTAAAAATTGTATTATTTCATATGCATTAACTGTTCCTAGCAATAATGTTTCTCTGACCCTCCTATTGTGTTATTATTAAAATCTAAATGACTAATAAAATATTCTTTATGCTTTTCTAAATACTCTATATTCTTTTTTACTCCTGTTGTTTACTCGGCTTTTGTGCCAGATGATCGTAACGTTAATGTGCATCCTTCATAGCCAGAGATAATTACAGAACTTTTAAGACAAAGAAGTTGACCTAAATTCCAAAAAAGTTCTGCCTCAAATACACTTTTTTAATTATTTTTTTTTCCTGGTGCTATGCTGTGTCTTTCAGTAAGACAGATTTCAAGCAGATACAACAAAAAGCAAGTCTTTTCATGGTGGAAATGTCTTTGCAAGATAAACATTTTTAAAAACCCTAAAAATACTCAGTAAAATTCTTTGCAGGCAAGTGAAGGACTCATTGTCAAAATTATTTAATATCTCACAGGTGTGAAAGTGAGTGATTTTAAATAGCACTGAAGGAGGTTAACAACCAAACTAATTTTTAAATATATTGATTTAAATAGCTCTATCGATTTAAATAAATTTATTTTAAAGCAAATATATCTGGCAGGTTGTGAAACACATTCTCTTCCATCTACTATGAGTCTTGTGTAAAGGGAGCTGATAGTATTGGTTGAATCCTTATTAAGAAATGGCTATATAATAACCGCTGAAGTCACAGCTGATAATAATTTTGGCAGTCTCAGTGGGGAAGCCAAAGACAGATTTATCATGGCAAGCTGAACCATTTTTTTTTTTTTTCAGAGTTTGATTTCCTTAGAAGAAGACCACACAGGACAGCTTGAAGGATTTTGCAGTGAAGCATTTGTATGAGCTAAACCGTAAATTTGTGATCTGCCTGTCACCCGGAGTGGCACATAGCTGTGCCACCTGAGGAGCAGAGAATGACTCAGAACATCGTTGTTCTCTCCTCCCCCGTGGGAGGTATAAGTTACATTGAACTTTCTCTTGTGTAACAGCTAACTTGTCTTGCATGTCTGTCCAGATGCTCTAGCAACCCTCAGAGGAGAAAAAGTCTGCCTGCTTCCAACTCAATTCCTAATTGCTTACTTTGAGGTGTCAGTGCAGGCCGATGTGAATGAAGACAGGCAGCCCTTGAAGACAGAGTTATTAATGTCACTCCTTTCACAAACACTAAGGGATGGAGTCTGAAACGCTTCCTCTCGTTGAGTAGCACTTCATTTTGGGAATAATTCTGGATTCCTTTTAAACATGAAAATTCATATCTGCTGACGTTGTCATTTCTCCTTCTGTTCTGCAAGTTCATCTATTGTGTCCATTTATAACCAGTCCTGCAACTGTTGAGCTTCTCTGATATTGTATGACTTTCATTAAGTATGACTAATTTTAAAGCCTTAATCATCGATTGCAATGATTAGTTTGACTTTGAGGATCAAGAAAGAAATGTGCATGTATCCTTTCAAATTGTGTCCTTTTTTCGCTTCTTTATAGGGATAGTAAAGGTATATTTATATTAGTTTTGTAAAGCACTACAACTAGTGAACAGTAACAGCTTCCTTGAATTTGATGTAATGTTCTGTGTTGAAATGGTCATGTATTAAATTGCTGTCCCTAGACCAGAATAAAAAAAAAAAAAAAAAGAAAAAGAGTAGAGTATTTGGCCAAAAATCTATCTGAGCCAAAGAGAATATTGATGAATAGGTATGAAGAATTGTAGTAAAAACTCTAAGAGCACCTATGTCTGGAAATGAATATAATCAAGGATTGGTTCACATGTTTCTTGGCAATAAATATAGGACTAAAAAAAATCCATCTCCTAAACTAATGGCCTCGTGTTTTCTGCACAAAGGAGGAAGGAAAGGATATTAACTAGATAATGAAACAATCCCCTGAAAAATTAGTATATTGCAACCCAATTGTTACAGCAACTTTTAAAAAGACAATGGCGCCAGCAGGTTCAAAATTCGATGTGTCAGCACCTTACCTGTTCTCCCACTGGGATCACAGAGTAAGTCACAGGCCTTACCTGTCCCATTTATGCTATGTGGTATGTAGGGAATAATCCTAAACTTTCTTCTTGCTTCTGTTTTCTGATGACTTCATACAAGTCCTTGTATAAGGATACTGAAAATGACTTTGGGCTGATGGAGGAAACCTAATTTTAAAGGACCTTAACACACAACTTAGGTTAGATATTTAGGTCATATTCTTCAGGGATATATTTTCATGTCTATTTCTAACCACAATATCTGACTTCTTGAAACTTGGGTATTTAAAGCAGAAAAAAACCTAGTGGGACTTTAACAAATTGGAAACAATGGACATACAAATGATACACTGGCATTTAGAAAGTCTTTTTGAAGTAATGAAACTCTCTATTGCTAGTTATCATTTGTGTTGGTAGAGACAGGAACAGTAGAGTAGGATGCTGTAAGGCTGAGCTATCAAAGAGAAAAGAAAAACTATCTTAAAAACTTAAAGAGTTGTTTAAACAGACAAGAGAGAAGAAGAAAGGTAACTCTAAGAGTGAATCTAAAAAGGAGAGCCCTGTGCCCTGATCCACCAATGAACTCACTTGGTGATCTCAACTAGAGAAATCTTATTAATGCAAATGGCTCAAAGGCACCCGAAGCAGCGCTTACAAATGTGAGTCCACAAATGTAAGACTTGTTCATAAATATTAATATTTTAAATATATGTCTTCTAATTTATACTCAAATAACAAGAGTATATTAGCCAAAGTTTTGAGAATATTAAGCATTAATCAAAAATAAACGAACTGAACTGAAGTGAAAAAATCACCTTCCATAACTTTTCATTTTGTGTAAGACAAAAGGAGTTTCTCCTTTTCTAAAGGTCATTTCTTAAGAAGAAGAATAAATGCCCTTTACAAGAGAACCAAACATCTTGGATACCTTCCTGTTATTCAGGTACAGTCTTCTTTTCTAATTCTAGTCTTCAAAAAATGTTTAAGAGAGCTGAATATGTGTACATTGTCAAGCAGCACACAGAAGCCTTGGGATAAACAGGAAATTATCTACATAACTCTTTAGATGTGTTTCACAGTAACATGACTTTTCATTATATTATTTACAATCACGGAACTATGTGACTCATAGCATCTAGACTTTTCTGAAAGAATGCAAACAAAAAGCCTAATACATGAGAAAAGGAACATAAACAAATTGTGTTTTGCTGCTAAATAACAGCCTGACTCCAACAATTTTGTGGGTAAATTGCTGGAGTTCAGAGTTAAACAGATTTTGTCTAAACCCTTGTTTTCTTTTCCTAGCTACTGCTTTACAGTTCCTTTTTAATCAAAATTTTATGAGACTGTATAAGGATTCTAAAGATTTCAGGGAACTTATTTTCTCTTCCATAGTTCTCAATTCTATGCCCCTTTTCAAACCCATTGTTCTCCAACACTGCAGCATAATTAGGCCAGTTGTTTTGTATGCAAATACTAGAGCCACTGAGCTGAACAGAAAAGAGAAAACTACTTTAATATAATTTGTATTAAAGAAGAATTCCCTTTCATAAGACTACTTCGAGGATAAATAATAAAAAACTCCTACAATTGAATATTTTATCCCATGCTTATTTTCCCTTATTCTCAAGTTCTCCATATTTTTCATGTCTTACTAGTGTCTAATATTACAGTTCTGTTTATCATTGAAAATACTAAAAGTTGTTTACATAAATTAAATGTTTAACTGTACAATACTGGAGTTTGTTGATTATTACAGTTAGTATGTTGGACATCTTCAGACTGACTAAATGGATCAACAGAAAGACAGAGGGATTTTGAGCTCCAGGTCCAACAGAAATGTTAACTCATGACTAGATTTCATCGACAAGCCCTAAAATTAGTAAAATCAGCAGGATGACACCAGTTCACTCATGCTGCAATAGCTAATGGAGGTCCATACAGAAGAATCAGAACTAGAGACCGATTTGCTACCTTTTGTGATGTTATTTGCATGCTTGTCTTTCTCCAATGTACATAAAAGGTCATAGAATCACAGAATGGTTTAGGTTGGACGGGATCGTCTACTTACAACCCCCCTGCTTCCAACTGTCCCTGCATAACAGGGACACCTGCCACCAGACCAGATTGCTCAAAGTCCCATCCAGCCTGGCCTTGAACCCCTCCAGGGATGGGGCAGCCAGAACTTCTCTGGGCAACATGGGCCTGTGTCTCACCTCCCTCACAGGAAAGAAATTCTTCCTAATATCTATTCTAAATCTAAACCTTTTTAGATCTTAGTCAAGGATAAGGCTAAATGTCATAGTTTGGGCCAAGGGAGCATGCCTTGAATGGAAATATCCCTTGTGACCACTCCTATGCACCAGGAAAAGGAAAATGTTCCCCCCAACTGACAGAGGACTGTTCACAGAGAATTCACAGAGTACCCCACCGAGCAGAATTTTATTGACATGACACATCTCCAGTATCCAACTTTGCTTCAGAACAGTAATGGCCTAGAAAGTATTCAAAACTTGTATTGAGGACCAGTTTTCTTTAATAAGGTAGTAACTTATTTATTCCAAGAGCTGCCCAGGCAATGAGGTTTTAATGTGAGAAACAGCAATTGAAATTTCCCAATTTGTTTTCGATCTGTACTGAATTCTGTTTATTTCGCAAGCTCCCCAAGATATTAGACAAAAATTTTTCATTCAGCATACACTCTGCTTCTTTTTCAGTGAAAAGGTGTGGGGTTTTGATTGTTGGGATCTTTTTTTCTTTTTTCTTTTTTTAAATTTTATGTCAATGCAAATCTTGCTCATTTGGCATGATAGAAGGAAAGGAAGCTAGCACTTTTTTTGTTGTTGAGTTGAAAAACAAACAGTCATTTCTAACCTCTGGATTCCATTACAGGAGTAACCACAAACTTAAGTAACCCTATGTAAGTCATTTGACTTCCTGGTTTCCATTTTCGCTACTGTAAAATATGAATAAAATCCTGTTCTGTCTTTTTTTTTTTTTTTTTTTTTGTCGTTTATTTGGTTTTGGTTTTTGGTTTGGTTTTTGTTTTGATTTGGTTTGGTTTTATTGTGAGGGGGACTAGGTAAAAGCTGACTCATTTTCTGTGATTATTCTCATGGAAGAAATTCTATTACTGGAATGTTGGCAGAGAGCAACCATAATGGGGACACAGACATGGAAAAGAACATTTTATTTTAAAACTAAGCTAATACTTTCAGATACACATTTTGTTATTCACTTCATTACAACAAATTTCTGATTTTACAATGTATCCTATACAAATTTATTAATATCAATGAAATGCCAGACTGGTCCTTGTGTAAAGATCCATTTTCCCTGGATTATAACATTTTTCCATGGTTGTCAGAATCTGATTAACCAGAAATATTTTTTGCTCATATAAAAGGGTCCTTTTTTAATTTAGTTCTAGTTTCTGATACTATTTTTGTTTATCTTAAGTTACGTGAAATACTGTTTTCACATGTCTATTCTGTATCCATTAAAACTTTCTCTGCTCATTAAAAACTGCTCTTATAAAACATAGACAACACCTCTGCAACAAGTAAACATATCCTTTTCCTTGTCTTCCATAACGCAAGCCTGGCTAGATCTTTCTTAAAAACATTAAATATTCTAATAGAGTTGTACCAATCAATTCAGCACATATCTAGGACTGAATTTAGTATCAACTGAGTCGGTGATCCTGTTAAGGATTTGTATACTAATTTGAATAGAAGGAAAAGGTACCATTGGGGATAAATATTTATTAAAATATATATTTAAAAAAGAATAGTAGGTAGTGCTTACATGGCTTCTCCTATCATTTTTTTAAAACTTGTAGGTATATATATTTATAAAACCAGGTGATGTCTCCTTAAATCATGCACTGGTCACCTGACCCCTCCCTATTTTGGAAGCTTTTATAATAAGGAAAAATATGTTCTAAATAAGAAATGAATGAGTATTTTGTCTTTAAATAAGCACTTTTTTTCCCCCAAGAATAAATTTGCAGGTTTTCATAAAGACAAAAAATTTTACTTAATTTTTCAAAACAAACATGCATTTAATGCTTATTTTTGATATCTGAGATGATTACTACAGTCAGTATGCTTGGAAAATTTTACTTTCTCAGATGCTAAAAACCTGAAAATTATTTTTTCCTTGGATGAGAAAGCTTACTTCTAAATGGAATACAGTTTCCCCCAAACATAATGTAACTTCTAATGTGATGAATAGGCTTTCACTATTCAAACTGATTACTCAATTTAGCAGAAAACCGTAAGTTTAATGAGACATTGAACACCAGTGCTCAAGAAAAACTTCTGAGTTTCTTCTACTATATGAGAAATGTTCTCCAAACACATCGTAAGCAGCACGTCCTCCTTCAGATCTCCAGTGCTCATCAATTTTTCTGTACTATGAATACATTTAGAAATTTCTGCATTTGCTGAATACATGGAACCATGTTACTGCTGGTAATTTAGTTCTTGGTCTGATTTCTATGTAAAAGGGATCACAAAGAAGAATTAAGAACTAACCTTTTTTTCTTTTTTTTTTTCTTTTTTTTTTTTTCCTGAATGTATTATTCAGCAGGATTCTAAAGATCTAAAGAGTTTTGGCCAGACTTTCTCTGAGGCTAAACTTCCTTCAGTTAGGCATGTGGCCTTTTGCATATCTAGCTGGAGTGGTTGAAAATGTTACTACACCCAGAAACTAGCAACTTCTAGGTGTTCCTATCCATGGAGCTCAGGTAGCACATAGAAAAAGTGTTTTTCTTCATCACCTTCTGTGCAAAGCCAATCACAGTAATGTAGACTGTTGGTTTGAGAAAATTGGCCTGCCTTTGCACCAAAACAAATCAGAAGTACTCACCAGCTCTGCTCTGCAAAGAATAACCTTAGCAAATGGGGGAATAGCAAGAAAGATAAGTGTGCAATTTTGTTACTGCTAAGGACAGATCAAAAAAGAAGATTTTAGACCCAAGAACTGTAATTTCTCCTGACTGGGTATAAATACCCAGTTAGTAATAAACACAGCTCTGTTTCTAGAGATGATGTTGTTTATTCCCTGATCCTTGTCATTCTGCAATTTTTAAAGGTTGAATCTTGTGACTGCTGGGAAAAAAAAACTTTCCTACTTAAGTTGCTCAGAAATTTTCTTAAAAGGAATTCTGACCCTTTCTATATGCACTACCCAGTAAACAAAGTAACAAATACACATAGATAAGAATGAGAATAGTTCATGAAACAGTAACAAAGGAACAAATTAAAAGCAAACATTTTTTTGCAATTACTGATTTTTCCTCTCTTCCCTTTTTCTTCACCCGATACAGTTCTGCAACCATGTGGGGTTCTGCAGCTATCAGTGTGATTAAACCTAGACAGAACTCCTTCTCGGGGGGGACTTTTGACCTTCTTTCTTTGTACTTCACATCCTGCCAGCAATGGTTCGGCCTAACAGAAACCTAAGATTAATTGCCTACCTCACATACTGGGAATGTCTGTCACCTTTTGCTTCCCAAGAATAAATACTCTTTTTGTTTTGTTTTGTGGTTTTCTTGTTTTTTACCTTTTCCTGTCAGCGACCTCTTCACAAGCCACAGTTGCTTCTCATTCTTACCTGAATACATTTTCTGCAACAATACTATTTGAACATCTCACTTACCATGCCATTTGTTCTTCCGTTTGTTTATAACTCTTTTGGAAATGAAGTTCTCCCCAGCTTTCTTCTGCTTTGCACAGGCCAGGTGCCAGCACTGCCAGCCTCATGCAAAGCACCTGATTATTCTCTCAATGAGTTCAAGGTAAAGTATCTTGACCTCAGAGTTCAGAGGTCTGAGTCACACCATATCTCATTCACCTCGACGTCAAAGATAAAGAGTTTGAATCCCCCTTTGTGAAAGATGAAGATGGAAGATCATTGTTTAAACTCAGAAAAGATCTGTATTTCCTTATCTTACTCAGATCAATTTGATCTCTAGCTGTTGCAATTTCTACTGGCTTTTGTAACAGCTTGTCTTGTCTTTCTGTTCAGCTCTTACCCAGCTAAATTTCTGAGCCATGTGCTGTGAAAAGCAAATAGGTTTCACGACACAGACCAGAATAAAATAGCAATAACAAATAGAAGATGCAAAATATATCATGATGGATTTCACTTTCAATTTAAAAGAATTTTAGGAAAGCCATTTTATAGGATTCAACCAACTCTAAACAAATCCCCATATATAAAAACATTGAAAAATAACCAAAGAGTATGAAAATATCTTCACCATAACAGGTCATGGGATGGGGAAGGGTATTATAATTAACTTTTAAATCCCCAACATAAAAGGCACATTACTATAAACAATCAATTTTGGTGCAATCACACATTCAAAACGTGAGCCATGTTAGAAAGACATTTTGTGAAAACCTATGCTGTAGTTTGATTTCACAGCTTTAGTTTATAAATAATCAATGTTCATCTGGAACCCCAGGTGTTAGCATCCAAGGAATCCTGTTCATGAAGGTAACTGTTGTTGCAAGGCAAAATGTAGGGAAGAAAGTGCTTTTTTTCCATATTCTTGCTCTGGCTGTCGTCACCTATGTAAATACAAAAGCAAAGGTCCACAGGGAAGAATTCTATAAAACCATTTTTCCTTTAAAATTCCATTAATTTTTTTTAGGCCTGTCAATTTATAAATAATGAATTTTCTCATACAATTTTCTCCCACAGAATCAGAATCACAGAATCATATGGGGTTGGAAGGGACTTCTGGAGATCATCTACTCCAACCCCCCTGTCAAACAGGTCCACCCAGAGCAGGTCGTACAGGAACGCGTCCAGGCAGATTTTTAATGCCTCCAGAGGAAGAGACTCCACCACCTCTCTGGACAGCAAATTGCATGAGAAAGGGTAAGTAAAAATCCTGAGTACTTTACAAACAGCTTAAAATACAGCATCAACAATGGCATTTTACTCCTTTTTACATACTTTTAAAAAATCCTATATAAATTTTAAAATTCCATAATTTCCCAAAGGAACTGCTAGTTCAGAGAATAAAATGTGAGTTTCAGAAATAAAGATAATATTATTCTTTTTATATTTCCTTTCATCATGTAGAAATTGTGTGCTGAATTTCTCTTCCTTAGGCATGAGTGAATATCAAAACATTTTCCATGGTTATTTTTTTTGCAACATGTGTTTAACGTTCCATTTGCTACTTTTTCCATATAATTTTAATTCCAAGGAATATTCAGGTGATAAAAAAAAAATCTATAACTAGTCCTCACTAAAAATTAATTGCAATGTGATGTGCTTGGGCCACCATAGGAGGCATATTCAAACTACTCATTTTGAATATTTGCAACATTAACTTTTAAAAGTGCATTCAGCCAAAAAGGGACCTGAAAATTTATCTTGTGGCTTATGTATCCAAAAAAGCATATGGGAACAAGTTAAAAATATGGTTTCTTTTTCCTCAGCTTCATAATTTTTCTTTAATATCTTAATTTTCTTGAAATATCATCATTAAAACTTTTAGCTTCTTAGTCTTAAAAGCATTAAAACCAAAAATCTGAAAATATAAAGATTTGTGCTTTGAAATCTGTCCTTCAATCTTTAATCCACCCATCTTTCCATCCTTTCTGTTTTAGTGTGGCCACTTTTCAAGGGACAGTGTTTTATTTTAGCAGTGTAATGCGTGTTGCTGCATTGCCATGGAGAGTACCTTGCATGGTATGAAGTCGCTCATCCGTGATCTAGGGCAATCCTTGCACTGCTGCAATACTGAACGAAAGGCAGCAGCACTGCTTCCAACAAAGAACTGACAGTCTTAGGATTTGATCATGAAAAAACAAACTTCAGTTCACACTGGATGTGTCTCCCCAAAGCCTGGTCCTTAATATTAAGCATTTTATGTTATGTACTGTATGTACCAGTCTTTTGAAACCAGATTTTACAGGACAAAAATATTCTCCAATAAACTGCTATATTAAGTTGTGTAGGAAAAAAAATGTGTTTTCCTTCAAAAGATCAGAATTGATTTTCAAAGGAAGGTCTACATTTGCTTTGCATCATCCTTCAGCTCATACTGGAAAGAATACAATGGAGCCAACTCTTTGGCTTCTTCTCAGCTGTTTCCAAAGTGAGCCAGTAACTGATGTCAAAAGGCTCATTTGGCCACCATATGATGTCTTGGGAACCTTCCAAACAGCTTCTCTGAGCTATTTCAGAGCAGTGATTATCACCTGCCCTGGTGATTTTGGGAAGGTACAAATGTCAAAGTTTCAGCTGGAAAAAATACCTACACAAAAGAAGTCGTATAGCACACTATACCCTTCAGTAACAGAAAACTGCAGATGTTTTCTGCAGATATTGTTTGCATTAAGAAAGGCACAAAATTATATGCCAAAATGCAGATAGATAATATCACCAATATGTTGATCAAGTAGTTCTTGCAATGGCATGATAGAATAGAATACACAGTGCTTATGTGTGTACATATCAATCAAAGAATATACTACTTACTCTGCACTTACATCATTAAAGATGTAGTTATGAATATTTATAAACACATATGTATCTCTCATGTATTAGTAATCATAAAGTATAAATATCACATAATTTATGACAGCAAAAATGTGAACCAGATTGACTGTTGACTGCCAATGTCTCGTCTCTTCTCTTCTCATCAGGTCTAACTACTCTCTTATGAAAGTTCAGGTCTCCAGGTCACTTTCCCAGACCAATTTTCAGAAGTCCAAAGGTTACTTTTCAGACAGTAAAAGGAAAATGCAGATTTTAGATCAGAAAGGCTAGTTCCAAGTATTTGTTTGCCCTGACACAATGTTCATTACAGAAAGAGACAGCATTAATTTATCCCTTTGCTTTGAGATATAACATAATCCTCATTTCCTAATGCCTTATTTTTCTCTTCTAATTTCTTTGCATCTTGGTTACATCTACTTTGTGTCCAAAAATTATAAATAAAACCCATGGAAAATATTCCTATATGTGTGGCAAAGCCAAAAATAGGCAAGGAATAAAATTACTGCAGATAATTAAACAAGAAAACATGAATGTAAGTTGCTACAGCTTTTAGACAATGTCACAAAAATAAATTCGAAGAACTTCCTATTTTAGGCATAACAATTTTTGACAACTAGCAATTTAAATTTTCCATTGAATTTGCTGTTGATAGTTTGGGACTTTTTGTTTGCTACATATTTCATTTTTCCTTCTGTTGTTCAGAATAAGAAAATGAACCGAATAAAGAGCTCCAGTACTCTGGAGTTTTGGAAACTAATGAAACTTGCAAGTTCACTGCTCTAGGCTCTGGGCAAAGGACTCTGTTCCAACGGTCTCTCTTTTTCTCCAAGTAAAGTTTAACAGGTCTGAAGAGCTATGTCTCCAGCGGATATAAACTTTGTTTAACTTACTTGGGCACATGTGAAACTATCAACTTGGAATGTTTATAAGCCCCAGGCCTGTAAGGATTAGATGACTACAATTTTTTATTTTTTTATTTTTTGCTTTCTCATCTGCTTCAAAAGCAGTTATGGGTTATGCAAACCAGTTTGACAAAGCACCTCATTCAGACCTAGGTTTTGGTGCTTATTTCCAAGAGAGAGAGAAATTTTCCCAAGTATCTCTCTTCAGAGTTTTCTGTTGCCTGCTTAGCCTGAGGTGTTGTAAACCTCATACCCAGATCTCTTGATGGAATGTACCTGTCTCCTAGAGATCTCTAGCTTATGAATTACAGTTTTGGAAATAGGAACTATGCCATCATTCTCAAATTTCTACCTTGAGGATTTCACTCATGATCCCCACTTAAATTCAATGCAATACTGCTATTGCAGTAGTAGCAGGCATCAGAAGCAGGACAAAGATACTGTTACATGTGCCATTCTATTTTCCAAAACCTAGACTCCTCAGCATCCAGTTTTGAAACAGAACCTTCTCTGGAAGCAACTGTCATTGCTGATGATGTTAACCTTGGATGAATTTAGGGACAGTGATTCAATTTAGAATCAGATGACGTTTGACTCAACTCTCAATACAATCTGTAAAATATGAAAAAAAAAAGGACAAAATGGCTTAACAAGGAAAAAAGTTACAAGTTAATTTATTTATACCCTTATAAGTCACCAATGTTTCCAATGATCTTACTCAAATATTTTCATTACTAAATGGAAAAACAATTTGCAAAACACCCACTGATATATTTTCTGGAGGTGAGTAAAAGGAAGCTACAATTAATACACTGTTGATATAGTTGCTTCTAGCGAGTCATTCTGAGATCACCCTTTGGCAGTGCCTTTTTGAAAATGTTTGTTAACTCTAATAAAAAAAAAAACAAACCAGTTTTAATTGTGTAGATTCAAAATCATCACCATAAAGTTAAGCAGAGGTCAAAAGCACAGACTTCTGAAAAACAGGGAGATTATTTCTATGGTTCCATCCATCCTGAACTGCTAAAACATAAATGTAATGTACAGAATATTCACATTGCATTTCTAACTCAGAGCTATGCAAACAACATTTTAGATAATGAATTTTAATTATTTTCAGTTTTCTAAGTCACCTGAAAGTTCACCAACAAAGTAACTGTTTCTGTTTTTATTTAAAGAATTCACATTCAATAACAACAAATTAGTTGTGGAACACTTGACGTGTTCTACCAAAAATAGGAATTACTTAGTCATATAAATTTTAAATAATATTTTATTGTATTTATGTACAATTGATAATGCCTTTTCACATCTAAATTTCAGTTTTCCAGCTCAGGTGAAAAACTTCTATCAAATTTGCCCTGTAGTCATGTTGATTTTGACTTAACTTTTCAATTTTAACTTTTCCTACAATAAGAAGGAAAAGAGGGTGTAGAAAAGCAAGGCTGCCATTAAGTTTTTATACAGAAGGTTTTTTTCAGACTGATTGCTGATTGCTCCTAGCCTCCTTTATACAAAACTGACAATTAAAAAATTCTAATCTAAATTTAAGTATGAATAATATGATAAACTCTTTGAAAAACATTGAAAGGGTCCTCTTCATTGTTAGAAATCCGAAAATAATGAACTAACAAAATTTTCTTTCAATCTTTTACCTTCACAAATGAATGGAGGGTGGGGTTTTGAAAAGAGGTACATGTAAAACAAAAACCTGTGGAAATATTTGAGAGTTCTTTCCTGAGGATTTTGGGCGAAAAGACTTAGACTCATAGAGGGACTTTTCAAAACACTGCAGACTCTCATGAAGGAGGTCTCTGTGAGTAATATATTTCTTGGCTACGTCTGTGTTCTTTTCTTTCCTGACACATTCTCCTGAAATGAGATTACTTGAAAAATCCCCAAAAGCCTAGACACAGAGGAAATTAATAGTATTTAAGCAACTGGGGGAGCTAGAGAAGATTGGTAGTGAGACTCACACCTCATAGATGAACATAGGAGAGAAGGAGAGCCTGGGAATTTAACTTAGTGTTATCAGACTTAACAACTGATCTCCATCAAACAAAACTATCTTTGAAGAAAAGGGCCCTTGCAATATAAATTTATGGGGCTGCAAAGTTACCAAATGGATAAGCAGACTTCTCAGGAACTTAATCTCTCTTTCTTACATGTCCTATTACTTTTTCTCGTAAGCAAACTGAATGCGGAAAGACAAAAGAAACTTGCCCATATTGCATCTGCATCCATTGCTGCATCCAGTCTTACCAGATTTGTGTCTGTATGTTTGTTAGTTAGATTGTGGCACTTTTTAATTAATTTAATTAATACAGTGAAAGGCCTCTGCTTAAAAAATATATCTGATTAATTACTGAGTTTACTCTTTGCAGCTGCTTCCACCTGATATATCCTGTGCCACTAGCAGTAATTGAAATTGGTATAATCATGACTTACAATGATAGCTTTTGAATTGCCATACAGCATGCAAACAGAAATCAAAATCGTTAACCTAATAGAGCAACAATATAATATTTATGCTATCCTGACATTTCTTTAGTTGCCTAGCTCTTGATTATTGATTAATTTTTTGTTTAACTAGGCTAAAAATAATAATGCAGAGATTTGACTCAGGAAACAAGAAGAAAAGGACAAGATTTATTATAGTTTTTGTCTGAAGGTTCTGTATTGGCCAAGCACTTTTCATACTGCCATTTTCAATGGATTGCTCTGACAGAAAAGGTCACAAAGTTTTATGCTGGAAAAAAAAAGAATAAAATAGAAAAGGAGGAATATAATTGTTTTGTTTGAAAAGTTCAGCAAGGTCTAGACACGTTGGACAGTTGGACACTGATTTTATTTTACTACAGGGTCACACATTGCAATGACAGCAAAGTCAATTCAGTACTGCAGCTTTTCCAATTTCCTGTGCTTTGCATGGGGAGCAAAGTATCTTTCTAAAAGGACAGTATATTTTCAATAGTCTTTCAAACCATTTGTCTGTAACAACTGTTTAGAAGGCTGACACTGAAATCCATTTGCTTATCAAAATGTTTTCTTCTGCACAGTGTGTAAAACTTCATGCTGGTTATTGTAACCTTGCCATTGATTTTCCAAACAGTTGTAGAGAGCTGGGGTAAAAGGAAGGTCACATTTTGAAGAAAAATGGTTAGCTGAAAGGTCTAATAAGTAAAAGAGATGACAGATAGTATTTTTGTAGATTGTAAGCTTTTCATTTTCCGAGCATGTTGAACAGTGTTCATTTCACTTCATCACAGTCTACAATGATACCAAAAAATGTCTTTAATTCAAAGGAAAGGAGAAATGCAAGATTTGTCAGTCTTGGAAAGCTGGCCATTCATTGCAACGACTGCAGCATGAGAGGTTTTGTTTTCTCCTTGAACATAAGTATTTTCTTTGCTCTTTTGGAAAAATAATAATAATAAAAAAAAGTTAATCTATGATAATGGTTATTTCTGAGTACTAAGGAGAATGCTTTTCCTTACACGCTTATATGTTCATTCCAAATAGATGAAAGAAATATTGACCTATGGAAATTCAGCATAAGTTGACCTTGGAGATGAGAACCAGGGAACGCCATTTCTCCAAATGTCTTCATGACATTAAAAAAGTTATTATTCTTTAAATGATCATATACTCGAAGCCTTCAGTGTTGAATCAAAGAGGTAAAGCTTCAGTTCTAGAGTATATGACTCATTCTAGAGGAGGTAGTTACCTGTAACTTCAAGTGAAACCCTCAGTTGTCTTAATACATAGCACCTTGAGCAACACAACATTCTCCACTGAAGCTTTATGTCTTTGCTGTCGGAATTGCATTTAGTATGTTTTCCTTTCTTTGATTAATCTACATAGAAGAAAGCTTGCTTTCCCTGCAGAATAACAGGCATTTTGTAATGCATTTGAAATGGCAGTTAATTCATGAAAGACCTTTTGCACTTATTTCCATGGGATGCAGTATTGAAAAATGTTCATAATGTAAAAGGGGAACATTACCTATTTACCTATTCTTAGATCAATTAAATCTTTTTTTTTTTTTTTTAATTGATAGAAAGATGTAAAGTGGTCATATATGCTTAGGGAATCCTTCTGGATTTCATTAAGACTGTGTCCTGAAAGAAAGGAAGAAGTTGATTTCCTTACCTGAAAAAGGGAAAGAAAAGATTGTTTCAAAACACTTCTCTTTTTTTCTAGAATTCGGGAACTGTGGTTCTAAATAAATTGAGGCATTCCTAACATTTCTTGCATGTAATAAAAAATAAAAGGAAACCAGGATGATTTATTTACATAATGAAAATTGATACTTTTTCATACTCATTTGAGAGAGCAAAGTCTAACAAAGATGAAAAACCCCAAATTTACCAATATCTGAGTATTTTTGAATATTTTCTTCTCTCATAAATAAACCCAGGACCATTTAATAAACTCAAAAAATTAATTTGATGAGGAAATTTCACTAGAAATACCTACATGAGTTTACAGTTTGAAGTTATCCTCTGAAAAAATCCAAGTAAATGCCAAATTAACAAAGCAAATAACTTGCTATGAATAGGCTGCATGCCAGATAGGACACCACTGAAGGGATTAAGAACTTTATTTTCCTAAACAGCTTGCCAAACTTTATGTTTTGGCATGAGAGAACAACTGAAGAGAAAATTTGTGAGACAATTCACTTATCCACCTGAAAAACAATGAAAAATCAGGTCTTTCAAGCTTCAAATAAAATACATGAAAAGCGACCTTAGGTTGTTTTGTCAACAATGCATAGCTGTGACTAGACATATCACCAGGCAATGAATTTTGTGCCTGAGTTGGAAAAAAAAAAAAAGAGAACAAATACAGGTATTCTTGAGACAGCATGGGCACACAGCCTTCCTGACTACACACCTCATCAGGCTCTGTGTTAATGCCCCATCCAAGTATTCAAAAACTATATCCTTTCCTCCCAGATATTTCTACTGAGGGTCTGTGAAAACAACGAAGACCAGTGAGATTCAAAGCACTTTCCCCATCACTAGAACCCTTTTCGCAGTACTTGAAAAGGGTCCAAGAACAGAAGCAGATACCTAATGGAAGTGGACATCGGCAGCAGAGCCATGGTTTTCCTCCTCACAGAAAGGAGTTTGCCTGGCCTTATTGCCCTAAGACTAGCGTCTGGAAAAGCCATTCTGCCCCATAAGTAAACCAGTACAAGCTGTGCATAGAGCTGAAACCTGGGGGATTCTTCTTTTCCACTCACATTAAGCCACGATTTCACACTCTCATTAGTGTGACACCCTAGGAAATTACTCTGCTTACGCCTAAAGTCAGCTCTGTCATTTGGACACAACTGTGTAAGGAACATCTAACATTGCTAACGCAGGAACAACCACACTGCTCTTTACCTTTAAATTCTAGAGGTTGTAACTGACGTTTCAAATGGCGCACTTCTATTAAAAATACAATAAATATATACGAGTGTGGAGAAAGATTGATAACACAGTGCCTGAGTGAGCTGGATTAACCTGGGGGCTCAAATCCAAGTGCCAATCACTTTGATTAACAGTGCAGGGAAGGCTACACGGCAGGAAGGTGTTCCATGGGAGACCGTTTTCTGGTGTTTTTGCCATAAAGTAAGAAGATTACTTAATTTCCAGTCTGGAGACTAGAAACTGGCAGGTTGTAACACTGGGAGTTGATTAGCTTACAAAACTGAAGTCATGCTTACTCAGCTATTTGAATCACTGACTAATGAAGTCCCTTCCAATCAAACAGCACACGGGTTTGCCCAAATTCTTCTCCTTTTTTTTTAGGAATTCACAATTCTTCTGTAGCCCAAGAGAATTTACCCCTCTTGCTGTTTCTACTTCTGCACCTTGTAGTCAGGATGGTATAATTCTACCAGTTATGCAATCCTCCAAAATGATAGAACTGTCTTGATGCTACCACGCAGCTGTAAAATGTTGTATTTGTCACCGTGACATTTTCTCCATAACTGCACAAAGCAAATTAATTGGTGATGAAAAACAGCTAAAGACTGAAACTAAACTAAAACTGCCAGTTCAGTCATTAAAAAAAGTAGATAAGCCCGCAACCTCAATCATTCTGCAAATACGAGCTTCTCCATACCCAGTAACAGCTATATGATATTCAAACAGACTACGTAAACCATGAAACCCTGCAGAAATTAGTACACAAATCAAAAAGCAAAAATTCCTACATGAGGTGGCAGCTTCATTGTGCCACTGAACAGAAATCTTTTGTTGGTGTTGGTTTTTTCTCCTCTTTTTAGCCATATGACGTTTCTAATTGTCATCACCAACTGGTGTAAGCTACTGTTTGGGGTTTTTTATTATTATTTTTAAAGGAAATAAAATGCTGAAAATATGCATTAAAATATTAATGTTCTTAATGCACAAGTATATATTATTTTACCCATATAATATTTTAGATGGTAATATTATTAAGTGTATACATACAGAGAGAGAATTTTTAAGGTCTTGTTGAAACTCAAAAAAAATCAGGATATTCAGTACTAAAGTTTCAACATCCTTATATCACTTTAATCTGGTTTTTTTTGATGCTGTGATTGAGAGATTTCAGAATGCAGTGTCATTTGACAGATTTTATATGATGCTACACTACCTCTAACAGTCCAACTATTTCAAGACATACCAAAAAAATTCTTGCCACAGTTGTCTTAAATTAATGTTGATTTAAGAAAGTTATTCCCATCCTTCCCCTCAATCTTGCTTTTTCAAGATAAGAGCACTGTATGTAGAAATGGAAAGATGGAACAGATAGAAATAACTCTGTTCAATCAACTTTAAAAATCTGATTTATGCTGACAATAAGAAGGAAATATCATTCTTTTTGTTATTCTATACATACTTATCTAGAGGACGAGGTGGCTTACAGGATTAATACCCCACTTTCCTCTTTCTCATTTGCTTTCTACCATATCTCTGGTGATTGGAGATTTAAGTTTTTCAAGTACAAAATTATTTCTAAAGAAAATTAGCTTGATATTATCATCTAAGTTTCCCCTGAATATTTTTTGGTGTTTCTAGTCACCCATGCTGAATGCACAGTTTTACAAAGCTACAATTACAAAGCAATATATAAGTATGTAAATGGGTCATGTTTATATACATATATAGACACACACACATATACATATAGATGTATATACAGGCCATATATATATATGTATATGTGTTTGAATAGCAATTTTAATTACATGTGAAGGCTAAAATAAACTATTACAAATTAGACTTTCAATTCAGCAGATAACATTGGGGAAATAAATACCAGAGCCATTCTACATCTGGACCTAGCATAAGCACTATCTGCTTCGTTAATATCTGCTCTCTTTCAGTTTTCATCTATAGTATTCTGATTTTTTATAGTTTTTATGTGCTTCCTACTTGAAAATTTCATGACCTGTTCTGTGAACTATTTTATTCCTAATTTCTTAATTCAACCTACAATGAAAGCATATAATTCATACACATTTAAATATGAAAGAATAACGAAACTGCATAAAATTTTAACGTAAGTTAAACAAAGCAAATATAAGATATGTTCACGGAATACTTTTGGTTTTCAAACTGGCATGCATATGGGACACAGATTTGAAAAGCCAACTAAAGTTAATGAGAATCTGTATGTTGACTCAAAGACTTTGGCTCAGACTGAACACCACTGAGTCTATTGCTTATTTCCAGCTGCTTAGCTAGAGTGGCCAACAGCTAACTTTAGCTAGATATTTTGAATGCATTTCTGTTATTATTTTTCCATGTAAGCAATCTTAACTTTTGCTAGAGGGATACAAGGCAGTCATAGAGCAAGGGACAGATGGTCACTACAATGAAAAATAGAAGAATTAATAGCCTGTGTGAAGAGGGGAAGAGGTTTATCAAACAGTTTTGTGAGCTGCATGAAGAAATTCTGATAAAATCTATTACTTGCTACAATGAAATATGTCATAAAGTAAACAAACAAGCTGATTACAATCAAATGATATAGAACCATTTGTTTGTGGTTTGCTGCTTTAAAAACTCGGATTAATTTTGCTTGGGGAAACTGAATAGTCATTTTGAAGACTCTATAAACTTCCTAATTTTTGCAATACCTATACTATTAATTTTCTGTTAACAAATACAGCATCTACATATTCTGGTCACAGGAGAAAGACTGAAAGCATAGGCTCAACTTAACGGATGGATTCAAAATTCAGGGGGACTGACTTAGTTTCTTGGTTTGTAAGCCACCTTACTATTTTTCAGAATAGGCAAATAAAAAGTTACACTGATGTAGTCACATATAACAGTCTTAATTTCAACAGAGAAGACTGGAATAATGATTTTTTAGATAGAAACTTATAAGCTGGTGTTTATAAATATAGATTTTACTCTACATAATGTGGTTGCTATTATGTTGCAAACAGAAGTGCTTGCATCTAATAGTTAACCAAGAAAAACCTGTTATCTTGAATACCACAATAAACCTTTTTGCTTGTACTGCTCATGGAAAGCTTCTATCTTTCTCTTCTGATTAGCTTTCTACTACAAAATTAAAGAAATTAAAGCACGCTCATCTTCACAGTTAGGGAAAATTACTTTGCTAAACTCTGCCAAAAGACACAGGTGTGACTGAAAAGTCTTTGCCTCCAAGATTAAAAAAAAGACTGCAGGAAAGTTATTTTAAAAATGCTACAGCTGGAATGCTCAACAAAAGAAAAACTCATTTGTTAGCTATTTGATCATCATAAGTTTTTAAGCACGGTCTCAACATTGTGCAGCTTCTATCTCAGTTTTCCTCTTGGACAAAATAACTTTACCTTTTGAGCCAAACTAAACTTTTTTACTTCTGGAATTGCATTATAGAAAAGAAAGGTAAGAAGACTTTTTTTTGTTTAAAATCTGGACCACAGGCACTCACTTTGCTTCTGACTGGAAGAATATTGTTATTGCATATAATTGGGGTGTAATGATGCCAGTTTTTGTGTGCTCCAATCTTGAATTTCCACAATTTAAGACATACGAGATCATTATAAGTGCAATACCAGCTCTAATTTTCATGAGGTTGTACAATCTCAAAATCAGAATAGCAAAGGCCATTACCAGTATTCCTACCTTAAACCATTGAACTTCTTTTGCTGTAGACTTTTGTCTGCAAAATGTGCCAGACCCAAGATTATTTTGTTTCTTCTTTGCTTACATGGCAGTGAATTGTTAATTTTTGTTACTCAGGGGTTTTATATGAGACCAGACTCTAGATGATCCACTCAATAGGGCTGTTTTATTAGTTTTGATATATAAGTAAGGTCAAACATATAGACAATGGTCTTTATCAAAGGTATTTTCATACATATTAATTCCTTGATAGCTATGTCACTTGTCACATGTGGGTCTCAAGGATGGAAA
The DNA here is from genome assembly GCA_013400055.1 of Nycticryphes semicollaris. Lineage (NCBI taxonomy): Eukaryota > Metazoa > Chordata > Aves > Charadriiformes > Rostratulidae > Nycticryphes > Nycticryphes semicollaris. The sequence continues at coordinate 440,041 of VXBJ01003242.1, read as the reverse complement.
AATAACTTGGTTGTTTTGGGTTTTTTTACTCCTCCATCCAAAGAATGGAATAACTATTAATATTATTCAGTAAAGAATTTCCATTAAAAGAAAATATCTTCTATTCCAAAGCAGACATATGAATATATGTTAATTTTACATCCATATGGAGTTTGAACTTCATATCTTGGCAGCTACCTGCATGGAATTTCTACTTATGATTTTCTCCTGTTGGAAATACTTCTTTCTTTTAGAATTTGTTGCATTCTTTTTGGAAAAAAAAAATTAAATTACAGGAAAAAAGAAATAATTTGGAAGCAATGAAGCAATATAAAAAAAAAAAACAAAAAACAAACCAAGAGTTAGAAATATACAAATAGAGAGAATGAGAAATATTTAAAAGGAAAATTAAAAGGCAATTGTAACAGTCCAATTAAAATCAAGGAAGAATTTATTTTATTAAAAATTTCAAAGAAAAATATTTCCTCATTTCAGCTTTGTTGGTGTGATGCTCTGAAAGGTCCTTTGAGAAACAGAAAAACTCTTGCTTTTTTTTTTTTTTAATTTATACTTGAAAAGGGCTAAATATATTGGGTTTTTTCATATGTCTATTTTAAATATTTTAAACAATACTGAAAATATGAGTGTAATTAATAATATTGATGTCTTCTACTATTTTGCTTTGAAAAATGCTTTTTTAAATTTTGTTTTAAATTGGAACTATAGCTAAGCACCTTCTGCAAGAAAGAATCTCAAACTGAAAGACAGTTTTTTATTTGTTTGGGGTTTTATTTATTTATTTAAAGGTGTGTGTGTGTTTGCATCTGTGTTTGTTTTCCCCTCTAAATCAAACTGCTTTTCAAGGATGGCAACTTCTTTCATACATTTATAGTACACTGCCAAGAATACTAAAGCTATACTGAAAGTGCTGCCAAATCCCTTTTCTTTGCATCCACCCCCCAGTCACCCCTTAATTGCAATAATATGAGGAAGGTCAGGCTGCTATCTCTTCCAGAGGGTTTTTCCAGTGAAGAACACTGGAACGCAGGGAACAAACCAGAGGCTGCCTGCTTCAAAGGGTCCCCTTTGACAACCTTTGAGGACTGAGACCTCAGAGCATTCCACATGGCACCATCACTCAAAAATTTAAACACAGCTGTCTGAGTTTCTCCTGCTGCTGTTGTTATATTGAAGCAGAAAATGTGAAGGTACACAGAAGTTTCAGCTGTTACGATTTAAATTACACCGGGCTTCTCACTGATAACGATGTTGAAAGTGTGCACTGGAAGTACATCAAGTTTGCTTGGGCTTTTGCTTTGAATGTTATGCTAATGCTAAAATGAACATTGGTGAGTTATTGGTTTCATTTTTCCTTTCCTGTAGCAGGTTCAAGAAGGAACTTCAATACCTGCTGCTGGATAGGCAACAAAGTGGAGTGCAAGCCATCCTACAGGTTTCTGGAATGCAGCAGGGACTATTTTTTGGCAGAGATGCTGGACAGAGCAACCAGGAGAGGTACTCTGCTGCAGAACATAAATAACACAGATCTGATCAAGAGCCTGATAGTCATTGCCATCCCTGCCTGGACTGGCCATGAAGCAGTACTGTTTAAGATCCTGAAAGCAGTGAGGAAAAACAATAGCACAATGAAGTCGATCCACTCCAGAAAAATGCATTTCAGTAAAAATAATCAGCAGTGCCAAAGAAGTCATGCAAAGGCTGAAGAACTTGCTGTCTCCTGTCCATTGATCTGGAAATCAATCACAGAATCACAGGATGAAGTGTCTGCTTTCAGGTATCCCAACAAAGTGAGGAGAGCCGAGTTAGGGGTTACTTAAGTAAAATGGACATAACTTCATAAGAGCAGCTGGAAAGCTTCTGGAGGTCCTGAAGGAGCTGGCTGATGTTGGGAGGCTGCTCACTAGTATCTTTAAAGTGCTATGCAACCAATGAATGGAAAAAAAGGCAAATATTATCTATACCGATTTTCAAAAAAGGAAGGAGAAGGATTTAGGTAACTACAGACTGGTCAGCCTAGCGTCAGTCTCCTGGTAAACTGCATAGCAAATCCTCATTTCTGGATACATGCAGAAAACAAAAGTGGTTGGGAACAGCCAACTCAGTCCTACAGAGGGCAAATGGGGCTTGACCATGCTTTTTGCCTTCTATGATGTTGTTCGATGTTGTTTATCTTGACCTTAGTAAGATTTCAGCATAATCTCCCACAGGATCCCTTAGCTAATGTCTAATTGGGGACCAGTTGTAAGTGATGCTCTTCAGCAGTCGTGATGGGGCATTTTCATCAATGGCCTGGACGTGAGACAGTCTACTCCCACCCCATCAGCGAGATCTGAGAGGGACATCATCAAGCTGAAGCTATTGGCTACAAAGTACTTCAGAAAGTTCAATGAAGTCAAATGCAAAATCTTGCACCTGGTGTCAAACAACCCAATGCAACAGTGCAGGCTGGGGACTGACCAGGCTCTGCTAAAAGAAGCAAGAAGTTGACTAGATGGCTTTAAAAGGTCCTCTTCAGCCTAACATTCTATGTGTCTATGATTAGTTAGTACGGGATGGCAGCCAACCTCATCTTCTCATGTGACTTCAGAGAACTAGGATTTGTAGAGGGAAAAGCATAATTAAGATGTAATGCTTGTTCTTTTTTTTTTTTTCTTTTTCTTTTTTTTTTTCTTTTTTGTTTTTTTGGTAAAAATCAGAAATGATGGCTTGCTCTCTGTACCATTCTTTTCAATTACTCTTTTTGCCTACAGAAAGATAAAGTTAAAAGGACCATTTCAAACAGACATACTAAAAGCCAAAGCTTTAATTTCCTTTCTGTTGAAAGAAAGAGCTCCCTAGGAAGGTTTAAAAAGTAGTTCAGCTAGGAATGTATTTTTTTTTCTGGAAGCTGGGATAAAAAGTCAAATTATCTTCTCCTCTCTCTTCACCCCAATGAATTTGCATTTTTCATTGAGCTACAATTATTTTAACATTTTTAAATCAGGAATTAAGCCCTAAAATTAATCTAAAAAAAAAAAAAACCAAGAAAATAATTAAGGAAAAAATTTGGTAAAACCCTTGAATAAAACATCAGTAGTAGCATTTTAGTAAACATCAAGAAGTTTGAAGTCAGTGATTGCTTTTTGACCATAACATGGCTGAACACATAAGACTCAAGATTAGTTTGTTTAAAGAACGAAACTCCATGCTATGTAGTATCACTACAAAAGTCAGCTTAAATTCTTAGTGGAAGGAATTAGCTTAATCTACTGCTGCTTCTTTGTATTTGTATCGTATGAGTAGAAAATGACCGTAAGTCATCCATTTTGTGGATACTGGGAAAGGTAGATGTAGTATTACTGAGAAATATCTACTGATGAAAATTATGCTGACAGTGAATTTTTAAAAAGATCCCAAATTTTGATGAGGTTCATAACATCAGACATTGAAATGGGCAGAAAACTTCCCCTATATTTTGCATTATAAAACTTCCCCTATATTTTGCATTATTCTCATACATTAGAGGATGGTTTATTAATTGTATTGTCTTTAAAACATAAAAAGATTTTTTAAAGTTCAATAGATGATCTTGAGTCACACAATTCTATCAGAAGAAAAGGTTTTGTTTTTTTATTCACTTGTAACAGACAATAATCTAGGACCAATAAAAAAGGTCTGAAAGCCTCTTAGCTTTGCCTTTATAAACTAGACTGTGTTGGCAAATGTCACACCCACCTATAAGAAGGGCCAGAAGCAGCATCCAGGGAACTACAGGCCTATCAGTTCGACCTTGATGCTAGCAAAGGTCATGGATCAGATCACCTCAAGTGCCATCACATGACACATACAGGACAACCAGATGATGAGTCCCAGTCAGCATGGATTTATGAAAAGCAGCTCCTGCTTGACAATTCTGATCTCCTTCTATGACAAGGTGACCTGCTTAGTTGATGAGGGAAAGGTTTTGGATATTGTTTACCTGGACTTTAGTAAAGCCTTTGACACTACCTGGAGTACTGTGTCCAGCTCTGGAGTCTTCAACAAAGAGAGGACATGGACCTATTGGAATGAGCCCAGCGGAAGGCCACAAAGATGATCAGAGGGCTGGAGCACCTCTCCTATGAAGACAGGCTGAGAGAGCTGGGCTTGTTCAGCCTGGAAAAGAGAAGGCTCTGGGGAGACCTTATAGCAGCCTTTCAATATCTGAAGGGAGCCTTTGGGAGAGCTGGAGAGGGACTCTCTGTAAGGGAGTGTAGCAATAGGATGAGGGTTAATGACTTTAAATTGAAAGAGGAGAGATTTAGATTAGATACTGGAAAGAAATTCTTTCCTGTGAGGGTGGTGAGACAATTAAACATGTTGCACAGAGAAATCATGGATGCCCCATCCCTGGAAATGTTCAAGGCCAGGCTGGATGGGGCTTTGAGCAACCTGGTCTGGTGTGAGTTGTCCCTGCCCACAGCAGAGTGTTGGAACTTGATGATCCTTAAGGTCCATTCCAACTCTAACCATTCTATGATTCTACAATTTCCCACAGCCTGTACAGGATCTCAGCAGAAACATCATGACATTTCTTTTATTTCTCTTTTCTTCTGAAGCTTAAAGTAGTCATATATATACAGATTAACATTTACCTATTCAGCTGACAGTTAACTCTTTTACTATATGGGAAGAAGTTAAAATGATTTGTGGCATATGAGTCTGTATAAATTATGGCTTCATGTCAACTTTGTACATTGAAGAAATTCTAAAGAATTCCTTAGAATGTTACAGAGTCATGGGTAACTGCCTGCGACTGCTTTGGCTAACTTTATAGTTACAAATTATGAAACAAGGAAACATTTTCAACAAGAGTGTGGGAGAATTTCCTTTTAACATACATTTTGGAAACAAACACTTTAGTTTTAAAATAAGCCTAATAGTGTGTAATTTCTGTTTTGTATTTTTAGAACTCTTTGAAGGTTTGACACACCTTATGAATTATCATGTGGGCCTGTAACAGCTGTAAATTTATCAGTTATCCTCTTCATCAAAAGGCTTTTCACTTAAAAAAATACTCCTACAATGAAGGAACAGATAAACTAATGTACAAAACAAACATCCTTATGTTGGGTCTTGCTGGTTTCTTTTTAAACATTTTTTTTCCCGGTCTTTCTGGCAAAATAAGGCTGTCTTTTCAATATAGTTGAGCTTTTCTGTCATCTCACAAAACGGTCTTTTATTTATGTTATTGCATATTTTTTCTCTAGTTTAAAAATATAAAAACCAAAAAGTTAACCTTTTCCTTACATAATGTTGGTCATAATTTCTTTCATTCATTTTAATTGTCTGTCAGCCAATATAAAGCAATTGAAAGTTCAGGACAGGGGACACAATTATTATAATTGTAATATAAAATTATTTAACATAAATATTTACCAGATTAGTAAAAAATATGAGTGCTTTATTAAGCATTACCCCAAAATCTGATAAACTTCACTTTTTCTGTGTTGTAAAAAATGAATCAAATATATTTGACATATGTTGTCTACGATGCTTACTACACTCTGGGAAATTGTTCTGCTATTTTAATGATGAGGTCAGTATAAATATCCGTGTATCTTTGCTGACCAACTTCTTCAAAGATCATATGAATTGTCTTTTTAAATGATGCACTTTTAACACTTACACTTGAAACCTTCTACCCTAGTATTTTAATGGAATTTTATACAACATATGCTCCTACTGTGTTTGAACTTTAATCATAAGCCACATACTGTATGTTATTTCATCCTGAAAAGCCTTTTTGGGTGAAGCAGTTAACAACAAGAATTGTTTCCAATAAATTCTAAAAAAAATATATAAAGACTGTCACAAAATATATTTACAAATGAGTTTCCTACCTTCCAGACCTGTATGCAGAGAATGATAGTTTTTTATCATCTTTGGTGACACAAAACTCCTAATAGCTTTGCCTGGAGTTTTATAGTTTTTAAAATATTTTTGTATTTTGTATTGTTCTTTCCTATGATGATAATGCAGGACTTGATAACTGGAGCTGAGTGTCACCTTAAAATTTTCAACCATAATAAAAATTCATTTTTCCTGCCACATACAAGATTAGTACTGTCTGTCTAATATCCCTTACACCGTCAAACAAGCTTCAATATCTCCTTAAAAATATTTAATAAAATCGTTTCCCACAAAAGTTTTTAATTCATAACTAGAGGTGATCTTTTCATTCCGCAAAACAATTTCTCTGTCAATTTCAGATACATATGAAGACAACTGCTGAAAAGAACATGGTGGTAATATACTCTAGGCACAGATAATAGTTTTAAAAACATTCAGATCATTTTAAGTTGATTTTGTAGTTTTTAAATTACAAATGCAACAAGTTCCTAAATGCTATATACTGTAAACCCATATACAGACCTAGAAAACTAAAAGCATATAAACACTAAAAAGTGAAATTAGTAAATCTGATTTTACTGATTTCATTCACTTAAATATGCTTTTAACATTAGATTTTACAAAATACAAATCTAAACACTTTTCCTTATGTGTTGAAATATTCTGGGGTCTCTTAGAAGTGCATATATGGCGACAAAAAGACCTGAAAATAAAGTGAACTTTTCGTGTATGCATACATTTTAGAGTATGCCTCTGCTAGTTTTTCCAGTGACAGTCATCAATATGAGAGATGAGAGAGGGAGATGATAAAAAAAGAAGACATTTTGGTGGACTAGATAAAATAATCAATCATTACCTCTCACAGGACAAAGAATTAGTTGGCTAGTTAAAATGTACTATGTACTTTGATAATAAGTATTTTTTTCATTAAAAGACATAAATATTAATATTTCCATCCACAGACAACGTAAATAAAAGCATTTGGGTATGTGACAGCTGTGCCTGCTAGATAAGAGAAGCATTGTGAAACAGTGGAGAAGTAATTTTCACTGCTGTAAAAATGGAAAGGGGGGAGAGGGGAGGAAAATCAATCCCAGTGTTTTGGGAGAAAAGCTCAATAATTATTTTGTGAACACTGTGAATTGGGATGGTGCTACCTTTATTCTGGTTCATTTCTCACACTCTTAAGATAGTAATCAACACAGTGAAAAACTTTCAAGTAGCTCTGAAATGTATTTCTTGCTTAGATTTCAAATGTTGTACATCATCTGTACAGCTGCTAAAAGCTGTTCTGTGTCTGGTCTATACCTGATGACATGCAGAGGCCAAAAAATTGTTATGACATATAACTTGATTGAACTTCACAAAAATCTACTAACCCCCTGGCCTGTCAAGAAGGGATCATTATTTCCCTTTAAGAAATAAAAGAGGCTTATTTCTAGGGATATGGCATTATGCACTGTCTCCCACTTCTGAAGCTTCCCCTGGGTTGTAAATCAGGGGAAAGCTCTGCTAAAAAAATACTGCATGTTTCAGGTATGAATATATCAAATTGTGGATTCCCTTGAAGTTAGTTTCACAGTCTCTTCCCCTTCCCAAATCCTACAGAAAGTGAGTGCAGTGATAAAATCTAAAATTAAATGGTCTTCTGAATGACCGTAAGCTTAATTTCTTAGAAATACATTTTGTTGAATTCCTTATGCCTGCACAGACAATACAGAAGTTGCTTTTAATGGTACTAAACAACTACTCTCAGAATTAATCTTCGCAAACAGGCATGCTATAAGTTATCATTATCTCCATGCGTACACTCCAGTGATTTTTACAAGAGTGTTTTATATCCTGATAAATCCATAGACATGTTCTGGGTTAGGAAAAATTATTGTGTTCTAAAACCAGCAGATGGTCAAAAATTCACTAAGGAGAAAAGTAAGTTGAAGTGCTATCAGTGGAGATAAGCTTTATTAACCCACCAGCTAATGTAGTCTGAAGCCTTCTTTTTACCTGTGCAAAACCCAGCTTAAAAATTAATATGAAGTCCAAGGCTTGGGTCAAGGAGCAGGGTGAGCATGCCTCAAACTGCACTTCACGTTCCTGAGGGAGCGTAACAACTTTGATTTTCCTGAAACTCCAAACCATCATAAAACATTGGTTTCTGACTCCCAGGGAAGCAGTTCATTGTTCGTTCAACTGAGAGGCAAAGGGCTATCTATGTCTCTCAATACAAAAAGCAGGAAATTAAAAGAAAAGAAAAAGATTAAGAGAAAGAAAGAAAAAAAAAAAGTAGATAGGTCGGAAAATGTTTTTTATGGAACTTTAAATAACACTGTAAAAAGATGATACTCAAATATATTACCCTCTGCATGCCCAAATAGTGCTGATCGTTTCGGAATAATTTCATTGAGGGCAAAAGCTTTTTTTAAAACACTATATGCCCTGGCACAATTAGTTGCAAAGATTTATATGCAATATAATTAACAGCTGTGGATAACCACTTATTTCAAATCACATACCAAGATTATGTTTTGTGATTGCCACATGGTCTATACCATAACCCAGATAATTCCTTCCTTTTTTTTTTAATTTTTTTTATGTTTTGTTTTGTTGGGGTTTTTTTAAACCTTTCCCACTGACTGGTATTCAGGAGATCATCTTGTTGCCTGGTCACAGCATCGCACTCTTTTGTGAAGTCCCAGTGTTGATCTCCATAAACTTGTACCTGGCACTCTTCAATTAATAATCCCCAAATAAACACCTTTGTCAGACTGCCATTCTCAGAGTGGCAGTCCAGTCTCCTAATCGAACTTATGGTGCAGAACATCCGAAGGTTCATCTTATCTGCCACCTATATGTTCCCTATAGTCTGGGAGGGCAGGCTCTGAAGAGCCCTGCTCCCCAGTTTCTCACATACATCTCTGTGGGTCTGCATACTCATATGTGCACACACAGACAAACAGACAGCCAAAAATGAAACAGAAGTCCTGTATTAGCACTTTCCTCTGAGATAAACAATCCTCCAAAACAACAAACACTGAATTCTTTCCACCCCAACAAGCTTCCACTACTGATAAGCCTGAGACAAGCATTGAAGAAACACCTAAGGGTTGTGTACATAATTTGCAGTTACTGATTTCCCAGCTTTGAATGTGGCATCAGCTGACACATGTGTGCACACAACAAAACAAGACCTGCCACACAGTTCTGGTCCAACAAAGTTTGGCATTTTCACTTTTTTTTTTCTCTGTTGCTGAGAAACTCTATTTTGAGGCGCAAAAGAGATGACACGTTTATGGGTGTTTTGTTTAGAAAATGTGACATGCAGTAAAAATCTCTTTGTCAATTCTATCCTGGTTTTCTCCCACATACTGGTGATTGGTGGCTATAGCTGAAGCAAATTGCCAGTCATGGTTTTTAAAATTGATGCTCTGAGGACATATGGGGACAGTGGAAAAGTCAGTATGTCCATTTGGGTGAGCATTTCTCCAACAGCAGGTTCATTAACATTTTCACCAGTGTATTTAAAGGCTGGGTTTAGTTCCCCTCACCACCACTTTTCCCTTGATGAAGGTCACTTGAAAAAAAAGTATCTGCACGCAGACAGCCTGCAGTGAGAGAAGTAAATAAATGCACTCTCAGATGTCTTCACCCTGTAACACTGAGAGTACAATAATCTTAGGGAGAATTGTTTCGATGAGATTAGAGTCATTCCACATTTCCACTAACCTGAAATCATTTTGTAGGCCAGCCCTGCATGGTGTGGCTGCGATAAGCCCAGTAAGAACGAGGCAGCACATTGATAGGTCAATGGATGGTTTCTGAAACTCTTTTACTGCTCTACGGATCCCTCCTAGTTTCTTGAGAAGGCAGAGCTTCCAGACACGACAGAACAGTTACTGACTAATCAGTGTTTCCACATGGTGCAGAATTCTAAAAGAGAAAATATTGTAGATAGGAAAAGTAATTTTAACTGTGTGTATATATATATCTTTATGAGTACATATGTAATGGAAAAAAAAAAAAGAAAAAAAGAAGTCTGGAAATTCTGAAAAAGATCTACATGTAGCATCCCATCAGATATAAATGCCACATGATTTGGCAGCAAAATGAATGTCATCACGAGTTAGATTAAAGAAGCAATACTTTCTCTGTTTCTCTTTCAGCTGCATCTGGAACATCTTACCAGGTTAGGATGCATGGGCAACAAGGAAGAGTAGTCAAATTACTTGGGATTCAGGAACAGGAAGAATCAAAATATGTAGGTAAGTAAATAAAAAATGGCTGAACCTCCTACACGGCAGCTCTGGGATGACATGCAATACTAAATTGTGCTTTTAACCCCTTGCATGAAGGTGAATCCTCCCAGAGAAATTATGGTTTGATTAACCAGAATGCCCAGTTATACCTTCCTAATGATCATCTTGTTATAATACACATTTTTCACTGCTTTTGTCAGGCTGAGGAGTATTATTTCATAAATATTTGAGAAATAATAGCAGAAGAAATCAAAATCAATAATAAATCCTTCTACAAGCAATATAGGAGCAACAAGGCTACTCGACAGTCTTCAGGCAAACTGATGATCATAATTCCTTTGAAAAATGTATTTGCAAACAAGAATAAAATTAAAAAGAAAAAAAACCCCAAGAAATTAATTCAAATCTCTTTTGGAGAATAAATCCCTTGTAATTACTAAATATCACACGTAGTTCGGGCCAAGCCTCAGATGAAAGGTCTGGGGGTTGTGAAGCAGATAATGTAAGGAGAAGAGTGTGGAGTAAGATGTGTTCTTTTCCAGTATTTTTACTTTTATCTTAGCGATGCTTTTGGAGACACAACCCAAAATAAAACAAAGTGATTCTTGCATCATTTTTAAAAATGCTTTCTGATTCATGTCATGTCAAAAGTAAAAGCATTATTTCAGTTTTCTTCATTATTAAAGTTTCAGGAAGGACACTGAGAACACTTCATCAGTAAGTAAACGTCAGATAAACCCAGGTACACGTCACCTTATGTTTAATGTTAACAGACGACTAAAGACATATCAAGGTATACAACAAGAATAACCTGTTCAGAACAACTGTCTTTGTATTATTATTGATCCCATTAAACTACAATAAATCATACAATCTGCTTCAATGTATATGTGCTGTTAATGATTTAACAATATTAAAAAAAAATATTAGAAAATTATTAGGCAGTCATCAAGGACTTTTTTTTTTTTAAATTAAAAAGCTAAACATGAGACAATGTTTAGGTAAAAAATACTGATATGTAAAAATTCTAAATTTCAGTTACCTTGTTTGAACACCTAGCAAATTCAAACCAAGCTAGCAGTTAATGACAGCTAACTTCCCAGAAATTAAAGACTTCTCATGCTGTTGCCACTAATGAAAAGTTGCCAATATAAAACTACATGAAGATACAGTAAGGACTCCTTAAGTGTAATGAGCTGGGATTGTTGCACTACATAAATAGCTTTTAAAATAAGTTGTTATTATTACTATCTTGTCTGCTTGTCAGCATTTAATTAAATCATATGATATTATGAAGAAACTGGGGAACTAATTGGTTGACATTTAATGTACTGTATGCAGGACGGAACAGACTGAGACATAAATGCTTTTAAAAATTATAGTGGATGCCAGTCACCATGTTATGTGACACTATACCATAGTTTAGGGAAAGCTTTTTTAGATGAGCAATATGCGTATTTCATTATAGCTGAAATAAGCATGCAGGCATTTATCTCAAGTCATTCTTACCCAAAACACCCTCATAAGTAAATTTTGATTATCCCATCTCACAGGTGAGCAATTCAGCCATGGCAGCTATAAAAGCATGACTGCTACAGCCATAGATACAGCAAGTGAGAACTGTGTGCCTAAATTCATTGCAGAGTGCTGGCCAAAAACAAGAAATTATCGCAGCAAGCTATAGGGTTAAAATATGCTAGGGAAAACCTTTATTATTATGGTATTTATGTGCAAGTATGTACATTTATGTATTAATATTTATGTACATCCCTTTGATTCACCTCTGCTTGCCACAGTACTGTTCTCAACTACAAAAGTCCCAAGACAACCCATATAATCAAAACAAAAAAGGAGACCAAACATGACTTCCTTTTTGCACATAGTGCAAAAGAACAAATAGTAGTCTGCATTTATTTTCCCTGAGATTATGCTAAATTAAACAAAAGAGAAAAAAAACAATGGAAGGGATTTTCTTCTGTGTTTGCAAGTGTGAAATTTTGCACACCTGAATGTCAATGGCCACGTTTGTAAAACTGAGTTGTGTTAAGTAAAAAAAAGCACTTGATGTTCAGCTCCTACGCTTCACTGTGATTTATGTTTAATTTTTATTAGGAGAAAAGATGAGCTTTGTGGGGAAAATAACTCTTTGTCTCTTACTGGCAAAAAGCTTGGAAAACTCTATTGGTAATGCGTGAATTTAGAGAAAAGTGAAAACTGTAACTTTTGTTTCATGTTAAGAGCTCTCTCTAAGATGTAGCTGAATTCAGATTGCTCATTATCTTGCCACATTAAAAAGCTAAGTAATAACACGTTCTTTTGTGTAGCCATCTGATGAGCTTACTTTGATGACTTTTTCCAATAAACCAGCATAATCTCCATGAAGAGAAAGTCACATGTAAATCTCATTGTACTCTTAAAAAAGGCACACACATCCCTACCTCCACCCACTGCATAGTTGGTAAGATTCAGCTCTTAGTGAAGTGCAGAATTATCTTTCTGTTGACTTTTGTTGACTTCTTTATGTGCAAGAGGCCCATAAAGCCTCTGGCTTGGCATATCATTTGACTGTTACTCTGATTTTCAACCTTGCTTGGAATGTTTTTTTCCTATTTTGACAGAGATTTGTCTAACGCTCTGTCCGCTGCTCAAGCTTGGTTTTAGAACTATATTGAAAGTATAGGCTCTGAAAAATGGATTGAGATTAATGAGCGATGCGGGTATTTAACAAATGTTCTTTCAGTGCCATAAAGCATTGGAATTTTCAAGCTGTCATCCAGAGAGATAGTTATTACTATGAACAGTAGATAGAGATTTGAAATAATTTATATTAAAAAAAAAATAACCCTGTAACTGTAAGATATTGCTCTTGCAGAGGAGAACATCAAAGACAAATTAACGTGGTAGCATTCTGGACCTGACAAATAGAGCTGCTTGAAGAATACTTGTTAAATTATTTACCTGACACATTCTGTAGTTTTTTTTCCCCAGGTAAAATCCTTGGGGGAAAAAAAAAAAGAAAAAAGAAGAAAGAAGAAAGAAAGAAGAAAAAAGAAAACCAACTTTTTTTTTTATCTTTGCCCAAGTTCTCAAGTTTCTTCAGTGTTAGTGACCCCTAGCTGTATTTAAACATTTGGAGCAATCACCATAAATATGTTATTTGTGCTACAGAGATTAAAGTTGATTACAGATATTCTAACAGATAAATAAAAATTTAAGGTCTAGTTAAAGAACATTTCATTTGACAGAAAGAGAGACCACAATAGGTAATGGAGTGAAAATAAGAAGTTTCAAGTTGCATTCATACTGCATGCGTTAGTTCCCTGCTCAAAAAAAAAAGGGGACTATAACCTCAGCATCTTTTGACTTTAGTGAGATTGTTACTGTTCATCCCATTTGAGGTCTCAGCCTTAAATTTCTTTTGGTTCTTTTGCACATAGGAGTGTTAATCACTTTTGAGGTGAAATTAGATTTGATGGAGAATCCTAAGGCTCTTTCCTTAAGGAAAGACTTTAACAAATCTGTTTCTTAAGAAAAATCTTCCCAGACAAAGGGAATAATGAGAAATAGTTGCAGAGCCTTTTGTAGAAAGTGGATGCAAGATCTTCATAATCTACATGAGGAACACAGACTCATGTGAACACATTATATCACTAATGACAAACTACAAATTTTTACAAAATATTTAGTGACTGAAGAGATAGAATGTGGTAGAATAGGATAATCCAAATGTGCAAAGAGAAGAAAACAAAATACATTTCTTTTGTGACTCCAACTATCCAGACATGGCAATTTAAGGTAATTGTTGAAAAGATGAAATATAACCTGTAAGGAAAGAAACACAGGATAACATTGAGAAGACAAGGAAAACAGAATATAGTACAGGAAACTGAAGGCTGAAGACAGTAGAAAATTCTTCACAGGAGATAATTCTGCTTAATGGACTCAGAACTGAATACATCCATGCAATTCATTTTCAGTACCTCAATATGGAAGATTTCAAGCAAATGGCAGTCATTCATAAGAATGATTAATTAAGGCCCCTTTCTAACATACATTTTGACATATTCTTAAGTCAAAACGAGTTTATTTGACTTCAGGCTCTTCGTAGTAAGTGGAATGTTATATACATATTGCATAAAATCAAAGAACTGCAGAAGTCTTTATGGAACTGAGATGAACCTGAGTATATGAAAATAAGATCGAAAGACAATCTCCAGAAGGCTATGCTAAAAGACTCATTAACTGACTTCTCAAAATAAGAATGGGCAGTAAGGAAAAAGATTTTATCAGCAAGCCAAAAAAATAAAGTGATAAAATAAGATGTAGTAACTTTTGTATACCGTTACACTGCAATTTTGAAATTAGTAGCATACATAGAATTAGCAGAAGAAAAGCTGCATATATATGTATTTATATATAAGTATATGTAAGTGTATATCTATATACATCTATGCATACTCCTGAGTTTCTTGTATTTAGATTCTATCTGAAGATTAAAAATAAATATGACTTGAATGAAATGTTTTCCCCTCTAGATAATGTCAACAAAATAATTTCAATGTAATTATATGCATGACTAATTTCTACTTCTAAATGGAAAGATGATGATAACATACTGCTTTAGAAATGCGAGTCTGTTGTGATTGTACATTTGATGTGTCATGAAAGGTGAAAAATGCAGTAAGTATATGTATTTTATCCCAATATTATACTAACTTGGGGGCAACAATGTGTTTTGCTACACTGCAACCTTCTCCTCGAAGGATCCCTTACAGAACTTAAGGATTTACAAACAATAAAGGGTATTTAGTTGCTAAGAATCTATTTAGTGACACGTAAATGTAATTACTAAAATCACTGCAAAACATGCTCTCATATTTTGGGGTTTCATATTAAGTCAGAAAAGCAAGTTTAGATGGAATTTTTTTTCAGTGAACATAATGGATACTTTATACTCACATCACTAAACAGAAGCAACAGACCTCTCAAGATATTAAAGTAAGATTTTAATAGAAAATTATTTGATTGAGTTGTTTTTTCTGTTTTTTTCATTAAGTAGTAATGTTATGTCTAACATTTCTAGTAGCAGACTGGTTTTTGTTTTCCACATTCCTGTCTTCTTTTTGTAAAATTAATGCAGTTAATAAATTTTTGAATAGTTAAAATCTCAAAATCTCATCCCTCCTCAAAAACATTTTTACATTTTGCAAGCCTGTTTGCATCGCATTGCTGAAAAATAAATAAATAAATAAACTTGTATTTTTGCTGAAGTACAAGTTGCCTTAACAAAAAAGCTAAAGGGAACCCCTTAGTTCAAAGGCCTTCAAGATCCTTTAATTTAAGTATGATTACCCATCTTCCTTACTGTGTCTTCTCTGTCATGATAAATAGCATTGTAGTTTCACAAAGTCCTTGTGTGCAGCTATTAGTCACAGTGCTTGGAAGATGCCGATTAAAGAAATACTGTAAAAAAAACGATGCATGAAGGAAAATGAGATGAAATCTGTAACACAGCTTTATTACTATCAGTAAATTCTCCTATCTCCAATGCGCACACTTATTAAAACTACATGGAACAAATAGCCATCAGGACAGACAGTCAGGCCAAAAAAGCAGTAGGGTTGTGGCATGAAATGAAAAAAAAGCTAAGAAATTCAGTTTCATATTTAACACTTCACCATTCCATTCTTACACAAAGCATAGTATGCACTATCTTTACATAAGTGGCAGTTAGATCTGTGCACCTTTTGACTTCTCTGTGGACAAACTGTCCCAAAATAATAACACCTGCAGTTAATCTAAATTCTTCAATAGAGCTGCAGTAGTCTGTATTTATGTTTGGCATAACTACTTGCTACAGAAAATTACTTTTTAAGGATATTATTTACCATAGAAATAAAAAATGTCTGTTTCAAAGCCACTCACAACTCCTGCATAATCACAGAAGGAAAACTCAAGAGAACACTAAGGATGTAATCAAGCCAGAGCTGGCAACAGAACAGATCTTATAAATACTAGAAGATTGTTTAGATAAATCTGTAGTAAAGCATACAAGGATTTCTTTTGGAAAATATATCTATAAATAAAAATACTGATTACACTAGCAAAAATCCCATCCAAAACCAGATGCTTATAGTCATTTCTAAAGATAAAGGTATCTTCTTTTGAAAGAATATTGGAGGATTAATTTTGTTGTAAGCAGAAGGAATTACAAACTTTCGGATTAGATTCCTAACGTATTTGCTTTTTCGAATCTGTGGATAGTTGAGGGGAACAAAAAGAAAAAGGGAGACTTAGATTGACAGTCATATCTGTAGTCCAGCAGTGTGAAAAATTAGGATTCCAAGGCGCAGCATGTTGTTCCATCAGTGGAAACAACAGCATCTCACTGAAATGTCAGAATGGTGTCTGGAACCAGAAGGCTTAGACAGACTTCATATCTTTTTCTCGAGATTTAACCAAAACAAGCTGCCTCCTTCAGGGCATGCCTGAGTTAGTTAGGTAATTCCCTCACTGACCACTGAATTCCCCTGTGCTGGCAATTGAGCCAGCTGCCCAAGCACAATATTTGTGCATGTTCAGAATAGTCTCAACCAAGTGCAAGAGAGATTAGAAAAATAGTCACGTAAGTCCCC
Organism: Nycticryphes semicollaris; assembly: GCA_013400055.1. Taxonomy (NCBI): domain Eukaryota; kingdom Metazoa; phylum Chordata; class Aves; order Charadriiformes; family Rostratulidae; genus Nycticryphes; species Nycticryphes semicollaris. The sequence goes on along the minus strand of VXBJ01003242.1, from coordinate 423,282 downwards.
AGTGAGGACTAATTCAGCAGACGTGTTCCAAAGTTCTTTAATGCATACTGACAAGACCAGAAATGTAGAAAAAATAAATCAAAGTTACATTCTGGATGCAGAACCCAGGATGCCTTACTCCCTACTGAGAATGTCCACCTGGATGGATCCAGCCAATTGCTTGTTCAATAACCATGTGTTAGCCAAACGACTCTCACTTGTTTAACGACATTTGTGCAATACTGTTTACATGCTAATAAAATGAAGATGGCCTTCTTCCTTTCTATATAGCAGTTTAGTTGACAAAAAAGTGATTCTCAGCTTTTGTAAATGATGAATTAATTTTTTTTAGGTGGGAGGGAGAAATTCCAAGGATAATTTCCTATTGCCACAGCAGTTTTTATTTTGTGATGAAAGTAGGATGAAATTTTAAGCAGTCACTTCTTACCTACCCCAATTATGTTTCCTTACTTGTTTTGGAATGCATGAATTTTTTATATTTTTTTATAACTTTATTTATACTTTTACAGTGGTTTTGCATTCCAATCTTTAATAGAAAGTGCTGTTATAGCACATTAATTGTCTTTTACCAGAAGTTAAAAAACCCCATGGATTAGCATACTTTGGAGTAGGGAATCTGGATTTCTTATTGTCTTCTTTTTGAAGAGATTCTAGCTCCTCTCCTAAAGAACATAATTACAGCACAGCATCATATAGGATGGACGACTCATATGCTGGTTTTATATTGTATATTGAAGAATCACTTCTTAAAAGAATTTTAAGATTGGGATTCAAGACTGCTCACTCCCTGCTAAGAAGCTTAAGCACCAGCCCCACATTAACCTGCGTATATGTACAATGATAACTATTGGACAATTATCTGTCTAATACAGTCTTGACAGATGACTGTGAACCTGCTCTTCTCCACATAACATGTTGGCATATTGCTGGTTTCACCCTAATAAGAAAAATGTTTTTCAAAGAATGAGGTTTTGTTCAAGGTAATACTTCTAAGCACAATACTAAGAAGATTCCATGTAGGTGGACATATCTGTTTTCAGTCCTGTATCAGGTTGAGTAGGTTTTCCCTGAAATGTTAGTTGTGTCTTACTATTTTCCCTGCATAACTTATTTCTCATATATTCTTTCTTTTATTTATCTGTCTAGAATTCTTTTCTCTTGATATACGTGGATTGCATGGTATACGATCCTTTACCTCCATTCCTGTTTTGAAGTGTAACATTAATTTCTACAACCCTTTTCAGATTCAGTCCATGGACTAAACAGCAAACAGCAGGATCACAGAAATCCAGGGCAAAAAAATGAAGACACGGCATGAAACATGAAAGTTAATTTCAGCATAGCTGATAAAGTGCTTATTCTTTAATAAATTTGAACACTGTTCTTTTAGTGCTAGGCTATCTGACTCCTAATATGAAGAAATGAATTGAGTAAACTAATTGATTAAGACTTTTCAACCACACTGTTGAATTGCTTGTCAAATGCCAAAGATTATACCTCAAATGATGCAACTGACATCAAACCACATACTCAAATGAGCTGTTAAATGAAATTATTGAGATAGTGTAGGAAAGAGAACATCTTGTTCAAATGAATATAGTTTTCCATTTTGAAGGAAGATGGGAAAAGAGGCATGAATTAAGTCAAATCTATATTATTTTCAGCTGGTTGAATCTTAAGGGAAAATGTCTGTTGAACATCATTGCTCGTTTCTGTTCAACCAACAGGTTATTGCCGATTGTCATCAGCAAGCGAATGAAATTTAGAATAGACTAGAATACACGTATCATTCTTCGATACTTACCTGAGAAATGCACCCATATCCTGGAGCAAGAAAATACCCAACAACTCAGTTTCCCATGGTGTACCAGCCTCTACGAAACTTCAGAACCCTCATATTTATTAGTCTTCTAAATACACTAAGAATTTCTGAAGTGCTGCAGGAGCCAACAGTAAACATCAGGCGAGGTTAACACTGCCAGAACTATCATAGAAAACCAGCCAGCCAGACTCTGATCTCAGTTTCTCTGGAAGAAATCCAGTAGAAGACAATGGAGTTACGCTGGATGTGTCTAGTGCTATAATTGAGATCTGAGTTGTTCCTACAGAACTTAAGGGTGTCTTTTTAAATGAAGTTTGGGACCTTTCTATAGGATTTACTATACAGCTGCAAACACAATTTGGTATTTACTGCTCCAAGTGTTCATATTTACTTCAGAAACTGACAGATACTTGAAATTTTGGCACACAACCACATGTATTCAATGACAGTCTATATTTTCCAGGGTACTTTAATTAGTTATGGACATATATAATCTGTACTTGACCATCTGATGTAATGATGGTATTAAAAAAAAACATTGTTGAAGCATTCTTTAATGTTAGTCTTGCCAGAACAAATTTCTGTCCTGGAAATTTTTCTATAAATAAATTAAAGAGTAAAATAAATTTAAACTCATATTTTTTTTTAAATAAAATAATTAAATGTGCACAGAATTGGAAAATTTGAAGCTGATATTCAAATTCATTTTTCAACCATGCTTATTTTTTCTTTGATAATACCCAGTAGGAACTAATTCTATTTCTGTACTTTCTGTTCTACAAAACCTCGACTCCTTTTAAACAAAGCCATACATGGGTTGGAGGCAGATCTATTTGTCACATGTATAAAACAGAAAATGTCCATACGCTTTGCTGAAATGTGTCATTATACAGAGTTACTGAAACATAATAGTGAACAGCTTGAGGTTCGTGTACTTCTGTCTTTTAAAAGCAAGTTGAAAATTAAGTCAGCATGGTTTGACAACAGTGTTATCTATGCATTTGAAATTAATTAGATAACACTGAACAAATTCTAGCAGTTTAAATCCATTGAATATACGAATGGGTAACATAAGCTTATTAATTCAATGTATTATGGCAAACCTGTTGTTTTCACTCTTGCTTTAGATGACATTAGAAGTTGCAATTAGCAGCCATCACAGGAGTTTTTGCACTTCAGGACCACAAAACCCTCAGCAATTTGAGAACAAAATAACACTTGGGCCCTGCAATAGTTACAATTAAGATCATGTAGTTCACCATGTAAGAAGGGAGCAAAATTATCTTTGGAAAACATTTGGCATAATTTGGCTGGTACTTCTGAGCACTAACAAAAGCTACAATAAAACTTAATTTGAACTGAATTGAGAAACAAAACATGAAAAGATAATAATGTAGAATGTACTTTGATTTATGCTTGTGGGTTCTTCCAAAAGTATGCCAGCTTTCATGGATACCCAAGTTTAAGAAAAGCCTATTGGAAATGTGTTCTAAAAGCAAAGGCTGTAGGGTCTCAAGAGTGAATAATGTGGCCCATCCAGTCACGTGTATGCCTAATGTTTCTGTTTCTAATTTAGCAATATTTTTGTTCTCAAGAAAATTTGTTTGAAGCACTTCTCTGTATAAATGTTTGTATGGATTCCCCTTTCTATGCTTTAGTTGTAGCATGTGCCTCTGAATTGTATTTCTGAATTGCCTTTTCAGCTTTATGTATTCTTAGAAACAAATATCCCTTTCTGTGTCCATTGTTCTTCTCTGAAGTGGGAAGGAGACCTTTGACTTATATCCTGGTGTCGGGATATAAGAGAATAACTAATGTTTCTTATGCTGAAATTAATGAAATATTTCTCATTTAGATCGTTTCCTTCCTTTCTCCCCTCATTGGTTTAGCCTAAATTTTAGCTTTAAATATTCAGCAAATTCCCTTTCAAAACTTATCTGTAGTTCTAAATATCCCACTTTAAGATGTTGTCAATGTAGTTTCCAGCAACGTGAAGTAACACCATCCCCATCCTCATTTTCCAGTTGAAGGGCTGGAGTGAGTTAGAGAACTAAAGCACCTGCTTCTAAAGGAGATCCTGCTGGGTTTCTGCTGAATGATAACAAGGTAAGGTTTGACCTATCCATTACGGACACTTTCTCTCTCCTGTAAAAAATTGTCAGACAGAACCACAGGTCCTAATTAGGAGTAAAAAACTTGGTTAGCAAGAGTAAGTTTGAAAAAGAGTATTGCTATAAGTGATGGGAAAAGGTAGGTAAGCCTGTTTTCCTCCAAAATCGTAACAAGGCTCCCAAGTTTATTGATTTTTCTTGCCTGGAGACTAAAATCACAAAGGAAATAAATCTTAACTATTAATGCAGTTAAACTATCCTTAAGCTCTGCCGCAAACCTTCTGCAAAATAAATCTCCCTCTCAATTACATACATATCTAAGACAAGTCTTAAAAGGTTCACTACCCAAGTGTACGTACATTGAACAAACAGATGGAGAACACTGCTAGGCCACAAAATACATCATGCACTCTAAAAAGATTATCCCCTGGAGCCTGCCAACCTAATTAATTTCCTATATACACTTCCTTCTCCCTTACTTCCCATCCAACAGTTCAGGGGAAACGCTAGGCGTTTCTGCGTTTGTACCCCTCAGACTGGGGAAGCTCCTACAGACACTGTGGAAACCTTGACCTTGCTAAACAATCATGAAGCAGCATATTAGCCTTACACTAACTTAGTTTAAAAGTGCAGTAATTGCACCCATTTTTAACCATTCCATAAGTAACAGCACTAAAATTTTTCAGAATGAATAATTGTGGAGGTTTTTATAACCTTATCTTTGATCTACCTATTCTGCCCCCGCCCCTCCCCTTTATTTTTTTTCTTTTCATGAAACACAGTTAGAAAACAGGAAACCTACACTAACAATCATTTAATCTACCCCTGGTCACTCCAGTAATAAATTAAATTCTTTTACTCTGGTCTTCTCAAAGTGACATTTGCCTTTTCAGATTTCACTTAGATCTTCCATTTCCCATACACTCGGTCGAAACCTTTCAAACATTGCTGGTCAACAGAAACAGCATTTTTATTTTGGCCTGTAGTCAGTTTGTACTTAACTCAAAATCACATAGTGTTTTACCATAATACTTCCTTCTCAGTCATGCAACTGAGTGTTAAGTGAGGCAAAAATATTTTTCAAACATTTGAGAAGTAATTAGCATAGTTTTGTTGTTGCTCTATTTATAAATTATTAGCTTGCAGTTATTCTTCCCAGAATACTCTATCTCAAGCCCAGTTCCCATTTCAGAAAGTTGTAATGCTAGCAACATAATTTTGCTTCTGTTTATTGATCTAGGTTTGAGCTCTTTGAGCCCAGCTGATTTTTCTGTTTGGTTTTAATTGATTAACGCAGACATTACATTCCAGCTGAGCATTTGGTGGTCAATAAGATCCTGCATTTTATTTTGTAAGTATTTGAACTGTCTGAATTATTAACTTCATACTCAAAGTCAGACAATGAGGCAGTGCCGGAACCTGAGTTAAAACCAAGAATACTTCTGGTGACTAAGTACCTCATAGGTTTCTATCACTTCCTGTAGAATAAAGAAAAACCTCCTGGAATACATGTGAAAGTAAAGTGAGCTATGAAATGCTATTACCAGTCTAGAATTGCTTCAAAGTAAATTCCATTACCTTGGGAAAAATCAAACATTCACAGATATAAATGTGAAATTGTCCAAACTTTCATATTCATGTGCTTGCTGTACTGAGAAGTTAAATGAGCAGTCTCTTAAAAGCTTTCATTTCTATTGTTTCGTGCTCTGACCAGTAAAAGCTCTATAAGATAATGTAGTGTTTCCTAAACAGACCAATATTAATTTCCTTCCTGTCCTGTTGATATGTTACCACGATTTTGTGTGTTGCCACACTAGGGGTTTAAATGAATGACATGCCTTTGTTGTCAGTAATTTTGCATTTTATTAAACTTTCTGTTGCCCTGTACTTTAGCTAAATAAAACTTAGAAATACACTAAAATAAACTTAAACTTTCCATCTGTTTGACTTTTTCACACTGAGGCAAAGCTTCTTGGACAACTGTTATCCTGCAAACTACCCAAATCATGCAGACATCCGACAGAGAATATGTTGTATTCTAATTACCACAGAAATGCTTGCAATTTAAATATAAGAAATGGCTCATTATACTGAGCATGTCAAATGTAGCAGTGTCCAAAATAAAATCCATATTCGGAGTCAGTTTGTCTGGTACAAATATGATTTTAACTTTCTAACAGTGATGGCTTCCATATGATGCTGGAGATGATCAAAATAAGAGGGATGGGGAAATAATTGGCTGGAGCAGACCTTTTCCTTTCTTCTTGATAGAAAATGTTTTAGCAGATGCCTATTCAGGAGGAACTCTTCCAACACTCTGGAAATGAACCACATGAAGCTCACTACTGTAACTGCCAGTGATAAACATTATAAGAGAAAAAGGGTTTATTTTGAGTAGTATTAAGGGACATATCTTTAAATCCTCACTGCAACTTACTTGCCTTAAAGTTAAAACTATATCTCAAGGAATAAGTCATAATATTTTAGCTATTATTTCAAAGCCCTAAAGTGAAACTTTTCTACACTGTGGAATTTTGGGCTTTTTCCCTGCTCATGGGCTGAATAATTTCTAGAGGGGGGAAACTCAGAAACCTTTTGTGAAATGGAAAGCGTAGTTCTTCAATGGAACATGGGAATCACATTGAACTTGACAGTTTCCTTGGCATGATGCCACAGCTATTACCGTTGAGCCAGGAGAAGTCTGTAGCCAGTGGAAAATGGAAAAAAGATTTTTCTCATCAAGTTGTAGAGGATTGCTGATAATACAAAAGCAAAATAAGAGTCCATTTGGCTTCTAGGTATCGAGAAAGTGGATGTGCTTCCGCTTATTAGGAGTAGAGCTATTAATGCACAGCTATAATTAAACAATAACTTGTATGGAAGTTCATGGTTTAGCACCACTGGAGTGAGTAAATTAACTCACACTTGTGTCAAAGATGGAAAAATATTCTGGGGATGGTTCACGGTGACTTTTTTCAGATTTTATTACTTCCTGCTATATCGCAGCTAAAATGAGTTTAATTATATTGCCAGACCGTATCTTAGAGTAGAACTAGAAGAAGAAACAGTGGTCAGTGCTTCAGCTAGAGGTTACTTAGAATGAGCTATTTTGATTAAAAATAAGAATTCTTAAGAATGGGTTTTATCCTCCAACAAAATAATTGTTTCTAATAAAGTGACTATCTCATGAGGATTCTCTATTAAATGAATGCTCTCAGGTAAGTAATCTATGTTGAATACTGCTTAAAAGAGGTGTATTTCAAAACAAATAACATTATCTTGCTGAAGAAAAATACTCATAAAGAATAAAGACAGCTGACATAGCTCACTTTCCCAAGTGTCTTAGCAAAAGAGTTCCAGTGCTCCCCAGGATCTTCAACAGACCTCTCCCAGAGAGGGCAACCCCAGATTGTTTCACACAAAGCACTTTAGGTCCAATGAAACTGACATTTTGCAAATGAAACTTTGCTTTTTAAGGAAAAAAAAAAAAAAGGAAAAAAAGGATCACAGCTACTATTTGAAACATAAATAGTGCATAAAGCAAACTGTACTGCTTCATCTTTTTTTCTTTACTGACAGTGAGATAAACATGTAAATTATAAAAAATACTCTGACTAGTTTTTCCACGTTTTGAACTTATTGCACTCACCATTTAAAGTAAAATGCACTGCTGGGAGCAAGTATGAAAGCCCTCCAAATCTCCATTTCAGGCTTATGTTTAAGTTTAGACAGCTTAGAGCTGTGATATAGGAACTAAGCTCAGACCAGTGAATTCAGTTCAAATAATCAGAGCTTTAATGGTAAAACTAATGATGTTAGAGGCTGCAAGATGAGCAGCAGCCAGAGCATGCTGTGGGTCTGCTGCCATCAATTCACATTTCTTCTGAGGGCAGCCTGAACTCCATCATTTCAGGGAAAGTCATAAGCAACCTTCGTTTAAGACATTCACATGCAACCGGTCAATATATTTAGTGGGTCGCCCCGGAGACAGAAGATGATGAAGCAAGTGAACTGTGTGTACAGGCAGCCCCTCCAGACTTGAGCATGACCCTCAGGCTACTTCTGCTTTGTGGTATAATATCAGAGAACCTCTATCTGAACATCTTAGTTTCTTCTTGGTCCCCTGAACTAGTACTTGGGGACTATTAAGAGGTATTTGACGAGACTGTTAAGAGGTATTTGACTGAAAGATTAACAAGACTAGAACCCAAAAAGGACTTTATAAAGAAAAAAAGGTTATGGACTGTGTTGTTTTATTTATTCATAGTGCTGTTAGGTTTTCTGAAACCAGATGAAGGGCTGACTTTCTCATGAGTAATGCAGTAGCGTGAACTGTGAAGGCAATCCAAGGCTGGGTGAGACTTTATCGTGCATTAGAAGATGAAAAGAAAGAAGTTTTGTTAAAGAAATGATTGTTAATATAATTAAACAGCAGGCTGAGATTTACTTCCATTTATGAGGTGGTAAACCTGGACTAGGAAAGGTATGTTTTCCTCTTAACACCTTTTAATCTGTGCTGTAGAAAATGTAGAATCATAAGTGGGAAAGCAACATATACTGACAGAAACAAACTTCAGGTTTCACAGAAAAGTTCTGGGATTCCAATGGTGTGTTTTAAATATTCAGTATCTTAGCTGTTTAGCTGCTAAGCAACGAGACACTACATACCCTGATGTAAATTCACTGAGTAGATGCGTTAAATATTAAAATTAATAATCTACTTAGATTACAAATTTGGGACAGGTGCAGATGTTGTTAGTGGGGTTCTATAGCAAATCTGTTTTCCTGACATGCTGCTCCAGGTTCCATTCCTGCTGCCTAAAGGAATAATCAGTTCTAACTACACAATTCCTTGTATCATTATTGAAATCATTGTTATATGCTAGGGATTTTTTTGTCCTTAGAAACAATTTGAAAGCTATTGCTTCTACTTGCCTACAACTTTACCTGGAACAACTATCTCCTATGAATGATATCTTTTTTAACATAAACAGTTGACCTTCCACACATAAACCTTGACATTCTCTGAACTGGAATGTAACCAAATTATGACTTTTGCATTATTGACTTTGAGAAAAATGAGTCAAGATTTCTTGCCATAAAACTCCATTTCTTCCTATTCATTCATGCAAGGAAATGCAACTATATCATCTAACACATAATGTTCAGAAATGTCAATATAAACATGAAGAGGCATGAGTGACTAAAGCAGCAATATTCAGTGCAGAGTAGCTCATTTTTTGCAGAGCAGTTTCTATACATCTGGATTTATGATGTTCTTCTTGATTGAGTTTGAAAACTGACCACTGTTAAGGAAACTGAAAAGTCTTTTGATGTATTCTTGTGGGTAATACACCTAGGGATAGTACAAATCAAAGAAAAGAGAAAAGACTGGAAGAAAAAGAACATGAGAAAATAATCGAATAATAGATCTCACAGATCTTATAGAAAGTCCTTCACCCACTAGACTCACGAGTCTGAAAACTTGTCTTTTCTGGACACGGTACTCCAGATGTGGATTCACCAGGACAGAGTGGAGGGGCAGGATAACCTCCCTCAACATGCTGGTCACACTATTCCTGATGCACCGCAGGATGCCATTGGCCTTCTTCACCACAAGGGCACATTGCTGCCTCATGGCCAACTTGTCCACCAGGACTGCAGAGCTGCTTTCCAGCAGGTCAGCCCCTAACCTGTACTGATAGGGGGATGGGGCTATTCCTCCCCATGTGAAGGACCCTACACTTGAGCTTGTTGAGTTTCGTTAGGTTCCTCTCCGCCCAACTCTCTAGTGTGTCCAGGTCTCACTGAATGGTGGCACAGCCTTCTGGTGTGCGTCAGTTACTCCTCCTAGTTTTGTGTTATTAGCAAGCCTGCTGATGGTACACTCTGTCCCTTCATCCAGGTCATTGAAGAATACATTGAACACCACTGGACCCAGTACTGACCCTTGGGGAACACCATTAGTGGTGGAGAATGTGGATATTCCATGTAATTTTTTATCAGAATCTGAAATATTTACATTTCATGAAACTTTCAAAGTTTGAAAGTATTTCATTGCTTAAATTAGGTGCAGAGGGGACAGAGGTCTGTTGACCACATCCTATGTGTTTGTATTCAAAAGAAAAAATGGATGACGAAAAAAGTGCTGAAGTATTTTCAAGAATTTTCAGGAAAAAAATCTAAGTATAAGCCAACAATTAAATTGTGTACAAGGACTTGGAGTACAATGTTAGGACTAGGAAACCAATCTAGAGGAAGGAAAAAAGTAATGGTTGAATTTTCCTAAAGAATTTAAGAAACTGATCAAAGCAATTTCAAAAGCATTACTGATTATCTTTGAGAACTCAATGACAGGTGAAATCTTAATAGACCAGGAAAAGAGTAAACGCTCTACCTATTTAAAGAAAAAAAAAAGAATCTGGGGAACTATAGACCAGTCAGCATGAATTTGAAACTAAAATATTCTTTAAAAAAGAAAAAGGAAGATCTAATTAGATAGGAGATAAGGTGATAAATAGGTCACATGAATTTACCAAAAAAACCCATGGAATCTATCTCATTTCCATCTTGTACAGAATAGAGGTAATAATAAGGAATAAATTAAAGGGAAAAAGACATCAACATTTTAGCTTCATATTTGTCAGATATTAGATAGTGCCTTGTATGGCACTCCTTACCAAAAAAAAAAGAAAAATAAACCCCCCAAATCTCATCAAATGGGACCTGAACAAACTACAACTCTATGAAAAAATATATTCAAGGAAAAAAAACTCTGGTTTCTAATCACAGCTAAATACATTCTTTAGTAGTAGGATTCTATTTTAGGTCTCAGGAGTGACTTCAAAGATAAAGTGGTGAACTTCCTTATAAAATTTTTAGGTTACAGCAAGCGAGAGAGGTGCAGTAACTCAAGAGAGCAGGATCAAAATACCAGACGTTCTCAGTAAACTGAAGAGCTGGTCTGGAATTGACATTGTAAATTTCAAAATACATAGGGCCAAAATACTACTCTTTGTGACCAAATTAAGAAAGCCAAGTAACTGCTAGCAAGTTAAGTGCAGCAGATTATAATTACTAGAAATTACAAGAAAAAAAATAATAATTTATGCAAATGTGTCTATTTATATTATTAATCATTTCAACTCTCTCTCTTCCTATACACTTTCCTGTTTGCATTATGGAAACAAGCTCTCTGAGGCAGGGGCAGTACATTTCTGAACTGTGCTTTATACAACTGCAGTCTTATTCTCTTCAGACAAAATTCAGTTAAAATGATCATATTATTTAGTTGCAGCATGTAGGAGCTTGCTAAAACTGCAAGAGTACTGAAAGATCACAGATTAATGCGTGTTGCTAAGAAATTTCATCAATCTTTTTGGACGAGTTCAATAACAGAGAACAGAAACTAGTTTAAGCATGAAGAATATATAAATAATGCTAAAACAATTTCCCTAACTTTTTTGCAAGCTTTGCTTATTATAGTTACCACAAAGACTCAGCAAGATGCCTATTACATTTGCTTTACTTCAAAGAAGCGCAACCTAGTGTAACCAGAGTATGAAAACTAGTAAAAACAACACATTTCAACACATTTTTAATATTAACAGGTGACACGGTTTTTCTTCTTCTCAGAGAGACAATATTCAAATTGTTGCAATGAGCATAGCAAGCAGGAAGTATAAACATACTTTATCTCCATCAACCTACAGGCTGTCATTACAGAAAAGGAACAAGAAAAACTGAAGGAAGAACTCCATAAGTTTCATAAAAAGGGAACAAAAACTTTCAGGGAGGAAGATCAAAGAGTTATATTGGAAATCAATGACAATTAAAGGAAAACCATCAACTTGAGTGTTATTTGATGAAACTTTTTAGTCTGTCCTGGCTGTAAACAGCTCTTCAATTCCTCTGTCATTTCCCAACTGCTTTAAAGGTGGAGTAGAAAAAAAAAAAGAAAAAAAAAAAAGTGTTTTAGTGTTTTCACAATTATTTTAATACTGCCATAGTTGAAAAATAACAAGAGGACTTCGCAAGGCTATTGGTCTCATTTTTTTTTATTACTTTTCTTTTGAACACATTTTCATGACAATCGTAAGCCTATATTTCAAATGTACATTTTTTATGGTCTGCACTGGCCATCTAATTCATCTCTGACTGTATCTGCTCTTCAACTGACCATACTGTTAATCTTGAATGCTGATTATTAGAGCCCCAGAAATCTTCTTGTTACAGTCTTAAGGCATTAGGACTGAAAAAACCCACACTTTAAATCCCTGCAAGACTATTTTTACTATTGTTCTCAGAAGTTTTTAATCTCATTTTGAGCTACAGAAACCCATTATTGACAAGGTGAGAGACAATGTCACTAACACAGCCTTGACATAACTAATTATTCTGCTGTCTTTTCATAGGATATTGACACAGAAACACATCGTGACTATTATTCTGTGCAGAGTAATATAAGACAAATAAAATCAATGTTATCTAGTAAGTAAAGATAAGAAATGTCACAAACATAGCCTTTCACAAATGATTATATATTCAGCTCAAGGGATTCACAGTAAGCTGTAAAACCTGAAGCAAATGTTATAGTTTTGAAAAGATTAATACAAAGGCCATTACCAGAGTGAGCAAAAACAGTGACTGCAAGGAAATAGAGTAAAAGCACAAACTACTCTCCTCAAAGGGCAAATTGAAAAGCATGTTTACAATTCAAGCTTATTAATAAACTACTTAACATTGCAAAACAGCAATAGAATCTTTGCGTAAACAACCAAAATAAACACAAAATTAAGTAGGTCATTTACTCAGTAAGTCAGGGATCGTTTGTAGTAGGCAAGTTTTAAACAGAAGCTGAGCATTAAAAAGTCTAACTTTCAGGTAGCTTGTCACAGTAAGGAGCCTGCCTAGGCTCCAAATAAAATACACAGAGACACTTACTGTCTGTCCAAGATAGAGGGTAGGAAACCGTAGGAAAGAAGTTCAGGCTGGACTGGTCAGAGACAATCATCTCCAAATTATAGAATTACAAAATATCCAAAGTATATAATGGAATAACATGTCTAACCCTAAATTCAAGTGACTGAAGCTCTAAGACACTGGTGCCGAAGGCCTTAGCTTGAAGTAAATAAACTTGTAGAGAGTAATGAAACTTAGATCAGTTGTTCTAATTTGCATCAATTAATTAACTCCTAATTGGCCCAGAAAATGTTATTTACATCCAAGTGGTGTGGCACTGCCCTGGGAAGAGAGACCTTAACTGACTATTGTAGCTCAAACTCCAGCTAAATTCTTGAATAGCTGAGCAAATCTAGACCCTCAAGACAATTTAAGAGGAAATGTATTAGAGATGAAAGGTTCTGACAGATGGCAGTAGCCTGTGAACTGCCAGGCCGTTTTTCAGAGGAATGTTTTGTTACAGAGGACTTTTCACCAAGAGTTTTCAACCTCTTTCCCTCTCTCTGCTTCTTGGCAGGATCAGTGACAGCAGAAGCTCAAATTAAATAAAGAGGTCTTGCTGCCACAGGTCTGCTTGCTCCTGAAGCATCCATCTTTCTTGCAATAAAAGCAGTAGCAAATAAGAGAACAAACTGTCAATTTTTTCTGACACTTGAAATATAGTTGATTTGTATGCAAGTTTTATTGCAGTCTGAGCCCCTAGCCCTGTATGCTTTTATGAGAAAGACAAAGCACTGCAAATAACACAATTTTATATGACTCATAACTTTGTATTCAGTGTATCAACAGTATAGATATATGTTAATCATATGTATGTGTGTTAAATGCCCAAGCAATGACAGAAGGATGGACGTTGGAGCCTCCAGATTGAACACAGATTTTAACACTACTACCAGTTAAGTTCTATGCCTCCTACGACTCCAGTATAATTAATTTCTGAGTAGAAATAGGTTTATGTATAGAGTGGCGATTTACTATCCCTCTTTTTTTTAATAAACATTTTATGGTCTGGCAGTGCTTGATGAGAAGAGTTAATAGTAATAAAATAAATATTAAATTATATAAATATGTGATTAATTTTAGACAATAATAAATAGTAAATATTATATAATGAATAATTCTGAATTATCTGCAGATAATCTTGGGAGACAACGACCTGGTGAGCAAAAGGGTATGATGGGTACCTTCTAGGAGAATAGCCACCGGTCAGTAAAGTGGCAAATGGAATTACCTTGGTGTTAAACACACTTGCATCTTTCCCATTGCTAAAGATGCTGCTGCTGCTGCACAGAAAGAAGGACTCTAGTTTTGTGGAGGGGCTGAAAGGAGAGGAAAAAAAAGGCAGAAGAGGAGGGATATGCACAGTGGAAAAGGATTCCTATGTAATCATATCATATCATAGGATATGATATGGCACGTATCTGACATTATATACAGTTTTTCTACAATGGAGGAAACTGAAGCTTTTTCCGAGACCTCAATGCCAACAGCATCAGTCTTGAAAATGCAGTAAATTAATTCAGAAACTTCATCAAGAAAGGTCAGGAACATGCTGATGTTGTAGGATAGTCTGGATTATTTGCTTCTGTGCTTGAAGAGATGTAAATAGAAACAGCTACAGCAAAGATATTCTATGATTAGGTTTCATGCTGGTTTTGGAAGTTGCTTGTTATAGATCTTTTAATAGTAGATAAAGCCACAGCTTGAAACTGTTCATTTGGATTTTCTGCAGCTTTAATGAAAAAATTATTACTTTCCAAGTTCTGTGGGGTGTTTTCTTTTTGTTTTCATTTTTGTGTCAGATAACCGAAATGCCTCTTTTGACTGAATGTTTGTAACGCTGAGACTGTTCTTAAAGATTTATGTTTACAACATAAATATCTTTATATTGTCTGTGTTAGGAATTCCTATCCAAACTGTGAGGAAATTCCAACAGTTAGGAATTTTTCCCTGTCACCTTTTAACAGGTGGTAAACAACTTCCAACTAACAAAGACAAGTGGATGACCCAAAGTGCCGGATTTTTCCCTTAAACTAGCTTGGACTAGTAGTTTAGTAAACTAAAGAACTAGCAACTTAGCGAGCTATTCAAGCCAGGTGTCAAAAAGACTACTTAAAGATTTTTGCTTACTAAAAAAACATTGAGAGAACGGAATTACTGCCGGAAATATAAATCCATATCTTCAGGCGTAAGCAAAAGGAACATGTATAGAATTTCAGTTGTCTCTGACTCACAATACACTTAATGCTGGTTTGCAGCCTGTGCATCTACTGACCAGCAAGAATACACATAGTAAGCAAAAGAAGAACATTTGAGATTTCCAGGCAGAATAATATCAACTCCTTTTATTTTCTGTGATATTCAAGGACTTTGAGAACAATTCTAAAATCCAAACTGATTACATCACATCTCATTCTGGAAGAAAAGAGGTGCTGGAACAGGAGAGATGCACAGTTTTGAAATACACCCAGTTCAGTCAAATGTAGAAAAGGTCCCAGTACACCATTTGAGACTGCAATGACATAAAAATCGGGCTAGATTGCACTGAAATTTACCAAATTAACTTCATTAATTTTCTGCTGTCTATGTAAAAGCAAATATAATCCAAACAAAATATTAGGGAAAAGACAAAATGAACACCAGATCAGGTACCTTTTCATCACAGACATAAAATATTCACTTTTTTTTCTTTCCTCTCCTTCCTGTTTACTTGCAGGAAAACCACAGTCCTCAACCTCTTCCTATTCAACTCCTCACTCACACACATCCTCTGCAGCCTCATCCAAGGGGACAATTTGTCCCATGCAGGAAAAAAGGATAAGACTCATCAAGTAAAATAGGAAGTTGATATTATCAGGCTGATTTCTACAGGCTCTGCTGGTTGGTCATTTCTTCCAGCACCACCCTCCACCTCCCTTTCCATATTTTTGTCAAATAATGTAATAAATATAATTTTAAAACCACGTCCATAGTTTGTTTTTTGTTGTTTGGTTGGTTTTTTTTAAAGTGTGAGTGATGCCATTCCCTGACAAGTTCTTGCTCCTGCATTCCAGTCTTGTTTCCACTCATTCTTACAACATTTCCACTCTTTTCAGTCATTTCCTAGAACATGCACAGATACTTTGAAATTTAAATCATGGAAAATTATGTATGTTGATTACCTATAAGTTAATTTAGTTCCTTACATAATTTTCCTTCCCACACTTAATTTGCCTCAAATTTAATTTGAAAATGTTTTGGGATAGCCTTGATTCTGCATAGTGTCTGCTGAGTGGTTTTCATATACTGTTCAGGTAGCTGACACCCTATCCCTTTCACAAGCTGAGGAAATTATTTGAGTATGTACTTTCTTGGAGCGTTGAAGAGATGAAAGCAAGTTTTTTCATGTGAAAAACTTTATTAATAAAATGCCTGTTTGGTTCTCTGTGGGACAAAGTTTCTTGCTAGCTGTCAAAAGCAGGATAATATAACTTAGAGATAAGGATGTTTACACCTCCAATCATTATGACAATAAGAATCATCTGTCTGCTGCCTTACAAAGTGTAATTCTGACATATATTGATGTTCAAGCTTAATGTCTTGTATTGTTCAAAGCCAAAGCTCTACCAAGACTCTGAGGGAACAAGATGCAGAGCTTGCAGTATGTAGGGAATGCTTAAAACTTTTTTGAAAGTCCTTTTGCTAACAAATGTAATTTACTTTGTTAGAGGTGTATATCTCACTGACTCACAGACACCCTTCTAGTTGCATTAAATATTTCTTATCCCTGTCATATTGAAATCCATTTTGAAGTGAAAGCTGTTTATTCATCTTAAATGTTGCTGAAGCTGTCATAAGCATGGATAAGATGACAAGTGCTATATTTTAGCTCAAAGTTAGCAAAAACCCATGACTCAGAAGAAGCTCAGGTTGCGGTTTCAATCCAGCTTTCCCTTTTTGAGTTATATTTGATTACAAGTTTGTTATTGCATTAGATTCACCAGCTCTGAATTACATGAGTAATTTTCTGCACTGGTACTCTGTCTGTTGGACTATGTTAGGGATTCATTAAAGATAATAGCCCAGGTTCAGGTAAAATAAAGTTGCTTTCCCTCATCACGTGGTTGAGCTACCTACTCTTTTGTCACCTCTGAGACTTTCAAAAGGCCATCTAACTTTAAAAAATTTCATTCAACCTTGTACATACTTGGGAAACAACCTGAGTTGCGGAATCAGGGTCTCTGGGGACCACAAATGCAAAGGAGTTACAGACCCTTTATTCACTAACATGGCTTACGGAAGAAGAGGACATTGGAGGACCTATGAGTTAGTTCCTGCAGTTTATAACTCAATGTTAAAGTAAAAACAATACTGATTTCACTTCATGCTAATATACTGGAGTACAAGCAAAAAATGAATAACCAACACGTATGAAGTCCATCCCTGCTAGGAGGTTCACAACCTCCAGCACAGAAATAGCTAAACTTCTCCATAGTGTGAGAAGCACAATATATATAGCCCTCCAGAGCCAATGATATGGCAGGTAGTTCATCTGTTTTTGTTATATAACTATGAATGTTTTAATGAATAAAGTAGGTGGATATCTGTAACTTCAACCCAGGTGATACTGTTATGCCACTCAAGTTCCTGAGCTGTAACTAGTTCTCTTCTAGCTGGTGTCAAGGCATATACACTTGAACAATTTAAAGAGCTCGTATAGGCGTATGGGGAAGATGGAAAATCAATAGAATAAATAAAATAAAGACATATATTTTTGAATCCATGAGAAATACCTGAAGCTAGTACTTGAAATACCCCTAATGGCTATATTTTTTTATTGCATAGTCAAAATGCTGAAGCGTAAGATGCATTTGACCAGTTGTATCTATAAAAAAGAATGTTTTTTAGTGAGTTGTACATGAAAATGTTCTGTGAGACATGGAGTGTACACAACATCTCCAAGAGAAGCGCATCTGTTAATGCCAAGACACCATAGAAGAATGTGTGAGAAATAACACTTTGGTGTCTGTGGAACTTCATACTTCATTCTGTAAGATCCACCAATTCTGAATCTTTGTGTAGACCTCTAGTCAATATTTGTTTAAAAAGACATATTGTGCTGTAGTCTTTGATATAATTTAAACAAATTTTAAAAAGAAGTTGCATTTGTAATCGGAAGTGCACACCTTCACACCTTTGGTTTTAAAGTGCTTTTCAAGAAAATTCACTTTTTCAGAAGATTCTTCTGTTATTTCAGTTAGATATGCCAGAGTCATAAAAAAAGGAGAATTAAAATTAATACTTGACTTTATGGAAAAAGAAGATACCGTTTTGTGACTCTATTTTAGTCTTTTTTTAGAAGAAGCAAGCATAAGTAAGCATTCAGTATGAATCATACTGTATGATACAGCTAATGTCTTTCTTCTTTTTCTCTATGGTGTTTTATTTTAAAGATTTTTTTAACAAATCTAGTGCTCAGTGCTGGAACTCCTTCCTTCCTGCATTTTTTTGTGTATACAGAGTTTGTATGTCTGAATGTGCATACACACACCTGCATGTGCATATAGGTGTCTGTGCATTATATAAATCATAGATCAGATTGTTTCTTCATCAGTGCAAAGCCAGCATAGGTATACTCACTCAGAGGTGAGTGAAAGCCTAGCTGTGTGGGTCTGTGAGATAATCACATTCCTTATTTTAATATACCTTCAGCAAAATATTAATTATGAACAATCCCCTTTGCAGTCCCCAGGTCACTCAGCCTTCGAACAATGCAAGAGACAGCCTTTGGGTTACCATCATGCATACACCACCGAAACTTGAAATAAGGTAGATTTATCCTCTGCTCTGATTGGGTCTATCTCACACTGAAGTACCTGAATCCTCAGTAGAAAAAATGTACCTTCAACAAGACCTTGAAAGTCACTTTTCTAGCAGTTTGTTATAACATGCAGAGGCTCATACTACAACTTGCTACTCACTGAGAATTCATGCACTCAGGAAAGCAGACTGCTTGGTTTGGGCTGATTAATTAGACTTATTACCCAAGCTAGAATTATCCAAAAATACTTGTATAATAAGATCAACAACAATAATCCAGAGCGGGCCCAGAGACACTCCTTGGGACTGCATGGGGCTGCCAGATCCTGTGCGATGGAGGTGGTGAAGCTGAAGAGATGTCCTCCTCTGACTCTTGTTGAGGACCAAGGAAACACACTATAGCTATGGATCCAAGAATCTATTTTTATTCCAATATATGTTTTAATAACTTAGAAGTCTAAATTATGTAATAGCACTAACACTCATAGTCTAAATTAACATAGAAAAGCTTTGCCAATAATACAGGTAAATTTGTTACACAAAACCACTATTCTACTGGAAACTGTATATTGTCCCTCCTGATGACCCTCTGCATCCTCAGGATGAAAATTTAATTTTCCAAGAAAGCCTGAGTGGGCCTGAGACTGAAGGAGGTAGAGTGTCACTGGCATTCCCAGGGTCACTTTTGTCAGGATCAAAAATAATTAAATTTGAGAAAGGAGGACATGTTCCACAGTCTTTTAGTGAGTGCAGTGACCAACACACTGAGAATGTGGATACTTATACAGCGAAATGTTTGTCACACTTCGCTGCCTGAGGCCCTTAAAAAAAGAGAACACACAGCTGGCCACATTCATTCTCCAGTTTAAAAGACAATTTGCCGAGACAGTGATTTGCACACCTCATTTTTGACAGTAATGCCATGTGGTTGTTACTTGTAGAAAGATAGGCAATATTTCTAAACCCCAATTAAGCCTCATCTTCAGCGTGTTGTCACTGTCACTTTGTGAAGTCTCAGCTGGGCAGCAGCAGGGGTAGGTTTAGATGTCCCAGGACACGTCCAAGTTGCAATGACCCAAATACTTGCCACATCCCAATATTGGTGTCACAGTCTATGGAACAAAGCGGGAATACCACAGAGGTTCAACATCCTAGTTCAGCAGCAGATTATCATTTCCTACTTGTTTTGTCTCATTAGGAAAAAAAAGGGGAAAGAAAATAGGACTGACATTTGCCCTGTTGTCTGAGCTTTTCAGTTCTTGTTTCATTGCAGAAGGAACTTTGTGGAAATTGGTAAATGGAAGCGCGGAGGAGGGTTCCTTGCTGTTTATGAGGGATATGATTGTTTGAAGGAAGCACACCTAATTGTGTGTCCCCACCTCCCTGTTAATTATATTGCCTTCCTTTTTCTTTGAATGGTTAAACTTAAATGTTGCAGAAAGGCTCCTCTCATCATGTCATTAGTGAAGTCAGACCAAATCTGTGTTCTTGTCACTCCCAGTCCTGTGCTTTAAATAAACCTAGATCTATAATAACACTTTATAATCTAATTTATAAACATTTTTATGGCTCTGAAAATGCCTAGCCCTAAGAATAATTTTTAAAGAGGCAAATTGTATAATGATAGGCTAGGTCTATGTATTGTCCCGTGTTTAAATTTCACATAACACGTACATTAAAGTAAGTTCTGGCAGAAACCCTAAGGCTTTGAAGTACCTGAATTGTTTCACTGTGGTTCTTTTTACAAGGAACACTTACTTCCCCAGATGACTGGAGAACATGCTATAGAAAAAAAATGCGAAGTATTTTCCTTAGTAAGTTTAAAATAGACCGAATCAGTGAGCTATTTTTTACTTCAAATATTTTCTAGAAGGAAAAAAGTAAGGGTAAAACTTACTGCTTCAACTGCCAGAATTTAAGATAAATTATGGTGTGAAGAGATCTTTTTACGATTCACCCTTTTGAAGGCATCTGGGTAGGTATTACTTTGTTCTTTCATTAAGGCTGGATTTTAATTAAACTAAGCCTGCAGTTGTCGTTACATAATGAATATACAAATACATATGAATGTCCCTTAGCGGATCGTTATGTACACTGATTTAATTTTCTATTTGTGTCCAATTTCAGCCACTTTAAAAATAGTCTTTCAGACTGTAGGATCCTGAGGACAGTGTGGGGTTTGCATTTGGAGAAAACTGTGGGACTCTGATTAGTAAAATGCAGTGGTTTATTGTGTATTATCCTTTTCTTCGTGTAGGATTTAAATGGGAAACTGTTAAAGTGCCTTGCACTTTGTAAGTATTGTTACTACTGTTATTATTATTTAAACATAGCCAAAAAATGTTGATCCCAGGCATAATTTTAATGTTTTTCTTAAGATAGAAAATAATACATCCGTTATTCAAAAAAACCCAAGTTATTTTTACTCAATGATAATTTAAAAGAAATGTGTATGGCAAGACATTTTTTTAAAATAATGTTCTGAAAGTAGCTAATCCACACCTGCGTCAGCTGTTTCTTTTCCATGTGCTTTTGTTATCAGTACAATTGAACCACATAAAGGTATTTGTACAATAATAAAGTACATGAAGTTCTAGCTGGAATATTACGTATCAAATGCAAAATTAAATTTTTCAGCTAACTTTTTCTGGTAACACCATGAAGTGGAGGTGGCCAGGAATCATCTGCTGTAGATAGACATTACTAACTTTGAAGCCATAAGGGATAGAAAAGTGGAGAAATGCAAGTTTGTACCACCAGCTTGGAATAATATTGAAGTAAACATGGTATGAAATGAGATTGTTGGCTTCATTTCTTCATTCTCTGCAAAGAATAACCAATATCTCAGTTTTGTGAAGTCCTGGACAACATGGAGATACAAATGGACTAAGCTATTGGACTAATTTAATCCAATTAGTTTGCTTTTACAAATTTGTCATAAGGTGTCCATGCTAAAAGCTCCACATTGAGGACTTGGTACCAGGACTATGCTGGAAGAATCACAGAATCACAGGGATTGGAAGGGACCTTGAAAGATCATCTAATCCAAACCCCCTGCCAGAGCAGGAACACCTAGATCAGGTCACAAAAAAGCTTCCTTTTCTTTAAATATAGCGCCTTAAGAGGCAGTCTGTGTTTTGTGAGCTGTAACATATCACACATACAAGAAATATGTAAGGTAACAAGGAAGCCAGTTGATGACCAGAGTGTATATTTTCTATTCAACAGCATTTCATACTGGTCTTATTGCTAATGTACAGCTTAGGCTATCACCTATCAGAAGAGACCAATATTTCCCCAAGACTGATGACAGAATCAGCATTCCCCATATTTGCCCTTGTAAGAACAGGTGAAGTAGATACTTTAACTCTAGAAAATCCAAAAAGCGTTGTGATAACACGCCTGACTGGGCTGCCATGCTATCAATTCTCTGCCTATGCAGGAGCAAAGAATGAAGTCTGGACCTAAAATACTATTCACCTGGTCAAAAATAGTTCAGGCAAATTGTATACTACAGTGTCTTCTCCTTCAATGGATTACAAGGAAGTTTGAAATGACTAGCTCAGATTTCATTGGCATCTATGACTACATGAGGTCAATTTCCTAATCTGATTTTATTTACATAACAAAGTCTCAGTTAGCTTGGAAAAAAAACCCCTGCCACTAAGTCTCTATCCACTGCTAGTTCACCCAGGAATTTTCTACCAAGTCGACCTCTCTTCACCATGTAGTCCCTCTGTATCCAGCCATGGACCAACAAGGCAAGTGGGACTCAGGGTCTCAACTCCTGCCCTTCTCCCAGCTGGGGCAGCCTCTCCTTTTGGTGGGGCTCAGTCCTACACTTTCTGTGTAGTGCAGCTGTAAATCCCAACTCGGCGGGACTTATTCCAAGCGATACACAAAACAGTGCACACACCTATCCTTTCGGAAGGCATTAAATGCTGATGTAAAGGAACTAAATTTGTGCATTAATGTGGCTCGTGATGTGCAGGGCTTTGTCTGTCACACGTTTAGAAAGACTGACTGCATAAGGAATGTGACAAATCAGCCTCATACAGTTCGTTTGCTTTTATCTGTGCAGACAGAGAAGAGAGGTTTTTGAAGTGTTTCTGCTGCACTAAATTTCTTAAGGAATCCACATACTGTTATGTCTTTTACAGCATTTGAAATCTTACTTTCAGCCAGCCTAGAGACATGCTTGCAAGCTCAGTTAAACTTCAGGTTTTTCCAGTCATGCAGGGGATGGACCACCCTGCAGGTATCCCTCACAGCATATTTGTTGTGAAAAATTTTTGGATGCTGAATGTACGTTTATCCTGACAGCTGTCAAGTGTGTAGGCACACTCTAATTTTTGTTTATTACAGTGCATCACATGCTAAATAGTAGTCAGCAAGTCTTTCTTTTCCTTAGCTCAATCCTGGTTGTTGTAATTCCCTTACAGTTTAAATTGTTACATATTCTGATCGTAATATACACCAGATGGGGCTTCCAGGTGAATCTGTTTTATTTGACATAAACCAAATACATGAAAGTCTCATGTCATAACATTCACTCAGCCTCAGCAAAGGAAATATCAGAAACATAAAAGTCTGAAGGTTTAAATTTTTGACCTAAAACGGGGGAACACTTCTTAGAGACGTGTATTTATTAGGGGTTTTTAAGCATCTCAAAATTCCTGTTATGACAACTAGTTTTTAACATTGTAATTTTTCACTGGTAGGAAAAAACCTTGCACTCCATTCTGCAAATATCTATTTGCTTCCGAGATGATGCTTTTGTTTACTCAGCAATCCTGCTCTACAGGAAACTCCTGACTGGAATTAATACACTTCAAAATTGTGAAATATCTATTGGCTGCTCGCTCCCATGTGTTCTTTCTGTAAACAGTAAGCAGAATAAACTTACCAAACCTCTTCTTTGGAGAGAAGACAAAAAGTAAGGAAACAGACAGGGGAACTGAAGATCACGGAAAATAGCATAAGGGCAAGCTGAAGAGCTAGAGGATGGCAAAAACAGGACTTTATTTTTCAGTGTTTCAAAGAAAAGGGTAAGCCTGCTGGACCACTTACATGTGTAAACTCAGTGGTTATGGATAGCATTAAATGCTTTCCTATTCTAAGACAAAACAACATATATCGACTGGGCTCCTAGGAATACACTTCTAATGCAGAACATTAAGGTTTTCGGCTGCTGTACATTTTTCTTACTAATTCAGCAGAGAAGGAAAAGAAAAATCAACCATTCAAATACACTGCAGCAACTACTTTGAGATATTTGAGATGCTGTGGCTAGTGCAGCTGCCCTTCTAGTTACAGCTGTAATTTTCTCCATTTATATTAACAAGAAGTAGACTGCTTAACATTTAACTTAATCAAACTTATGTACCGAATCGTTAGTGAATGCCACTAGGCTCTTCAATGTATAACTAATAATGCTTTATATAAAATGACAATAGGAGGCTAAATTTAGAGAAATGTTCCCCAGGTCCCTTTCTGTGATCGCTATTTAAAATACTATTAATCAACTCACAGTTAGGGGCTATTAGTGCCTGGAGTTTGTTCAATACCATTTAAATCAGTGTTGTTTGACACAACATAGATGTGGGGGAAAAATTATGTATCTTAGTGTTTCGGGCCTTTACCTTGAGGAAAACAAAAATTCCCAAGAATAGGACAAATTATTAAAAATTGCTGGCAAAGAAGGGATCGACATCACAAGCAAACAAGCCAATAGCAATATTACAAGATGAGAAATGATCAAAGAGGTGTATTTTGGAGGTTTAAATCTTCCTATGAGCATTTTTCTTTTCTCTTTTTTCAACAGAACTGAAGAAATCGGATTACTAGACAAGATTTTATTTTGTCTAGATTTATTTTACTAGACAATTTTTATTTAAGTAAGTAGAGCAGGAATCAGATGCTGATTAAAAAGGGAGAAAAAAGACTTAGAAATAGACTAGAGTTAAAATATTAATTTTTACTTTGTCATGACCTTTCATTCATCAAAATTCTATAATTGCATGGTGTATTTTTTCAGAGTGCTCTAGAAAGATTTATTTAGGATCTTGGATAAACTTTTAGTACACCCCATGGTGTGCCTGATGAACATGGTAATCTTAATGATTTACCATGATCTCCTGACCTTACAGAGGCAAAGGCTGCCACATGGGATAGAACCTCTGAAATAATAGCTGCAGATGCAGAGGGTTATTTCTTCACTGGTACAGTGAAACTCATTTTCTTTCTTTCCATCCTGCTCCTTCTTGGGAAATGACTGAGGTGATATCAGCCCTAAAAAGGTTTCTAAACATCTGTACTAAGTAAATTTGATGCCACTGGTTCATATAATATTCACTTTTCTGACACCAGCTCCTGAAAGCATTCAGATACTTGGGTACACTTATGTAAGCATGAGACCAGCAAAATTAGGAAACCCCTTTTGAGAACTACACTTTTGTAAAGAGAGCAAGAGAAAGACAGTGTCTGATTTGTGTAAGATTTATATCTCTACATGTTTCATGGAGGTGTGACTCAAACATAATTTCTTTTCATACTTTTCATTTTAATTGATAGACCTTCAGACACTTGAGGTGAAATCCAGTTTTGGAACATAAGCTCTTTAAATACTGCTTCTAATAAGGCTAGCTCAGGGCAGAAAGCTACTGGCTTCATCTGAAGTAGATATTTCTCCAAATACAACATGTCATTGTGGCACAAAATGAAATAGATTATTGCCCATCTCCAAGGAGTATAAAAAAATCTGATTCCTTCAAGAGAAAAGAAAGAATGAGTTGAATTAAAAATGCCAAAATTATATCAGGTTGGAAATTATATTTGACATTTCCACTACTGTTATAGTATTTCATATTGATTGTAGTGGTTACAAGTCAGGTCTCACAACAGCTGAGAAGAAAAAACTTTTGGACACAAAGTCTAACATTTATCCTAAAAAGCATAAACTTTCATATTAAATTGGTTTCCTTATCCATCACAATACACAATTTTGCCAATAAGATGTGGATCTTGATGTGTCTTATTGATCTCTCTGAAAAGAATCTCAAGAGGAAAAATGTGGCGTTTCTGTGGAGAGAGAAGCAACAAACATTTGAATGGGATTTGAGTCATCAAAGCTGCTTTGAATGAAAGGACAAGCAAACTCTGCAGATTACTAAGGTGGTTCTCTGCAAAATACCGCTTTGAACTTATCAGGCTGAAGCACACCCCGTGTTCTGAGGAATTCCTAACCTATTATCATAAAACATGAGGATCCCACACTGTGCTTTGGAATGCGAGTGATGGTGCTGCTCTCCCTTGGGGATAACTCAGGCTCTTCCACTGTGTCTTGGGCATAATTTGAGTACACTATTATGTCCTACTAGAACTGGACCCTCAGAGAAGGCAGGCTGAAGGATGTTTAAGCTGTGAAACCTTAACTGTTTTAGAGAACGAGATTCTTCAGCTCAGACAAAAAGATAGGAATTCTGGACATACAAAACAGACACAGTAGAACTCACTCCTTTGGTAAATCCGTAGCTGCCTGTTGAATTTTTGTTGCTTGGATGGTAGTGTGGGACATCTGTGAATCACTGTCTTGAGACTGGATATGCTGCCAAGTTAAAGAGTCTTCAGCTGAAATAATTCTCTGCATAACTGCTGGTATAACTGCTCAGATATGTGCTTTTAGCCCATGGTATGCGCTCAGTAATCCAAAATTAGTGTAACCTCCTTTCATTATAGGTTAAGCTGAATTGTATTACTTTGCCCTTACAGATGGCTGCCAGTTTGCTTCTAGAAAGCTATCATGACTCCGATGATATATATGGTAATTTGCTAGGCTGTGATAACTTGTTGTGTGATAACTCCTATACTCGTGGAATTAGGCATCAAATCGCTGCCTTAGTTCCACAGAAGGTGAGTATATATTGTTTTAGCTGGCCATTTGCCACAGTCCCCCACTTTATAAAAGATTTGTGTTTCTCCTTCCCACACAATTCTGTAAGAATAAAATCTGCTAATCATTAAGAGAGAGGATTCCGTCATTGACTGATGAA
Source organism: Nycticryphes semicollaris (assembly GCA_013400055.1). Lineage (NCBI taxonomy): Eukaryota > Metazoa > Chordata > Aves > Charadriiformes > Rostratulidae > Nycticryphes > Nycticryphes semicollaris. The sequence goes on along the minus strand of VXBJ01003242.1, from coordinate 396,538 downwards.
GACCTTAGGAATATAATGTTAAATTCAATGCACTTCTGTCAAGCTTTATGGCATTTCTGATTAGTTATGCAGATATATATGTATATCTCTGTACAGGTATATTCATATCTATAAATAAAATATGAGTTGTTTCTGTTTAAATCATCGCATTCATTGTAAGAGAAGTATCATTAGTAAACAGAAATTTTTCATGGTAATATCCAAACCACATCTCATAAACTGGCCGGATAGGAAATTTAAACACCTATTTTGTAAGAAACGTATTGCTTGCTTTTAAATGGTCAAAAATAAACAAACCAGTTACATCTCCATATTTTGCACTGAAAAATGCAAGCTTAAAAAAAAAGGTATTCAAAGTAGCATTTTGTTTAGAGCTTTCCTAGCGATTCTCTTGCTGCTCAGAACCGAGAATGGTAGGATCTGGTGACACGCTGGGTGACCTGGCTGCTTAGTGAGATGTGGACCTAGCATTCTGATAAGAAAAATGGACCTTGGAAATTCGGTTAAATACCAACAGCCTTAATACAGGCAACTTGGAATCTCACAGTCTTTCTTGAGATGGTTGTCCAGGTTGTGTGCACAATGTTTGAACGGGAGGAGGAGAGGCAAGCACATGATCCCTAGATGAGAAGGTATGAGTACATGGCTGCATAAGGCATCATTTCTGCAGTATATTCATTATTTATTTTGTATATTCATTTGTTATGGTGAGATGTAATCAGTTTGGAGATTCTCATCATCCCACCTGTCAAGCAGGCAAGAGACTAAAAGACAGAGTTAGTAGACAAGCCAATACTGAACAGCAAATAGTGTTTAATCAGAATTTTAGCAAAATAAACATGTTCTCACAAGATGAATAAAGCAAATGTGTGTTCTGTCGGAAAGAATCATTCCATTGAACAGTTTATGACCTGTTTTACTGGCACCTTAAGTCTGCAACGTATCTCAGAGTATGTGACCCTCAGTATTCAATATACTACATTCAAATGATTAAAATCTAATATGGTATGAAATGGTTATTCTATAAATTCAAACATAACATTCAGTTGTTTCACTATACGAGCTAATTCTATTTTGTAACTGCTTATCAGAAAGAATTTCTAATTGAAAGTGCTTCGTTCACGTTTCGCTTACAAAGACAAAAGTTTTTTACTACTGTGAAATAAAGTTCATGTTGCTTTGCTGTTAACAAGATCTAGGTACTGCCAGCAAAGGAAAAACAAACAAACAAACAAAAAAAGATACAAACTATGGAAACAGCAATATTAACATTTTCAAGAAAAAAATCTCATCCTGCACTGACAGCACTTTTATTTTGCTTTGACTCTCTTTTGGCTTGTGGAGAAAAATGCGGGAGAATATATGTAAAGCTACAAACTCAAGATGTTTTTTTTATTTCTTCCAAATCCTTTGCAGTGACAAGAAGATGAAAGAACATGGATGGCTATATCAGAAGAATTCAAATTACACAGGAGTAGACTGTCACTTTCATTCTAGACTTAAATAAAGGGTAACATATACCTCCACTCCCTCAGGAGCAGTCTAAGTAATAGAAGTGATCTGTTATTGCCTAGTTCCAGAAGAAGATTCCTCCACTTAAGTGCCCACTTATATCAATGCAGAGATGTACAGTACTCTGTATTTTTCAACTGTTCTCAATTTACTTCTTCCACATGTATATGGAAAAAGCAATAATTCGCTGGGGTTTGCTTGATTTTTCAACAAAGAATATTAACATGGGGGTGTCTTACATTTCCTCTGCATTCTGCTTTGTTCACGTTGAGAACTAGGAGGGGGATAAAAACCCTGGCTAATTTATTTGTGGACACTCATCCATACCTGAAACAGAAAATGAGCATGAGTCAGAGAACTTAAACTCTGTATGTTTTACTTCTATTTTCACTGATGATACATTTTGCAGACTCTTGCTTTCTGTCTGGCGTGGATTTCAGCCTTATGAATTGCTTTCAACTACACAGTAAGGTCTCACTATTAGATATAATATATAGAATAGAATATATTCTCCTCTGCTTCTGACACAGAACAGAATTATACTTCATTTCATGTTTTTCATTTTAATAAATTCTTCATGAATTCTTGGTTATTTCATTTTTAGTACAGTATAATATTTTCTCTTGAATTTCATTAGGTTCTTTTGAATAATTTATTGATGTATGTGTAAGTAGCTATAGTGCTATTGAGGCTTACTGAAGTCACTAAGAATACTGGCCTGTTTTCATCATGTCCTCTTTTTTTCCTTCTCACTTTTTTCATTTCTGCTTTGCTTCATAATATGGAATTTCTTATTTCATTTAATTACATCATTCTGTCTTCTCTCACTTGCTATAATTTCTTGTTTTAAGAATGAACCAATTTCACTATAGGATTTATTTTCTCCATCATGAAAGACAGGCATATAGTGAAGTAATAGTGTTGGACTACACGTATAAAACAGAGCATAATAACATTCTTTCCTTAAAATCTCATTTATTTCTCCTAGAAGAAAGAAAATATCTATTTGTTAGGTGTATTCAGCCTTTTTGTACTAGGTTACTACATTGTTATCCCCACTAGCTGCAAATATGAAACCATTCAGCAGTCAGAGATTCAAAACAGTTAAAATAGAAAGAATGTGAAACATTGCATTTAGTAACAAAAATCTCTGTGCTATTTTGTAAAACACCAAAACAATTAGATATTCATGCATCTTTCTGAATAATATTAGCAGTTAAATAAACTAAACTAAACTAAAATATTACAGAATACTATACAGTAGAAATGCTGGTAGTGCTAGAAAAATGTGTTGTAGAAGCTTATGTTTATCTGTTTTCACAAGTCATTTTAGACAGCCATCACGGAAATAACTTACAAAGGTAGAAGAAACCACCAATCTGTAGAAATAGGATATGATCCTATAAAAGTCAGTCAAAACATATGGCGTTTACTAGAAGAATGATTTCTTTTCTATTATGGTTTTATTTGCCCCATAGAATTCTACAACCAGCATATAATTTCTATTAAAATCTAAAGGCTGGTTCAGACAAAGGGTATTTAGTTCAGCAGGAAGCTTCTACAATAATAGTGCTAAGACTTTTTCTGCAAAAGTAAGTTCTCATTGCTCCAACACTCACTTCCAGGTTCTAAGCGCAATTGGAAGACACTTGCATTTTAGTATGTACTTCAATAACAGCAAAATCAAGTTTTAAATCAGGAAGTTAATTATTAGATTCTCTGTGGCTGACACAGACGTGTCCTCATTTTAGTATGTACTTCAATAACAGCAAAATGAACTCTTAAATCAGAAAGTTAGTAGATTCTCTGTGGCTGACACAGAGGTGTCCTCTTTCTTAGAGGTTGCTTCCCATCTTACAGAGGGGGGGGAAAGAAAAAACAACTCTGAAATATCGTTGCCATCTTCCCAAAGATTTTATTAGAACTGCTTTATAAAATGTCTTAAAATTAATGCTGCTTGAAGGAGAAAAATTGAAAGAAGTGATGAAGCTTGATCTCCCAGGATTTTTCAGCAGTTGGTGCTTTGGGCATAGCATAAGAAATTTTACTTAAGGAACAGTCCCACACCATCACAGCAATAGCAACTGAATCATTTCAATACATCCCTCCTCTGTATGACCAAGTTATTTGATTCCAGCTTGTTCTTCCCAGCTGACATGGAAGAAAAACTATTTCTCTGGAGGTGTCAGTAGAGCTGCCAGTGCTGCAGCAACAACAGCTGGAAGCTGAATCCTGGCTCCACAATCCATGTACCCTCCCCCTCACAGTTTGCTCTTCCCAGCCTTTTTTTTTCCTGGCTGCACCAGAAGGTGGACTGAAGGAAGAAGGTAGGCATGTCCAGTTAGGACACCACCCAAAAAAACCTAATTTGTCTTACTTTTGCTGCTAGCGAGGAATGGGGTGGTGAGGGGGAGGGTTTCCCAGTTTCCATCTCCATTTGTTCTGAGAACCAGAGTTTTCATGTTGATTCTTCAACAAAAGAAGTGACACTTCCCCTAACACAAGCTTTGTGGCATGAACTGGAATGTATAAGGGATGATCTCACGTAGTGCTGAACTATAATTTCATATTATCTAAGGATCACTCTTCTACATTGTACCTCAACAAGTCTCATTGTGGTCTTAATTCTGTACTTTCTGGATAAAGTCCAAAACACTCATCGTAAAATATTGTATTGTTCTAAAGCACTGGATGGCTAAGCATAAACAGATCTTTTAGTGAATATGTTAAGTGAGAATATATGTATAAATCAATTTTGGCTTCTCACCAAGTTCTTGAAGAATTAGAAAGCCTGTAGTTCCATGTTTATACCGTCCTGGCATTTTTATGAATTTGTGTTTTTTTCCTCTTCATACTTTAATTTCCAGAGTTACCAAATTTTGTGGCATTCTGAGACAACATTTACCACTGTAGAAGAAAACTAAAATAATGAAGCATTTGTAGAAGAGGCAGTGATAAAATAAATTATGACTCCTTGTAAATGTTTTTTCTCCTCCTTACAATGCTTCCTTTTCTCCACTATATTTCTCCATATTCTTCTGCCTTTTCCTGCTAAATCACTTTAAATTTATGTTGGTCTCTGCTGAGCAATTTAATTCAGCATAGATTCATTTTACTAGAAATGAAATATCACTACTGATATTCAATAAGGGTAGAAGAGCATGTGGCAGTAACAACAACTCACAAGAATACAAAATGCTTAACTAAGCTTCTTAATGTCATCAAACTTAAGATAATAGTATAAGGATGGACAACTGCATTAAACATTTTCCCATGATACCTCAAGTTATATATCAAATCTATCACAAGAACTACAGTGTCAAGTGTATAAATTCTACAGAAATCATCATTTTTTAAAAAATAATTTTTGATATACAATTAATAAGTACTTTTAAAAGCGATAAAACTAAAACTCAATCTACACCAGGGGTTCCAAAATTTTGCTATGAAATCCACTTCAAAGTAGTGTAAAATACTTGCAAATCATTTGAGTGTATCTTTCTAAGGCTGTGTTCAGGCCAGAAGCTACCACCACTAAGTCTAGCACAGGGGAACTCCTGACTTAGACTATGCATATGAATTTTATTTTTTTTGTGGACAGGCACTTAAGATAGAGAACAGATACGATGTTTGGAACAAAAATGGAGCAAATTGTCAAATTTGCTTTTAAAAATCTGTCACATTCAGGGGTTATCTGCTGATCAATTGATAATGGGTTTATAAGTCTAGCAAAAATACATTAGGTTATTACTGTATTTCAGGCTAATAACAGGTTAAGCAACTGTTACAATTTTATCATAATATTTCACCTTCAATTTTAGATGTTAGACCACATATTGTAATCCATTGCCTTTACACTGTGAGGATACAGCATCTGAAGTGTATTATGTGCAGATCTCCCTTAACAAATCTTAAATTGTCATGTCAGATGGTAATACTTTAAATGCTAAAGTAGAACCTTCATGGTTGTTGGTTGTTATATTGTCTTATCTCTCTGATGAATCTCTCTGGTGAATATTCAAAACTTACTGTGCAGAAATACAGTGAAATGTCACTAGGCAAGGTATTTTGATTGAGTATTTCAAGGTCTGTTAAACTCTGGATATTGTACTTTCATGCTTCTCTAATTTTAAAAACACTCTTTTGATGGGTCTTCTTATTCTTTTGGTGTCACAGCATTTACATGACTCTCAAAATCAAGCTTTGTTACATTCCTGGTTCAGAAAGCTTCTCCATAAGCAGCATGGAAAATCACTTTTTTTTTTCATAAGACCAAGACAAGTTTGAGGTTTGAATGATTGTAACAGCCTCTTCTTTTTTCATCATTTCTTTCATGCCTTTCATTTTTTTGTTTGGGGGTGTGTGTGTTATATATAAACTGTATTGAGAAAATCCAAATTCCAGACTGCTTGTAGGGGAAAAGAACGTAATTTATTTTTCTTCAAAAGCTTTATCAAAGTCATTTCTAGTTTTCCAACCTGATAAACTAAAGAAATTTTCCCATACAGACTTCATCTACATAAGTTTATCAGTCAAAACCTGGGCAAGAACCTTAGTATCCTTTCTGTGACTGATATAGGCTCTTCCAACTTGTCCATTCTCCTCTGAGTATAATTTTGGAATGCAAACAGGAGGAGATGAAGTATTGCAGCTTCTTCCCTTCTTTCAGTTCTTCCTCAGGCCATGATCATTTCAAATTGAATTTTAAGATCTGACCCTCCCTCTGGTTGATACATTCCTTCCACCTCACAAAAGCCCTCATGATGGCCCTGTATCTTAATTTTAGTTTTCCTCCACCTTTTCTAAAAGAAACAAACAAACAAAATCCTGCAAAAGGCCAAGCTAATTAAACTGCTGACTTCCAAGGATAAGATTACACTTTTATAAATTTGTATGGTCAACTTTTTTTTTTTTAAAAAAAAGCTCTTAATGTAACATAAGTTAGTTGGCAGGGGATTTTTGTTGTTGTTGTTATTTGCACCTGCAATCTTCCAAGCACAATTACTCTTGGATCCAAACAATATAGTCCAACAACTCAGGAAGCTTGCTGGGACCTGTTTGAAATGCTGGCACATAATAACTACTCCTTTCATAATGGTTGCTTTGCTACAAGTAGTTAACTCATTCCTTTGTGAAGCACTTCAAGGTACTTAGAATATGAACCCTACGAAAATAAATTGCAATGTATTCTCTTCTGATCTTTTCTCTTCTGTTCTCTTTTAGCCTATCCACTTGATAATGATCTATCTGAAGATCCTCATAATTTCAAAGTGTTTCAGGTTTTTCACTACGTTCTGCAAAAACAGGGAATATCTGTGGAAGCTGTAGTGTCATCACTCAGAAGTCATTGGGGAAGTGTATTAGATCTCTTTTTTTTCTCCTTTAGCTGATGCTTTCTTTTCTATCACAGCAGATATTTTAAAAATGCTCTCTGGGTGGGGAACAAATTAATTCCTTGTAGTTCAAATACATCTCTGTGATACTGATAGAAGGCAAGATGAACTGATGCTTCTGCCAAAGCAAATATTTGAGTCATAAATGCTTCAGGTTATGTTCTGTTGCTTTTCCTTGATATGAAGACATGAATTTTATCAAATACAGATTTTCTTCTATTATCATTCCATTCTATTTCAAGAAAATCTGTTTCTTCTACTTAAGATTCATTTTCAAAAGCTTTAATGCATATTTTTATCAAGTGTGTGCATGATGATGGAAAGGAAAACAGACTGAAAAAAGAATGGATTTGTGTACTAAAGTTCCAGGATATGAAATTGAGAATTGCCTTCCTTTAAAGATAAATACTTTATGTTCTGCCTCCCAGTCTTACAATGTATCCATGCCTTTCAAACATAAATGATACATTCGTAGTCAGCAGCAAATTGCTCAGCATCCTGCAGAAACAAAAATTCTCTGAAATTCTGTTCTTTCCTAAAATATAGCAGCTCAAGCTAAAGGACCACAATTTCTTTCTGGTCTTAAACATCTGGTGTGTGTGCATATATATAAATATCTCCATATTTATTTGTTTACATATATATCATACATTTTGTCACTTTCTTCCTCAGGAAGCTAAGCATTTCAGAAGAAAACCTCTACTAATTTATGTATGTGCATTTCCCTGAAGCGCGCAGGAAACAGTAAAATAGTTTCAAAAGGAGAACGTAGCGAAAAGGCTTCTTCTTCCCATCATCCCTGGACCTACTCTACCTTTTGTAAACTTCTCATTGTTCCAACGGTAGGAATTTGGGGATAAGTATACTCATTGTTAGGAATAAATGTCCAAGCATGCAGTAGAGTGGATGTTTTAATTCCCAGCTGGCTCGCATTCCAGCTATGCTGTTTATTGATGAGAGTAAAGCCCAGAGAATTTTGGCTCCACAGTAGCTACTAGTTTATACACAAGTATTTATGGAAGGTGGTTTTGTTTAACGTGCATGATGTTTTACAAAGTAAAGAAAGAAACTATACAAAGCTCCTTCTCCCCTTTTTCTCTTGGCTTCTCCAAATAGAGTATTAAGCTCCATTAGTAGAAGAATCAGCTTTTCAGTAGAAGACGTTCAGTTCGAACTCACACCCATATTTCTGTAATTGCAAATGACACAATTTGTCTACACTTCTATCAAGTGCAATTTGTATTCACAGATACTTCTGTGGCAAGTTTGGATATTTATATAAGAAAAAAAAAATGAGAAATGCATAAAAGTTATATTTCTTTTTTTTAATAACTTTTACGTTCACTTGTATGTGGTAATCACCCAAAATATTTTGCTTATAGAAAGAAGAAGAATAGTGTAGAGGAGAAAACTTACTCTGTAAGTTTTTTTGCATATTAGTTGTGTGGAAAAGCGTGGAAATCAGTCATCGTCCATTCTCTAAGATATAAATTAATAATAGATTTAATAGTTTCACTGAATAATTGATGATTTGTATCAATGACTATACTGTACAGAATATAATGTCCTTTGCACTCTGGACACATTATTTCAGCTTTATGAAGAATAAAGGTGCTTTTGAGCTTCATTTTAGAAGTGGAAAAGACACAACTGACATACCAATAATTGGAAGAATTTGAAGAGAATATTTGTATTGCTGTTATATTGTACAGGTTGAAAGTAATGAAGACACCAATCCTGCAAATGTGCCTACATTTCTGAAGGCCACAGTCACCAGCATTAGCCTAAACTTATTACGGCACCCACTGGTTCATCAGTTACTCTTTTTTTTGAGCCTGAGGTTTTCCTTTTTAAGGGAAAGAAGGTAATCTGTAGCAATTAAGACAAGTGTTATTTTATGCAATCAAAGCCACGGGATTATTCTACACTGTCTTGTGGTGAACAGTACTTTTTAATAAGTCAATTATTTTATATGGAAATGAACATTGCAAGTAGATCCCACACAGGGAACTTACACATTCTGTTTCAGCTAATTCATTAGAAGGTGGGATGACAGCGAGTATACTTTTAACTGAGAGTTTTCTCTTGCTTATTAATTTTCAAGATAATAATAGAGAAATGCAGACATGCTCTAGAGCCTCACTCCAAATCAAATCACTTTAAATCAAAGCCCCATTATTGTCTTTGCCTCAAATGACCATAGCCTGAGAATAATGAGTGACTCTGTAGATGTTTCTACACCTGTCTCTACTTCAAGCTTGCAAGGAACTGGGAAGAAGTAAGATTCAGCAATCACAATCAGACTAATATTCCAATTGTTATAGGAGCTAAAAAGGATGAACTTTGCATAAAAAAATTTATAAATATATAAATCATTAAAACTGCAACAAAACTACCGCAAAAAAAAGAGCAGTATTAGAAAAGAAAGGAAATTAAGTTAACAGCAATAAGATCATGAAATTGTTAGACTTTCAGTTTAGAAGATTTAGGATTTGTCAGCTGAGGCTGAATATGGGAACCTGAACACCAGATCACAAGCTGCTACCATATGACCCGAAGGAGTGATATTTTCAGTTGTTACAGCTTGGATATTACTATTCTTTCTCTGTAGCCAGTAAAAGTGATTATAATCTACTGATTATAAATAACCTAGTTAAAATTACACCTTAAGGAACAAAAGAATAGTTATGTGATTTTCAAAAAGATAAAATCATTAGTAAAATATCCAAAGGAGTAAAAGAGAATAGAATAATAAGTCACAGGCAATGTATCTGTCTCTTGATCTCTGTACATGGATTCCTTCCATCTAGTCTTCCAACTGTTTCATAAAACCCTTGAGAAAAGAGGTTAAACTTCTGTAGGTAACCCTAAAGTATTTTACCTGTCCACCTAGCATTTTGACATATTGATATACTTTTAGGTCTCTTTCCCAATAGACTGTTTAAGTTATTATTTCAAAGCTATATACTGGAGGTTCAGTGCCTTGTACAGGCATTAGGTGTTTTTCCCTTGCATGCAGAGGAAGTGGACAGAAATTCCTTTAGGCATTAAAATCAAAGAGAAAATCCATTCTGCTCCTCAAGTAATTAGCCTGAAGAAACTCTCCAGAGTCTGGTTAACTGATCCAAAGGCTCCCTTTTTAGGTTAAATCATACTGCTGTCATGCAAATGGTTCACTCATCTAGCAAAAAATTAAGCAGGCATTGGAGGAAGGGAGCTGATCAAGAAAACTGACATTGTTTCTGATCATGAATCCAAACCACAACATAAGAAAGTTAATTATTACATCTGAGAAATAGAGAAGCATAAGCAAATACTACATACCATGAAAAAGCACGGTGTTCCAAGAAAAACAATTAATTTCTATTTCTATGTAATATACTGGTCAACGGGTCTGAACTACAAAGCATTGGCTAGAAGAGAACACTAGCAATTAAGTATAGAGTTGTTAATCTTTACATTATGAGAGTCAACAAGAAACAGATGAGGACACAGCTGAAATATGCTGCTGAGTGCTGATTTCCTCTTCCAACTGGCTGTGGTTTGAAAAACTCACTTCAACCAGTGGCTCATTCAAAAACACTTTGTTTTCAAAAGCATCCCAACCTGAAGAAGTGAACCAAGTCTCAGAATTTTATTATGTTCTCCTTCCTCATAATTTTTATCACTAGTGTTATCTTTCTGGACTCATCTAGCTAGGCAATGTTAGAGACATGAATGTTATTCCAGATGGAAAGAGGAACCTTTTCATTTACAGAAGTTGTGCAAGTCCTTTTTGTTCAGATATAGGATTCTTTAAAAATGAAGGATAGTCATTGTGCTTGCAGTTTCATCTGCCCTCAGTTTGGAATGTGTGTTATTAGACCACTTGTCACCACCCCGTTCACAGCTTGTGATTGTTTGGCCACCTTGTCTCAATTTCTCTGCTCTTTCCTTCTTTTACACAGTCGAATCTTCACACAAAAATAACTAACAGCAGTCACCGTCCAACCTGCTTATGTGTTTTAGGGAGGAACTTATGCTTGGCATTGAGTAAGAGAATGCTGTAATTTCTAGAAAGTGTAACCATTTCCTACAAAATCTTTAAAGGAACTATTGTGATTGTACCTTCAGCAAACTTTGAAATGGCTATAACCCTCTGTTAAAAGTGACCCAGATTAAAACCAATTTCTTCTTGACTCTGCCTTAGCATTCCTAAAACTCAAGGAAATCTATTCTTGTTATAAGAATAGGGGATAAAAATTTAAAATAAAATCAGTGCCAAACATGATTACAAGAAGTATAGTCAGTATAAGTCTTACCATTTTTATCTAATTTATATCTGAGTATCCTCTAAAAGGATTGTTTGTCATTAATTATTTTTATAGTGAAGTTTCACTGTGGCTTTTGATAGTTTATGACCTTCTAAATACCATGAAAGCATCATAAGCAATCTGTCGTATATACACATTGAAAACAACAGAGAAGGGCCGCCTACTTTATCATTCACCCCCTCAGGCAGCTGGAAATTGTATAGACTGAAGAAAAAAGCCTGAAGGTATGGAAACAAACAAATCTCCATCTATCTACAGGAATGTCATTTTTCATAACCTTCATTCCAAATAACTCCTGCATGAAATTCTAAAGGGCGGGCTCAGCACTGCCAAATATTTGTGTGGGGTTTTGCGACTAAGGAAAAAAAATTATTAATCTTAATGAAACACTTGATAACTTTTTGAATCAGAACCAAAAGAAAAGCACCTGTCATTTTACAAATCCATATCAAAACCTACATGATTCAGACAATGAATTTGCTCTTATTTGTCTGCTTGAACATCACACCAGAAGCTTCAAGGCCACACACAGCAGGATAAAATGTCAAAGAGTTTTGGATGAATCAAGCCATAGCACATGTCTAGAGAAGAAAGAAAATTCTGACTTATTTGCCAGTTGTTTGTATAGAAACAGAATTGGGAGATGACGTTGCACAAGAAGCCCAGCCTTTCCCTTTGGGTAAGCATTCAGATGCTGGAATACACAGGTAACTGTTCCATGTGTCAGATGAAACAAGAGATAGTTCACTTTTTACAAGTCTATGCTCCATCTGAACCACAGACTATGGTTAAATAAGCACTTACATTTTTTCTTTTATACCTAAACATATTGATTGATTTATAATAAATACTTTGTTTGATTGCTTTGTTTTGAATTCATTAGCTCACCACAAAAGCTAAATAAGTTGATTGGAGGCAGAAGAATCTAGTTCAGACAGTTTTTGAGAATTGTAACAGGGTGGCTTTAATGCAACTCAGTCTTCACTGGGTTTCCCCGATAAAATTTCTGTTTTCTAATTTGATTCTTCCCAGTGAACAATTATGCTTATTCAAAACATGCATTTCTTCTCAAAGGAAAAATTTAAAAACCTTTTAGATGATCTGGAGATTCACTGATTATAAGGACACTAGTATTCCTCCTCTAACTTTACTTCTGGCATTTTGTTTTATTGTTGGTAAAGCTTTCTGACCACTGTTTCTTTTCTGCCAGCCACTGAAAAATATTTTAGAAGAGATTTTTTACAATTGTTAATATATATAATTAACAGGCTACAGGAATGGGCCGACATTCTCATGAAGTTCAATGTCCAATGACATCCATGAAATTCTGCGAAAGGAAGTGCACCTCGGGAGGAATAATAGCAGACACCAACACAGGATGAAGGCCAACAGACTGGAAAGCAGCTCTGCAAAGAAGGGCCTGGGGGTCTTGGTGGACAAGTTGAATATGAGCCAGCAATATGCCCTTGTGGGAAAGAAAACCAACAGCATTTTGGGCTGCAGTAAGAAGAACATCATCAGCTCAGAGTCAAGAGAAGTGATCCTTCCCCTCTACTCAACACCAGTGAGACTCATCTGGAGTCCTGGGTCCCATTCTGAGCTCCCAGTAACAGAAGGACATGGACTTATTGGAACAAGACCAGCAAAGGGACATGAAGATGGTTAAAAGATCTGTCATATGAGGAGAGGTCAAGAGAGCTGGGACTGTTGGCCTGGAGAAGAGAAGGCTCAAGGGGGTCTTATTCTTATTTATCTGATGGTCATCAATAGAGAGAGGACGGGCCTTTCCCAGTGGTATCCAATGTAAGGACAAGAGGCAATGGGTACAAAGTAGAATATAGGAAATTCCATCCATAAGAAAGAAGATTTGTTTGGTTTTTTTTTTGTTTTTTTTTTTTTTTCTGTGGGGCAGGTGAACACTTGAAAAGGTTCCCCAGAGATGTTGTGGAGTCTCCATCTTTGGAGGTATTAAAAATGCAACGGGACACAGCTATGAGCAACCTGTTGTATTTGACGATCCTTTGAGCAGGGTGTTCAACTACATTAAGCAAAACAGTGAAGACCAGAACTATGCTAGACATGGCTTAATCACATAAGCATGTTAGGTTTCTGTGTTTAATACCCAATAATTAGAATTGGTTGAAATAATTTGTTAAAACATTCTATGTCACTGCAGCCAGCCGTCTGTCAGAAACATAAGTTCTGAAAAAGGATTTGCTGGGGAATCCTCACCTGGGAGAGCTAGTAAAGCAGAAAGCAGGGAAAAAAAAGCAAGAAGGATGATTAGACTTGGTATCACTTTAACAGGGAAAAAAATGAATACTGAGACACACAGAAAGAGAGACAACATAGTTAGTGGTCTGTGGAGGAGATGACCAACAGGAACAGCTTGGTTTGGTGTGAGTTTTGGATGAAAAAATGTTCTCACACAAGCAGAAACTTTTGTCTCAACATGCCAGATTCTTACCCACTGAACTAAAACAAATATTTGTGTCTCTCCTTTGTTATGTGTCAGTTTTTATAAAGTTCCAGAAGGCATGTTTGAATTCCAGTACAAAATTAAAGAAATTTCAGCAGTGCAGCATCTGCAATCTTCCCAGCTTAACCACCTTCGATTTGCCAGTCATTCATATTTGACAGAAAGTAAAAATATATTTTAAAAAGAATAATAAGGCTTCTATGAGACCTTTATTTATAAACTTGCAAGTAAAGAAGCTTTGGGCCAAAACCTCTAAGCCGTGAATAGAAGCAAGTAAAGACACGATTCCTAGGTCAGAACAGTATGCAAAAAGCAGTTGGAGGGCATATATACTTATTTACATAATTAGATATGAGTTAGGCTAAGATAACCATTCTGTAATTATACATACAGGAGAAATGTTTGCTGCAGAAAAGCAAAAACCTTTGTTGTGTATCCAATACAAAGTTTATTATGATAATAACTTAATGGAATAATAGCTGTAGTGTCAAGCTCTCACATATCACCTTTTGTCACTAGGTTTCAAAGTGGCTTACAAGAAGGATGAGTTATTTTATCTTTTTACTTAATAATTTACTGCTGATGCTGAGAAAAGCACTTAAAGGCATCTCTGAAAATGAATTGGATGCCTGTAAATCTGGACAACTAACCAGTATTAAGACTGGTTTCAAATGTCAGCCAGTACAGCTGCATGAGGTTCATTGGACTTCATGGACCTAATGAGTCTTCATCACCTTATGGTCCCAGGCATAAGGCAGGATGAGCAGCCCAGCTCGCCATGCATGATCATGTCACATAACCAACGTTGTCCTCTCCCTCCTGTGTAACAGCAAAAGAAACTTAATTCTTTCAAAATGAGCCAGAAATATCTAGAAAAATGAAAATAAGCGGTGTGTCCACCAAGTAAAGCATGAAGCAGAAAGCAGAGACTTCTGCTTCCGATATGAAACAACCCAGTTTAGGGTTTGGATTTTTTCAGGTTATCAGAGTTGATGAGTTGTTTGGAGAAGAATAGATTCATTCTCCAATGGCAAATAACTTCATTTGTGAATCTCAAAGTTCTATTTAAATTTGGAGGCACAGATTTAAAGTCAATATCTCTGGATCATAACGGTAGGGTTTTTTCCCAGAATTTTTATAGAGTAATTTATTGCCACAACACCTTTTTGTGTGCAAAAGTACAAATGTGTTCAAAAGCATAGTCCAATTGCTGGCTACCAAATGCAGTGATCTAGAAGCAACTATTTGAGTCAGGAAGGCTTTACCCAGAAAACAAGAAAGGAAACAAGGGGACAGTGTATTTTAGAACTACCCTGACTCTTACAGTCCTTTCCTTTACTGACCACTGCCTAAACCAGAATCACAGATCTGATCCAGGACAGATGTTCTTACATTATGTTGAAAAGAGATGGGATTACCTGTCCTCTTTTCTTTCCCTCTGCTTCTTGCAGTCAGATCTCTAACCAAGGCAGCTTACCACAGGGCTTGCAGCCAATGTAGCAGGCTATAACATCTACTCTGTTTATGCAACCCAGCCTTGTTTAGCCTACACTTCACAAAGTGAATTCCAAATTTTAACAAAGTTAAGAAGATGGTATATGCTATCTAATTAGGAGAGCGGGTTTGTTGTTTTTTTTGTTGTTTTTTTTTTTTTTTTAATTATTCATTCCTGCCAACTCTGTTTTGTTCCTTCAATTACAAAATTCCTCTCTCCTGGAGAACTGGAATTCCCCTCAGTTAGAAAGGTACTTTCAAGAATACCAAAAGCAAAAAAAAAAAAGTACTTGCTTTTGAGATGTGCAATAGCAAATGCCAGATGTAAATCTATGCATTTTGTCTAGTGCATGACTGATTAATGTAATGTGTCCATATTTTTTTATTAAAGTAATCAAGCAGAAACACTGAAACTGAATCTTTGCTTTTCAAAAGATGATAACAGTCTTTGAACTCAGGAGAAACAACTAACATGAGTGGTGATGTATCTGTACCCATGATGACATGGGGATATTAGAGAGGCAAGGTTTGGATGGAGGGGCAATATCTCTGAAAAGATGAAGTAAAATAAAACAAGGTATATTCTCCACAAGAATTCCATTAGCTATTACTTGGGATGTATTACTAAAGGTTTAGTTGGCATGGAAAGACAGAATTTTTGGAATTCCAGGATTTCTAAAATAATAGTTCTTTTATGAGACTTCCTGTTGAGAGAAGGGTGAAGATGTTCTCATGCAGAAAAATTAGAGTCTGGCATAATATCAAAATCCATGTTAGTGTAGTGTAACCTTGGAAAAACTTTCCAGGATCTATAAAATGTAAAAATAATTTTTTTTTTTTCTGATTTTTTATTATTATAGAAGAGACTTTCTGTGAATAGTTCTCTGCTTTACAAATTACCTAGTATAGGATCTTAGGATCACTGGATAAACCACTTCAAAAAGGATCTCATAAGGTCTCTAATCTACCCTCCTGCTTCAAGTGAGGTCAGCTAAGAGATCAGAACTGTTTGCTCAGGGCTTTATCCTTTGTGAGGTCTTGAAAACCTCCAAGGATGGAGACTGTGTAACATCTTGGTGCAACTTTTCCAGCTATCATATCATTAAAAAAAAAAAGTAGCTCTTTATATCCAATGTGAACCTTGTTTCAGTGTTCATTGACTCTCATCCTCCCACCATACAACAATGTGAAGAGTCGTCTCACTAACCTCCTCACAGGCATGGGCAGGCTGCTGTTAAGTTCCCCCCCAGGATCTTCTTCAGGCTGGACAACCCATGAGACCAGTGGCATTTCTATGAATAACAGCCAATAAAACAAGATGAAATGGTCTCAATCTCCCTCAATTGGGAGATTTAGATTGGGTATTGGGAAAAATTTCTTCACTGGAAGTGATGTCAAATGTTGGAACAGGCTGCCCAGGGAAGCGGTGGAGTCACCATCCCTAGAGGTATTTAAAGGCCTGTAGACATGGTGCTGAGGGACCTGGTTTAGTGATGGACTCCACAGTGCTAAGTTAATGGTTGGACTCAATGACCTAAGCTAAATGTTTCTATGATTCTATATGTTGCCATTTAAAACACTGTAGCCAGAGTGTGGGACAAGTGTCTAAATTTTAAGAGAAATTAATAAGTTATATCATAATCAGTCTTTGCTATATAGGCTATAAAAATTACCTGTTTTTACCTAAGTATACCATTTATCTAATTTTATATCTACTTGATTCTGGCTCTTATGGTCTGAATGTTCTTCCACAGGAAACAGTTCTATGGACTTCTGTAATATCTACTAATGTAACATAGGAGCTCCCAAGAGTTTCACTGTCCTTAAAGATCTTTAAATGTCACAGAAAGTGAAAAATCTGTAAATCAATTTATCCATATCAGATTTACCTATACAATAACATATGGGCAAATTTCTGAATGGTGCACTGATGGTTAAAAAAGGATTTATCTAAGTAAAGGGGTTGGAGGAAAGCATAATAAAACTAGTAGTGTTGCAAGGATACAACTGAAGCCTGGGTTTGGCATTAAAATGGCTCACCTCATTGCATGGAGCTTGTTGCTAGTAAATCAGTTCTGTCTAGAAGACAAATTAGTTTCCTATCCCAAAAATTAACTAGGAGGAAAAACAGGCAGAAAAGAGAGAGAAAGAAATTAATGTTGCCCCAACTTTTAGTAGATTCAAAATATATTTTTCATTCTCGATCATTATTATTCCCATTAAAAGCAATTATAATACATTCTATTGCAATTTCATGGCACATTCCCAAGCTCCAGTGTTTTCATTACCACGGTAAATTGCCAAATACCTAGAAACAGTAATCTGAAAACTGAGAAAAAGAGATGATGAGATACTTGCATTTCAGCTCTTTGGGAACATGCAAAGTGACAATGTAGCTTTTGATGTTTACAAAGTAGCTTTGGAAAAAGCAATTAATTTACATTTTAAAGGTATCATCTAAGTAAGGAGCATCATTGCTATGTCATACCTAGAAAAAACAACAACTGGTGTTTCAGTAAGAGCTGTTCTCACTATTCTTTCCTCTGACCTTTTTCCTATTCAGGTTGTAAGAGGAATTCCTTTTCTAAAGTGACAAATTAATGGCTATGTTTGACACTTTGCAGTATACTAGGTATATGCCGCTTCTTGCCAAATTCCACACACATACTACTTCATCTGTCATTAAACACAGGTACAAATATCTGTTCTGAAAGCCAAAAACACAAACAGGAAAAACAGGAAATGAGTAAGTGGCAAAAACTACATTAAATTTTAATCTATTAGGTGTTTGAAAGCCGTTGTTCCAAAGATTCACAATGCTATTATGGAATTTGCTTTAGAATTCACATTGCAAGTCCAACTAGTATCTCTGTACTATGTAAGAATATAAAACTTTTCTATGATATATCCTGCAGGTTCGCAAGTTACTAAGTGGTCACATTCTTTCTCAAGTAAAAAACAGCTTGTGAAGAAACTATGGCATATACTCTGAAGGTAAACAATAATCCACTCTGTTTAAGAAGAAAAAACATTCAAAAACTTTTATTGCTTTCCACTCTGAGGACTGATCCAATTGTCTGAAACAATTAATGAATTCCTCAGATATAGTTGTATTCCTATGAAAGATTGTCTTCTACACATATTCTATGTGAATTGTGTTTATGAATAGGATATCTGAGTTTCATACGAGCTAAATCCCAGATTAATTTACTTTAAAATCTAACAAAAAAAACCCCTCCAAAACCTAAATTTTAAAAAATTACATAACATTGTTTCTCCCTTCCAGATGTGCCAAACACTGCATCATATTCTTTTTTTCTTTTGTCTACTCCTTCTCTGCCTGGAACTGACATTGGGAAATTCAGTTATCTCTCTTTTAACATTCTCATTTTCCTAGGAGTTATTCACCAGTTCCTCTGCTAGCATTGCTCTTCTTCCAATGTTAACCAGGATGCACCCTGGCTGGGAGCCAATGCTCCTGCCTCATAATTGAGTTTCTGATATATTTAAGGAAGGTCCTTAGTGAGAGTATGCTGGACTGGATCAGGGCAAGAACTCTGGCAAGAGCCACAACATCTTTCCAGAAAGCCTCAATACCAGCAGAAAAAACTGTCATAGTCCTTCCTTTTATTTGGAATAAATAAAGAGCAAACAAAGCCCCTCACTTTCTGGTCGCCACTCCATATTACTTCTTTTTCCTCCTTACAATCCTTACAAATGCAACATTTATCATTCACTCCAGATGAGCCGAATTGCCAGACGCAGTGCTACAGGTACTGCACAGGGAAAACACCTGCAGCAAGCAGAACCCCCGTCATTCTAATTTCCCATTTTTGAACACAAATACCAGAACATTACTGCGGTTTGTCATCTTTGAAAATAAATATATATTAACTCATAGCTGGATATAATTGTAACAAAAATTATTTATAGATAGCTAGAATTAAGCTTTGGCCTCAGCATGTCTGACGCACTCATTTAATACCTGTTTAGAGCACCTAATTATTGCCAACAAAACAGCAAACTAATGTGGTGCTATTTCCCCAGCTGGAAATGTAATTACAACTTACGTTCCTTACAAGTTCTTCATAATCAAATCAGGATTAGTAGCACTAACCAATTTTTAGAAATTAAAAGATTAAAATACATTTCCATTGGAGATCACGTAAAATGTTCATGTTCTGGAAATTCTTAGGTTTTATTGGATATCATCAAATTACTTCACTATAAAGCACTGTAAAAAATACCTATCTATAACTTCAGACATTATTTCTAATAAGGATTGAAGTGCTGTCCTAATTTGCTATCGTTTCACTTTTTTTTCCTGTAAAAAGGGAACAGCTGGAATGGACCTACTATGGAACAGAGAATAATATCTTAACCCATAGAAACATAGAGACTTCAGGTCATCATTTTTCAGGAAAATGGTCCCTTTCCTAAAAATCTTGGAGTAGCAATTTACTTTTATAACTCAGAAGAGACATTAAAATAAGTAGCATTTTAATAAAATGTGTGGAAGTGAAGAGGAAAGGGGATCAGTATGTACAGATGAGTATACAGAATTTGTAAGAGTGACAAATTCAGAAATACTAAAGGACTTAAATGTCCCAGTAAAGGGGAAGTTCCATTTTGCAAAAAAGCCTTGGAAGTCCCGGTGAACAAGTTGAATATGATCCGGAATCATGCCCTTGCAGCAGAGGGACAACAACATCCTGGGTTGTATTAGGAAGAACGTCATCAGCCAAAGGACAAGGGAGGTGATTCTTCCCCTCTACTCAACACTGGTGAGACACGTTTGGGGTGCTGGGTCCCATTCTCGGCTCCCCGGTAAAAGGACATGGACTTATTGGAACAAGTCCAGGAAAGGGCCATAAAAATGCTTAAGGGATCAGTCACGTGAAGAAAGGCTGAGAGAGCTGGGGCTGTCAACCTAAAAAGAGAAGGCTGAGGAGCATCTTAACAGTGTGTATAAATATCTGACAGGTGGCAGTGAAGAAGACATGAATCAGTTGCTGAGAAGAGTGATACCCAGTGGTACCCAGTGAAAGGGCAAGAAGTGACAGGGAAAACTGGAATACAAGAAAAATTCCATTTATACATTAAGAAAAAACTCTTTTTCTTAATTTTTTAGTTCCACAGTTGCCTATATCTATCAGGAGAGATGGGATACTATCCTCTTTCCTGTCTTGTCAACAGACAATTATTTAAGAAGCTCAGAAGCACGATTTTAAACACTTAAAAACACTTCTACCATCACACTAATAAAAAGTAATGGGAATTGGGAATAGAAAATTGTCAAAAAATAAAGATGGCCTTAAGTGTGACACTAAATTTTTTGTTGCAGCCATAATGAAATCATTAGCAGTATTAGATGATAAATATTTTTTCCCAGTTAAATAAAGTGCCAACAACTTTTCAGATATAAAAAAATGTAGGGGTTTGGTGTTTTTTGGATCCTTGTACAGAATACTGAACACTTGTGAAGTATGTTGAGTCATCATCTGAGAGATTTTGAGCTCTGGCCCAACACAGTAACTACTTGGTCTAACAATTTTAATTTTGCTTTGGTTTTTATCCTTAATTCTTTCCTCTTTAAAATAAAAATGTTTAACAGCTTTAAAACTAAGGTCTTTAGTATGCATCCCAGCCACTTTATAGTGTCTTGCTGTTTGATTTCTTAGATTTCATATCTGTTCTGTGCTTAAATTTATTGTTTTGGCAACTACTTTCAACCACGTATATAACAGCTGTTTTTATCTCTGAATCATTCATCTTAATTTTAGTTTGATTTGGCTTCCATCCAGCTACAGTTGTCAGGGATAATACAAATCCCACCACGGTAATGCTAAAGGATTTAGGATCGTCCCACAAATATTCTATAGTCTTAAGTGGATTTGTTTCATTCATCCTCTCTACATCCTCTTCTTTCTCAGCTTTGGATCAGATTTGGAGAATGGAGAAAAGCATATTGGTTATATATGAGTCATTATGGTCCTTGAACCTCAACAATCTCGTTTTCCCAGCACTCATTCACTAGTTTATTTTATACTAGCTTTTTTGGCTGATAAAGAGGATATGCCACCTGGTTCAGGTCTTTGTTACTAAAACAGGAGGACTGCGAGTAGCACTCTTTACAAGACAAAAAAGGCCAGATTTTTTTATTTTATGTAGAGGTCCTCTACTGTTATTTGCAATTAGGTCTTGCAATCAGTAATAAAACAATGCCTTCATTTACCATTGTTACTGCCTTTGCAAATGGCTGGTAGAATTCAGAAGATTTTATTTTTTGTTCTAAATATGTGCTAGGAGTTACTAATCCAAAGCATTGACTAGTTGGTATTGAAAATCATGCAGAAGGTAAAGGTTGGTTTGAAAGAAAAAAACAAGGGGCATTTTATGAAGCTACTGTATTCACAAGTTTCAGAATAAACCCCATTTTTATATCAAAACTTTTTTTTTAATTTTTGTTATATGTCCAAACTTTAATGAAAGTTTCCAAATTTACAAAATTCAAAAGTACTGGTAACTGAATGGTTTGCTTCTAAACTCAGTAAGCAAATTCTTTGTCCCATTTCAGAACAATAATTTGGATCTTATGAAATTCTCTAAACAATTGAAAGAAGTTGCCTTTTCTACAGATGCTGGTCATTGTCTGAAAAGTTAATATTCACATCAGTCCTTTACTTACTACTTTTTCTACACTAGTTTTTGTATTAGGAAATCACAGAATCGTGGACTGGTTTGGGTTGGAAGGGACCTTAAAAATTGTCTAGTTCTAAGCCCCCTGCCAGAGGTAGGGACACCTCCCGCTAGACCAAGTTGCTCAAAATAAAAATATATTTGATTAATTGCACACTATAAATTATTGAATTAATCTGATCTTATATTGCTGAAAAGTTTGCATTGCAAGTTACATTCTGTGGTAAAAAATATCTTTTTGTATTTAATTGCTGGCATTCAACTTATTTGTGGATCTACTTCTTTGCAACATGAGACAAATATGGAATAAAACAAGTCTTGTCTGTCTTTTTTTTTAATTCCATACCTTATAATGAAGTCACTGCATGCCTGAGCACACCATCAACCGTCCTCATTGCTAAGTAAAACAGAGTAATTTTAATGTGACTACTGTGCTAGTGAATTCAACTGTTCCATTTTACTTTCAACAAGAGCAAGTTAAGATTGACAATGTGGTAAATTAAATGCAAGCAAAATCATTTAAGTGCTTTCCTATTTCAGATGACAATCATTTATTATCATCTGAAGATGCCCTTAGTTTCTAATATTCCATCTGATAATTTTTCTGACACGCATGAAATGCTATATAAAATGTTTATCAACTTAGTAACATGATGTTAGATGAGTATTCCCGTAGGTTGCGTTCTCTTTAAAATACATTTTCTGTTGCATTGGAGATCTCCCCTCCCATTCCCAAGAATGTATTGAAAATTCCAAATTATCCTATATTTGACAAATATAACTTCAAACACCACTCTTAACTTTTTACCAGGCTTTCTTCAAAGTTAGCGATAGAAATGGCCTCCTGGCATTTGAGGTGTGGATTTTTTAAGGTTGTTTTGATACCTGTTGAGCATATGACACCCAGAAATGTGGGCATATAGTTTTTATTCTTTAAACTCAAGAGTTTGACATAAGTTTCATACATCACATTTCCCCAAAATGAGCTCTTTTGAAGAAAAACCCATGAAGATTCTCTATGTTAGCATAAGAAATCTCTGAAGTTTTCATTAAAGATATCTACTGGTCCCTGGTGACTTCTGAAGGCGGAAACCTTAGTATGCTTCATGCCTAAAATATCTCAAGGGAAAATCAAAATTAATTCGATTAATTTTGATAATCTAAGTCTCTCTTACAATAAGAAGTGGATCAGTCCCTCTGCAGATGTAGCATATCAGCCATGAATTATTCATTATCAAAATACACGTGACAATTGGCTTCTGTTATGAAATATAAATAATTCATAAGACATCTGTTCTACGTTTTCACATTTAAGAGGTACAAAGTGCAAAGGCAAAAAGTGTGAGATGGATATATAGGAACATTTTATTTCATATCACTTTTTCTCCCACCTTGTTCAGTAAGGGTTAAAGAAACAGCCATGTACTAATTTATTCTATATATGTTTTTTTTTTTTTTGCACTGTTTTGTTATGAAAATTTATTTGCTGGTAATTCTCTTTTTTATCATAGCCTCAACAGAATTATCCAAGGACAGATGCCATGGGTTGATTCAGCAGAAAACAAAATATAAAATATCTGTCAATATCTACCAGGTATAAATCCTTTCTACAAGTAAAGTTGTAATAGAACTTTTTTTATATGTGTGTCTGCAAGAATATAGACAGACATATATATGTATGTATATGTGTATATATAGATACTTTGACATCGTGGTGAAAATAGAGAGCAACTTCCACTGGACATACTTCTATCCATAGTCTAACTAGTGCTTAGAGGTGTACTAACTGTAAGTCTACTGGACCAAACAAATCCACGTGGAATTCAGAATATAGCAGCTGAGGGTGTTTTAGTAAATTGCACAATAAACAAAAAGAACATTAAATGGTCTCTGATTTCATAACTACTATTCAATGAGAAATATCATTCACATGCCAGGAAAGCTCATTTTTCAAATACTGCTCCTGTCATGAATAGGATAGTGAATTGAAATCTCATTATAATGCACCCTAAGTCTATCCAAATGTAACACTTTGCTTCCACGATTCCAGAGCATTTCATTTAACTTTGACTATCAAAGTTAAATGACTTTCTTGAAAAAAATGTTGAAGTTGTAAAAACAACTTACTGAAGAAAACATTGTTCTGAAATGTAGAAGAAAATCACAACAATTTTGAAGAATCTGACAAAATTAAAAAAAAAAAGCAATTAGAAAAACATTTAAATCATCTCCAAAAGGAAAGCTTATTTCAATTGACCAGAAATTCCATTCCAAATAAGTGTATACATTTTTTCACATATATTTATTGGTAATTTATGACAGACTTAGTCCTAGAACTTGCCTATAGAACACAGGATATTGAGAATAAGAAATATAAAATAGTTAGAGGCATATTAGACACCTACAGATTCAGAGAAGCCTCAGAAAATAGGTGTAGAAGTTTCTCCCATTATACTTTAGAGCTCTAAGTCAGTGCTCCTCCATCAGTTTAGCTTTTTTTTTTTTTATTTTAAGGAAAGAGGATAACTATATCTACACTATTCCTTCCCCACTAAAATCTAGACCACTCAGTACTATCATACACTCTTCACTTCTTAACAAATATAGAGCTATGGTTCTGCTTGATGAGGCAAATACTAATGGGAGAGAACCAATGATTCCTGATAGACTTCTTGTGACCAACAGTCGTGTGCATCAGTAAGATGCATGACTGCTGTGGCTGTTAATATGTAAGTAAAAGCTATTGTGCAACTGGAGAAAAGAGTTCAGCAGCAACTCAATCACTTTTATTCACAGAAATATTTTCAGAGCTTGGACTTCATGTGTGCATTTTGCTTGCAGCTTGGTCACTGGACCAAGTTCCAAGGCTGGATTAGATGAAACTGACACAATTTTCTTCAGAGAAGTTTGTTTCCCAGCTGGAATTCTTTTTATCAGAAGATTTTGTCCAGTAGTATCAATGGCCATGTTGTGCAAAAGCTAAGAATTATTCTTTCTTTGAATAAAAAAACCACTGCTTAGCTCATATGCTTTACCACTTTTCACTTTAAAGTCTAAGGTTCAAATACTCCATGGAATAGGGGATGGGAAAAAATGGAGATGGTAAAAGAAGTTCTCGGTTTTCAAGAAACCAAACTAAAGTTCCATAAATGCAGCGGATCATGCAGATAAGGGTCACTGAGTCCACAATCTCAAAATGGAAAAGAAAATCTGAAATACTTCACACTTGTGGACAGGAAGCCTTTCATATCCTTTGGCAAATCTTATGGTAAAATAGATCTGCTGTTACATGGAGCAATTTTTGTTACAAGTGAGGTCCTAATAAATCTTCAGTATGTGTGCCTGGTGATGGAGACTTTAGGCTGACCCTGGCTGCCACCCCTGGGTCTGCCTTGGTCCCTTGCAGACCCCAGCTGGTGAGGTTTCCTCCATGCTGAACATACTGGGCAGCAGCCAGCTGGTCCTTGCAGCACCCTAGCAGAAAATCTCATGGAGTCAGGGTCAAAGACGGCAGAGACCTACATGCAAGTCTCTTGTGCAAAGCAACGCATATCTTGAACATAAAAGATCAAGAGACCTGACTCCAAGGTTCCTGCATGACAAACCGCTATCCACCAGGCTATGTTTTCTTCAAAACAAATATACCAATCTGTTTGACAGATGTGTAGCGAGCGCTTAAAACTTTTCAAGCAGTAATAACACAAGCGATTTCTTGACATAATACAAACAGAAGTTTGGGTTCAATACCTCCCATATTCTGAAAGCCTTAAATTTCTGTAGGGAGCCAAAGTGTCTTTAGAAATAAATTCAGGAAACTAAGTCTGAATAGTTTCTTTCTTATGTGGGAAGTATGGGGTGCTCAAATCAGGACCACATCTGGATCTACCAGGCATTATTTTAATTATGAATGTCAGTAAGAATGAGGAAGCATCCCACAAATGTCAATAAAAGAGATTTCCAAGAAGAGGGAAGTTATGTTAGGACCTACCACAAGCCGATCCATGTAACCAAAGGTTTAGTTAAACTAAAATAAAAAGGTGGCATAAGGAGGAAGAAAACTAAAACTGAATACAATCAAAGCTTTTTGAAAGGATTTTCAAACAGTTAAAGGAGGAAAATTCTCAGTGTGTTCAGATACTTCCAGGAGCAATGAAGCCCTTCCATAGAAACAAGACCCATATGACCTTTCTTGTGAAGTCATTCATTCAGTATAAATTGCTTCAGTGAGAGTTTTGTTACCATACAGCAGCAACAACCAAAATTATTGAGCTTCAATGGGAAAAATCTGTTATTGATAGTGTAGTAAAGAAACTTATTTCCCCAATCTTAGTCATTACAGTCCAGCAATCCCGGTAAGGTCATCACCTCAAAAAAACAATGTCTTTAATGTAGAATCCTGAACATACGTTTACTCTAGAGCAATCTAATGTTTTACATCTGTAGTCAATCTACAAGGCATCCTTTGAAATTTAATGATTTTAGCATTATAATTTAAATTGGTAACTTTTAAGCTTTTGCTGAATTATTTAGGATTAATTAATAATAGTAACTGTTTCTGAATAACCAAGAAAGCAATGTGTAGGAGCTTAACATTCCCTTTTAAAAGCATTGTTTGGTTTTTGGTTTTTTTTCAAAGGCTTTTCTAACATCATGGAGTTTTCTGTACAAATGAGGATGTGTAAAAAGCAGATTGATGTTAAATTCAGTTGCACTGGGAGTTAGAAGAAGATGAGAGAAAACAGTTTGACAAATAAGAAAAGACAAAAAAGCAGAAGAAAAACAAATTAATTACCGTGTTCTAAGACTTTCAAACAGAATTACAAAAGCTAGAAAATCCGAATAAAGCAATTGACAGCTGGTGGCTTTTTTTAACCACTCACTACACCACTATATTGCCATATCACCTATTGCTATGATCAATGGTATATTATTAGAGATCTGCTAAGCAATTGGGTGTACTTGGAACATTTAGCATCAGACAGGCTGTTAATTTAAAAATCCCCCAGAGTGTTTTGGTTTTTTTTTTTATTTTTTATCATAGCATAGCAACCAGTTATCCAGAGTTGCCTTTGCGCTACAGTGATGGTTCTTTGATTTCTGCTTATAAATAAAGTGCATTTCTTTGATCATTGAAAACTGTTGGGTACTTTATGATTCTTTAAGATTCGTGACAAGCTCTGAATACCTAACAGCTTCTGCACCTCATCTTATTTTGTTCCTGTCAGTGTTACTGTACACCTAAGTGACATACCTTGCTCACCTTGTCAGAGGATGAGTGTCGAAATATACTTGCCTTTTAATAATACTCATTTGAAGTGTCGAAAACATATTCAGGATTAAATGCAATAATAAATATTTATGAAAATTTAAACATATTGAACTCAGTCAACAATACATTCAGTTACGTTTGGCTCAGGTTGGGAAAGCAGAAAAGATGAGAAGAAAGAGCAATCTCTGAAGTCATGCTTTTGTCCCTTGGCCCAACTTAGAGCCACTCTAGCTTGGCAATCAAGTCTTCACCCTGTCTCTCCTTTACCCTGTCTCCCCATTTCTCCTTTTCTCTTTACCAAATGTGAGGATATGAAGAGAATGAGGCTGGCTACCCAAGCTCCCCTCTCAAAGAAGAAACTTAAGCTGAAACTTTAATACATTAAATACATAAAACAATGCCAGAGAAAGGGGTGAACCCATGCCCTAAATAAATCAGCCCCTTTCTCTGCAGGACCAGTAGACACACAGCAGTTGTTTTGACACACAATAATGTCTCTATCACAGAGAAAATTAGCTCATTATGCACAAATAGAATGTGCCCTTCCCAGAACCGCATAGACATTCCTGGTCTTTATAAATCAAGTCCTGTTTGGGATTGCTATTTCATAGAATAAGGAAAGGAGTCAGCATCCCATTTGGCTTCTTGAGTGGTCTCTTCAGCTTGTAAAGGATGCCATGTGTTTCTTCAGCTGTCAGAATTCTTTTGCACGTTACAGATGGAGGTTATGTGGGACACCAGAATGAATGCCATTTATGCCATTGCTACTTTTAAGTGCTAGGAAAAGCAAACACTCCCTCCTTCCAAAACAAAATAAAAACTAAAATAGTTACTCATTATTTAACTATCATTGCTCCCAGCCAGAATTTTAGATTATAATTTTCAGATCTGTTTCCAACTCCTTCCCCCTCACCATTACAGTAAAAGTGAGCGAAAGTGGGGGGGGGAGAATATATATATATATATACATGTATAAAAGGAAACAATGTAATTAAGGCCTATTTGTTGTTGAATCAATGAAGAGCTCAGTGTGTGTAGCTACTCTTAATTTACACTGTCCCATTTTCAGACATAAAATTGCAGTGTTGTACTGCAGTAAGAGATGTAGCTGCTCGACATCTTTAATCTTGAGATGAAGAGACTCATTAGTAATTACTATCAGCTTCCAGCAGAATTATACTTTCTGGCTTTTAACAATAGGCCTGGTGCCCCTCTCCATCTCCACTTCAACATCACTGATTTGAAGACTCCAACATAAATGTTTTTTACATAAAAATTAACACTGTCATAGAACTTGAGAATAACTACTAACGTGTCTGAAAAGCTTACCATAAAGCAAAAATCTAGCAAAAATATGACCTTGATAAGAACTCACTATCACAGTTGCATCTGTGGGAAGAGCAGACTTTTGTCAGGTGCAGCACATAGCTCTAAGTTTCAGACTTTGGTCTAAACTACCCCATAGGGTAGTTGTGCACAGGTTTCAACAGCCCATCAATCTCACTCTAATGGAAGCTTTGTCTTGAATTGAGTGAGGTGAGCCCAACACTAGCTGCAAACATCAATGAGTAAGGGAACAATGCCAAATAAACAGAACTTCAAAAGTAAAATGCGATGAGTTTTTAATATACTCACCCAGATTCCAAATTGCAGTTTATTTTGACAAAGCAGAAAATAATTACCTGCTTAATTATATTCACTTGAAACAGCCTTTGTAAGGTGTTCTGATACTATTGTGAACAGCCTTGTATGAGTATTTAGAGAGACAGATTTAAATATTTATTTATTGAAATACAACACTATCACCTGTTAATATGACGACAGTGGTAAACAACATATCAGAAACATATTAGTGTAATAGCACAGCAGAAACTAATAACTTTTTCAGCATTCTCCAGTAACACATTCAACACATTAGCAAGAAGAAAAGCTGAATTTCTTCCTTCTTAATTCTATCACAGTTCATTCAAAAGGGTGGAAAATATCCTAAGCAGTGATCAGCTGATCTGCAAATTGGGGTCTGTTAAAAAAATCTTTTTCACTGGAGACTGAAGTACATTGTGAGAGAAACATCTATTTTAATCCCTACTATGTCACTATATTGTGCTGTCACCTGTTCAGGCCCTTGTATACACCATGAGAGAAAAAGTCCAAATTGCTATAATGCAGCTCTAAAAAAACCCAGATACATCTTGTAAAAGAAAACAGGAAGCGTACCCCAAATGCTGTTCTCCTGATAAAGACTGCCTCAAAACTTAGCAGAGAGGCCATGCTGAGGTACAAAATGGAGTGATAGGGGTAGAGGGAGTGCTTAAAAAAAAAAGTCTTAACACCAACTTTATATTTTTTTTCTAGCAGAATTACAATTTCTGGTGCCAGGAGCATGGGAATAAATTTAATAAGTCATTTGTATGACAAATAGTGTGGGCTATTCCAATTAGAGATAGGTCGCTAAGGCATTCAAAAAGCACAGGCTCGTCCAGCAATTGTTTGTGAGTTTTTATGATTGCTTTCATCTGAGGACAGATGTAAAAATCATGGAAGGCTGAATTGCTTAATTCATCATTAACCTAAAGGGACTTTAAAATTTGTATTACCCTCCAGTTATGGACTTTAACCTAAAGATATCTTAGAGCTTGCCTTACGTTATTTTTTTTTTTCTCCAGTTATTAGTCTAGAAACAAAGAACCACAATTCACTCTTTTAGTATCCAGTATGGATAGACTGCAAGAAAATTACAAGCTGCATATAAATTACGGAAAGGCTTAAAGTCCAAAAGTGCACATTTAGGAGACATATTCTGTGCCATATATTCAGAAAAGCCTGACTTTTGTTAGCTTCTGTTTTGTCTGAGGAAGAATGGTAGGAACAGCCTTGTAGACATCATAAATTCAGCCCCACAATAGTATTTTACTGAATAGTCTTTCCCCATCTTTCTCGTACCTTACGTCCACTGCAACATGAACACGGCAATCACAAAGAAAAGAAAAAGCATCAGTGCAGAGTACATGGTATGACCCATTGTACATAATAGAATATTCATGCCTTTAAAAGCAAAAGAAACTCGGGCAAGTGTCTATAAAAATCTAGTTCATATTTTTAAAAATGATGTACATAGTGATTATGCATTGGGCTGTCCTAATTAATAGCACTTCAGTGAACAGTTCCAGAAAGGAATGGTTCCTCTTCTCTCTCTCATGCTTATTTGTGAAAAAAGACATAGTCCTGCTGTGGAATCAGGACAACAACAGGAGAAAAAAGTGGGGTACATAAGAAGTTGTCTTCAAGCAAAGTCTGAGAAATGCAACATATAATGGCTCGTCAGCTTGGCTCCACTTGTGAAGAGAAGTATTCAGGTGAGATCATGAACAACCCAGTATATTTTCTAGATTTTAACACTACTGTAATATATATTCCTATTATAAAATTTCCTAAAGGCAAAAGAAGCAGTGATAATGGTGGCAATTTTGTATCCCAAGTGAGCAGCAGCAACTGCCTTTCTGGAGTCTATTTTTTCATTTTTGTCACAAGAACTATTTCATGAAAAAGCTTTGCTTTAAACTGCTGACATTTTTAGTTGAAATCTATTGTGATTTCAGATGCCTGAAAGAGCTGAGACTCAAAAGAGTCATTGCAGTAAGATTGCTACCATCTGATTCACAGGCATCTGTTCTACTCTACTCTTACTTATTGAGACAGGGAAATATATTCCAATTGCACATCAGATGCAGAGCCTACAGCGTTAAATAAATGTTCCACACAAGAAAAGTGAGGCTTAAATATTGGGAAAGTAATTCATTTGTGAAGAGGGAGAGGAATGAAAAGGGGTTCGAGAATTTCAACTGCTTTGCTTAGTAAACACAGGAAGATGTAGTTGAATATGAGTGTCCAGGTGCCCAAACAGTCCACAGGAATTTTATTGTGTGAAAGAAAAACTGAAGTTGATGAATGAGACATAGAAACCCAATATTTTTCACTAGCTATTTTAAGAATATTTGTATTGTTTCAAAGAAACCTGTACACTGAAGTTATTTTAACTTCATCTGACTGCAGTGATGGTCTCATCACCTCAAGAGCCAAGAATTTTTCTGAGGAAAATTATTACAAATATACAAAGTGGAAAGACCTTTCATTTGGAATTTACTCTGAATGTGACCTCTGAATCCTACTTAGGATGTGCAGGAAGGCACAATAAAACCTGTAGTAAACATCAGCTCAGAAGGTAACTTCTCTTAGTAACAGCTTGGAGGAATCCCCAAGGTTTCTACTACAATTTTGTCTGACCTTTTGCTAAAGGCCCCTTCTATTGATTGATTTCTTTTGCTGGTCCCTTCCTTAGGTGGCTACAGTAAACAGCATGGGCTTCGTTTTACGCTCCTGTGCACTGTGGAAGTGAATAGGGTTGAAAGTAAAGATAATGAGTTGCATATCCTCACATGCAAATAATTACAAACTAAATCTAACTACAGTTATTTTACTTGCTTAGCATTACATTTTACATACCAATAAAGAACATTTAGGTCAACTAAATTTCTTCACTTTTTTTTTTTTTTTAATCACTTAATTTTTTATACTGTACTTTTCTGATCTTTTGGGTCTGGACATAAATTATTTCAATACCTATTTTGTGTTTTAAAAGTTGGACTTTTTCTGGTTGGACTATCTCTGGTCCATCACTGAATCCTCTGATTGCTGTGCACTCAGCTCACAGTTGAAAAAAGAACATGTCACTGAGGATAATGTCTCTTCTCCACAGGGATTGTCCATCTGTTCCCAGTGTGACCAGAGAACGCTCTGTGTAAAGACCGCTGAGCTTCCCCCCCTGAAGCCAGCTTCACAGATTTAGGAATGTGACATATGATCAAAATGCAAAAAAAATTGTCCAGAATCCTGACAATACACACTGAAGGAATAGCTCTGCTGCTGGATCCATCAATGTGTTAGGCTCATGTTTGTGTATGCACGCAAAGCACATCAGAATATTTGGATCAGAAGTCTGTGAATAATTCAGATATTTGCATAATTCAGTTATTTCACAATGAGCATGGTGAGACACTTGAACAGGTTCCCCAGGGAAGGTGTGGATGCCCTATCCCTGGAGGTGCTCAAGGCCAGGTTGGATGGAGTTTTGAGCAACCTGGTCTAGTGTGAGGTGTAGGGGCTGGAACTGGATGGTCTTTAAGGTCCCTTCCAACCCAAACCATTCTATGATTCTGTGAATAGATCACCACAGTGCCTTGAAGGTGACATATTTAGCTCAGGGTTTCCAGCTCTCCACATACCTCTCTTGTCCATTCCTGGCAAGTAAGCACAGTAGAGGAAGAGCAGTTGGCTGTCACCTACACAAAACCAGATATTTTGTGGGATTATAACACAGTTCAAGGACAGTTTCTACCTTTCAGGAGGTTCTTAGAGAGGATCTTTTATTTGTGATATTTAATGAACACAGGATGACCCTGAGTAGCCAGTAATCTGGGAGCAGATCCAAGGAATCAGAAAACGACTAGCAGTCAGAGCTTCTCATGAAAAAAGCCAATCTCTAAGGAGATGTCCAAGAAGCCTTTCTTAGTCATGACAGGCCATATCATGGCGTTTGGTTTAAGAGATCACAACAGTCCAGGATCAAGTAAATGGCTTTTTCTTGGTCCATGTTGAGGTGGAGAGTAACAAATGAAACTGTAATTAATCACTGAAGGACTGCATTAAATTTTTTGTGAAGGGAGAGTATCTTCAAAGGGCTCATTATGCTTTCTGTGAATCATGGCTGTGAAACCAGCATTGTATTATTGACAGAAATAAGGAAAAATACAACAGAACTGCAGAGACATTCAATGTTGTGAATAAAATCATTCTGTTCCCTTCGAGGGATCTTCCAAAAAGGATACTCCCTCAGGGGATTTTCTAAAATTATATATATTTAACATACACGTCTAAGGCTTATATACTGCAGTGTAAGATGAATATAAGTCTCACATCCATGTATATGCATGTACAGGACTGGAGATAAGAAAAGGCAGTTTGGTACAGTGCTGAGCCAGTCTTAAAGTGTCCATAGGAGTGAAATTACTAAATTCAGAACCTTCTCAAAAGTTCTGTCTAAGTCACTTTAATCCATAACATTATTTCAAGTGTTTCAAAAGGAGAGTCTCAAAATAAGTGTTTTACTTCTGCTGTAACTGGTAAGAGAACAAAATCCACCTCACCACAACCCCCAGAATGCTGGCACTTCTATTTTTTTATGTAGAATAAGCTTAAAATTTGCAATACATGTGAAAATAAAAAATGACAGAAGAAATTGTGGAGGACAGGGCAGGTGTAAAAACAATCCAAGCGTTCCCAAGCCTCTGGCCCTTTCCCCTCTGCTATCTGGCAAGCTTTCATCTATGCCATTCCTCTCTTGCCATTCGTGGTTGTTTAGTCTGTTTGCACATAGCTTGTCTGGTCCAATTCATTCTTGATATTCCCTGTTCTTTTTGTACTTCAATTATTCAGCATTAATTCCTCACCAAAACAGCAACAAGGTATTGAGAGACAGCAGCAAGCTCAGGAGGAAAAGAGTGTCTGGAGTAACCCCCAGGAAGGAATCAGCAGCCAGGTGGCCGTGCATATGTAGCCCTATAAAACAGATTATGTTGGAATACAATTGGCAATGAAAAAGGACGTGCACAAAACAAGGTGGGTCAGGAATACAAATCCTTGCAATCCAAAAGGTCTCCTTTTGTAGTCAACTTCAACTGCTTTGTGTAGCCATTGCAAGGGCTCCAGGCTTTCAGTTCAGTTAAAACTTCTCATTCCCTTGCTAATTTCAAGCTTATTGTGCCCTTGAAAAAAGTTTGGAACCTGAGCACAGAAAGCAGAGAGTCACAAGCTAATCTAGTAATGAGCTGGAAAGCTAGTTAAAAGTCTTTAACATGATAATGATATTGGTCTGGCTTGGTGATATCTGGAGATGGAGACCCCAGAAGAAAAGGCAGAGTACAGGAATATTGCACGACTTTGCTCTTTTATTTACTGAAATCAAGACAGTAACAGAAACACAAAGTGAATTTTGACTTGGACAGGATTATCTCCTACTGCTTGCAACAGAAAACAGTCACACTGTCTTATAGCTCAGGTGATGATCAAAGGAAAACATGAGAAACAGCACTTCTGGTAGAGCATATGCTTGTATGAGCATATATAGAAGAGTCACATAAGTGTAACACATGTTATGATGAGAAGAATGTAAAAACAAAATCCTAAATATACTTTTCATAATCTTAACTAAAATTTCAAATTTAACTCATCAAAATCAGTTACAGGAATTACATCACTTCCAGTTCTGGCCCTGGTGACATTTGAGAAAACTGGAAAATAATTTTTAGAGACAACATGTATTTTAAAAAAAGACAATAATAGGAGGGTTGGTAATACATTGAAGAATGTTGAAATTCTATAAAGAAATGGAGGAGAAGTTGTGTATTACTTAAAATATAGAAGTGTCTGAGAGGAATAATGTTTAATAAGTTTATATCGCATTGTATGTGACAGCATAAAAATTGTGGTGTATATATTGTGGTGCTGGTAGATCAAAATTAATGCCATTATAACATTGTTTTTACTCTCTATGCTTGCCTTTTCCCAGGTTTATATCACATTCAGCTTTTTAAAATGCTTTTTCATTGGTCACCTAGATAAATTCCACACTTTTTGAATAAAAATAAAGAACATTTCCTATTAAAAAATATATGTTATTGCAGTTACCTTCACAAGAATTAATCCACGCTATACCATATTGAATTGATTCATAACACCAAGTCAAGAAGTACAACAACTCTATCTGTGATTAAAATTGAGTAGAAAAACTAATTATCTCACCTGAAGGCTGAAAAAAGTAAGACAACACCTTCCATCTGTAGAGTTTTAATTCCCTAATTAAAAAATATAGAGGCTTTCTAATTTAATCATCAAATGGTACAAGGAAAAGCAGACTTGATAGCTTTGATAATTAACTCTTCATAATTCATTGCTACCGGGCAAAACTATCACTACATTTGAAAACTTCTTTTGTCATTTTAGAACCAGTAATGAAACAGCACAAGAACCTAGAAAGACTTAGTCTGTCCAATTAATAGCATCATATCATTGTCTACTGTCAGTGGGTTCTCTTTAGCCAGTTGGGAGAAGAAATAGATTTTGAACTCTTTATTGAAAGATGTGAGAATCTGACCACAGGAAGGGCCACCCAACACCATCTTAGAGTCATAGAATGTGCTGGGTTGGAAGGGACCTTTAAAGATCATCTAGTCCAACCCCCCTGAAGTGACCAGGGACATCTTCAACTAGATCAGGTTGCTCACAGCCTCATTAAGCCTGACTTTGAATGTCTCCAGGGGTGTGGCCTCCACCACCTCTTTGGGCAACCTGTGCCAGTGACTCACCACCCTCATTGTAAAGAACTTACCCCTAATGTTTAATCTAAACCTACCCTTCTCTAGTTTAAAACCTTTGCCCCTCATCCTACCCCTCTTCTTGCACTGGATTCAATTCAAGGGTCTGGATCTCAGCAGCGTTATAAAAGTCAGTTTACTCCTCAGAGACATGGGGTAGACCTGTAGCCCACTGCTTCACTGAAATTGCACTGAAAAAAATAACCATTTTAAACTGATTGTTTTGCTATCCTATCTCTGAATCTGGAAATAATAAGCAACACTCACTTCTGCAAAGAAGGGATTTTTAAATTGTGTGCACGTGCAGGCACATTTATATGTCAAATAGGTCATACGGGCTTCTCATATTTCCCAAAACCATGTTGTTAACTTCATGTCCTGTATACACTAGAGTGTCTGCAGTGCAGTTGCTTATGTTTACACACAGCAGGGGTAAAATAAGCAGAAGAAACCTTTTTACTCCCACACAAAATCCTGAAGACGACTTGAGTTACTGTGTCATTCCCTAATATCAAAAAGAGTGGTCAACAGCTTCACCAATTGCTGCATCAAGGAAATCTGACCCTGATAGAGCAGTTATCTGTAAGGATAAAACACCTCTCAGCCCCTTTCCGTCCATCATGGTCTCATACATTTCACATCAGCTGCTCAGCCAGGAGGATATTCAATGAGGTCAAGCCTCTACTGAGCTGAATGAGGATTTTCAGTAACTAGCCGTGACCTCCCCTAACCACACGACAACCAGTATTCCCCTGGCCCCAGCCCTTAATTAGATGAAAGCCACTGTGTCAGTGCCATCTTTGTGCCCCAACTCTTCTCTTGTTTCTCTAGACAGGAAATTAGGAAATTAAAATATCTGCACCTCCAAAAAAGCAAATGTAAGTGATGCACTGCTATGCATTCTGCCAGCTGTAGTCATGCAAAAAGCTGCCGACTTCAGGCACCAATTAAAGTCATCATCACAAAGCACAGGAGCTGAAAGCAGGGTAAATTTGGGCACACAGATAAGCAGACAGGTCCAGTGGAATGCAGAATCAATAGAGCAAAAGGTTGTATGCAAAAGTGGGAATGTTTATGGCTAATGCATATATAATGTATAGAAACGGAAGATATTTGTTGTTAGGACTATTGGGACCTTTATTCAAATGTAAACATATTTTTTAAAACAATGGTGAGAAAATGTAGGCTGTCATGCCTATTCTGTAAATAAAATTTAGTTTCAATCTAGTACTTTACAAAATAAAACAATAGAACAGCAATATTCTATGAGCTATATGCATTTATTCCTCTAGAATAATTGCCATTCTAATTTCTAAATAGATCTCATGAAGACATTTGTTTTGAAAAATAATGCTGTTAACTCTCATGTTATATTTGATATATTTTGACTTAGGTTTCTCCACTACATAGTGTTTAGGAAAAACACAGCTTTTTCAACAAATAATGCCATTTTAGGCTTTTTTGGTGATGCATTTTTTCAATACCAATTGTGTGGAGATTTTGCTCCTCCTTCCCTCCTTGTCTTTGTATATATAGAAGTTATCAGTTATCTAATTTTATTAGCATAAAAGAAGATATTAGAACTAAATAATCTTTCTGTTTTCTTAGAAGTAAACACCTGAGCTATTTATTTCATGTGATTTATTATGACATTCACTAGTTTTGACCTGGCTATTTTAAATGATTTAATAATGAAAATTTCTGGGATTTTTGAATATTATTAGATTCAAAAAACAACAGAACATCACACAGTTGTGAGTTGTGAGTACAGCAATAAGATATAAGGAATAAATAAGAGAGGGCTTACATAATTTTAATTATTCCAAATCATCTTAGCTTAATGCACTTGGTAACTTAAGGTATTGACTGACGAAACTATAGATATTTTAGAAATTGGGAAGGATGCCAAAAAAAAATTAAATTCCGCACTTTAAAAAAGAAAAAAAAAGAAGATATGGGGAATTATTGATTTATTATCTTAACTTCAAATTGCAGAAAATAAACTGGGAAAAAAACCAAACGTGTTTTTTAGCAAATACAGAACAAAAAAGAGGTAAATGAACAGTGAACAGGAATTTATCAAGAATGATTCGGGTCAAAACAATATGTTTTTACTTCACAACAGAAAAACTTGTGTTGTGCAGAGATAAAAATCAGCAGATGTATATATTTTGGGGGTTTTATGTATAACATTCTCATAAGAAAACTGTAAAATCATGGTCTGGATGAATATTGTAGGTGTAGAACTGACGAAAAAAATGTTCCAGGAGCGGTCCTCAATGGTTCTCTCTGACCTAGATGGCAAATGTCTTTCTGCAGAGTTCTATTCCTCATGCATCTGTGTCTTCACACCTATTCTATATTTTTATATTTTAAGAGACTAGGTGATGAAGTCATGAAATTAGGATTCCAAATATGTTGAAAGACAGAATTGAACTTGACAAATCGAAAATACATCCTGAAAAATAATTGGATGCTATTTAACAGAGAGAAGTAGAACTTTACTAAAGGACAGATAGTCTTCTACATAAATACACGGTCTGAAATAATTGGGTAGGAAATCACTCTGAGAGATAGATACAGTAGTTATCTTAATAAGCAGCAGAGCATAAGTCAATGGAGTCATGCTTTTGCAATCAGCCAACTAAACCTTGGATTGTCACATATGAAAAAAAGGACAAATGCAATAATCTTTTGATGTAGACAGCACTGGTAAGGACCAAATGGAAGTAGTCTGTGTCCAGCCTGAGGGAATATGTTTCAAGAAAGGTGACAAAAACAGAATCCAGAGGAGAGGCACAAATATGAGAGGTTTTTAAAGCATGAATTATTACAGAATGTTAAATAAAGAGATGGACAAGCTTAGTCTGAAGGAAAGAAACAGAGATACAAGGGGGGAAAGAAGCAAAATAAATATTCACCTAAATAAGCACTTCAGGAAAGGGGAAGGAATTAACCTAGTATCATATTCATGTGAATATGAAAAACAGCAATCAGCTTAAATTACAGTGAACAAAAAGATATTAACAAAACCATGTTAATAATAGGGCAGTAAGGTAAAGCCTGGGTCACACCTTTTGGGGAAGCTGTGGCATTTCCAGCACTGGAGGTGTTTCAGAAAAGGCTGCACAGATGTCTCTCAGATTCTACCTAAATATAATTGAACCTGCCCTGCAGTAGACGGACGCAGACTGGATAACCTCTTGAATTCCCTTCCAGCCATATGATGATCTAGCCACCTGTAATTCTCCCTGCATTGAAATCAGTGCCAAAGCATTTAATGACACACACCCCTTTCCTTTTTCCCCATTATGACCTCTCACAAGAAAAGCTAATAAT
Source organism: Nycticryphes semicollaris (assembly GCA_013400055.1). Lineage (NCBI taxonomy): Eukaryota > Metazoa > Chordata > Aves > Charadriiformes > Rostratulidae > Nycticryphes > Nycticryphes semicollaris. The sequence continues at coordinate 357,611 of VXBJ01003242.1, read as the reverse complement.
AGCTTATTAACCTGTTTAAAAGGCAACCGAACAAAGGCAACCTCCTCTCACATACCATACCTTTCCAGACAGAACTGATGAGCAGAGCTCTGCATGCCTGTGCTAAGCCTCCACTGTAAAATTTCAAAGGGTGTGCCTTTTTCTCAGCAGTGCTGTGAGTTCAGTGATTTGCATGTAAGTAAACAGTATGAAGACCCTTCACACTTCTTCTCACAGAATCAGAGAGATCAGGACATTCTGATCCCTGGAAGATGCCGAGAGATACAAGAAGGTGTCACCCCTCACAGCCCCAAGAAAAAAGACCAACCTGCTCTCCGTGCAAAAAAAACCCCCAAGAAATAAAAAAGATATATGTGACTCATTGAATAAGTGTAGAGGTAACGCTGCCCAGAGCTTTGATAACCACAACCTGCAGACTGAATTCCACCTTAGAAGTTCAGACTGTACTGTCTGTAGGAAAAACTTAGCATTTTGGGGGCTTATTATCTGGAAGATAATTCTGATATTAAGGAAATGCCTGCAAAAATTAGATTGCTCAGCATCAATATGTCATCAAGATACGTCTGTGTATATTTATATGCAAACATAATTTTAAAGACGCCATTAAAACAACTAAGTTGTCCTTCAATTACTAGCCCAGACAACATGGAGAAGTTCTGAAGGCTTTCCACCATGAAGGAGAATCCATACGGATGACTCACCAGGATATTATTCCCCTTTCTCCTATTTCAATCTGTGTGATTTCACATGGTCTCCGTCAGGAAATGCCGTTTCAAAACACAGCCAGCGTGAGAAACACTGCTGCAGATTTCATCAGATGTGTTTGTGGTTTATAAGAAATACCTCCAGATCACCTATCTTGTATGTACAATTGGAAACTGGATGGCAGTTTGATAGGAGCTGGACTACAAATATGAAGTCTGAAACGTGGTCCTGCAACTTTAAACGATTGAATAATATTATAATTAGACAATTGACATTTACATAATACCTTCCCCTTGCAGATTAGCAACGATTTCACAGAAGAAGAACACTTCATAAATTCCAGTAGGTGAGAAAGCTGACTCAGAGAGGAAAAGTAAATAGCCCAAAGACACCCTGTGGGCCCAAGCTAAGAAGAACATCTAGGTCTTTTGCACCTCTCTCTTAGCTGCTCTAATATATATTGACACAGTAGGCAGTGCTTAATCATACAGACATTTTAAAATTATCTGTTTAAATGGAGATTCTTGTTGTATAAGAAGAATCTTTAGTAAAAAGACAGCCATGTGGAACTCCAGTCAATACTACTACACTATGCTTTTAATTCAAAATTGCAGTAAAATTAATACAGGTTTTCTGAAAACTAAAGGGCTTAACTGATTATGAATTTCATTCACAATTCTGCTAGGAGCAATTAATATACTGGGAAGTCTTCCTACCCTTTTGGAATATAAGCATTAGAAGGATGGCAACATTCCTACTCACTCTCATTGTTCAGACTGTTTGGCAGAAGAACACAAACCACTTTCCTAACCTGCAAAGACAGGATACTCATGGTAGCTGGATGGAGAAGAAGATACTTGAATTTAAGCCAGATTAAATTACAAAAATGGAGGACAAAAGAGAAACGATGTTGTGAAGAAGTTTGCTGCCAACTCACTCATTCAAGAGGATTTGTCTTCATCTGAGATTCAGGCACTATGATGATTGTGAACACTTTATCTTTGAAAAGCAAAAAGGAAAAAAGAACTCTTTAGCAGAGGTGCTTTATTCAAAGTTCTATAATTTGCTTCGTAGACTGACTTGCAAGGACCAGATGCTAGTTTGTTCCAACCCATAAGGCTTTAGGGTAAAAGGATAAACTGCCAGATTTTAAAACCAGATATTGAAACTCCTGCTTTTGGCAGATTATATGCTCACATGAAAGCAATTTCATTCACTTAAAAGAAGTTCATATAACGTAAGGCACAATTTAGTACAAAGTTAATATTGGGTCCACATTAAGGGCCTATTGATCTGATTCTTCAGGATCTGGAACCCGCTTGAATTAATTTTATAAGATAAGGAAGTCTGCCTCATGAAGGACTTCATCCTCCTTTTTATACGCTGTTACAATTCCCTCCCATATTTTTTGGTTAGCTGATTTATGACTGATACAGGGAAAAATTGCATTGTAATTTACTTTCACTACTCTACCAACAAGGGGGTTATTAAAAGCAAACTGTAGAAATCGAAAGCTTTTCTTTTTAATTAAGCCACAGTGGAAATAATAAGTCACTTTCTCTCTGATACTTTTGCTTTTGAATGCCATGAGTGTTATTTTGAATGCAACAAATCAGGCAGTGAGGTGGCCCTGTGCAACAATTAGGAAGTGAAATCCGCACTAACAAACTATTTTTTCAGGTTTTTAATTTTTCTTGAATTGTATTTGATCCATCCTTATTTCCTCATTTTATTTATGAGTAGAAGGGGATTCAGATTCCACCAGTTTAAACAGACGGTTTATCTTTGATCATGTAAGAAAATAGAAGGAAAAAAAAATTGGGAACTGCACTCTGTTTTCGTTTCATAAATTAATTCTGGAAAAAAAAATAGTTTTTAGCTGTCTTTCTATTTTGATAAACTCATGATTTTTTTAATCCTTTCTCAAAAGCTAAAAATGCTTCAGGCTAAAGAAAAAGATTCGTTGTCTTTTAATCATAAGCCTTCATTATGAAAATTAAGTTTTGTATTATACATTAAAATAAGATTTTAGTCAAGAGCTTTATTTTTCTAAACTACTTAAATATTATCATTTGAATGACCACAAAATATTACAAGTGTGAAAGCTCACTTGTATTTAATAAAGAAGACCAAAGAGGAGCGACACTGTTTATTGCCAGGCGTTTCACTTGAAACAAAATGCAAAAGTCACCAATGGGATGTACTTTCTACTGCTGTAATTTTCCTTGAATAAAAAATAATTATACCTATTGAAAGTGAAGAGAGGAAATTTCTGAGGAAACAGTTTGATCGGTACATCCATTATGCTAATCACTCATCCCTGTTTCCATCGTTATATTTTATCTTTTATGATTATAAATAGTAGAAACTGTTGGAACCAAACAGAAAGGTATATAACTATATTATTACAGCAGCCAATTTATGGCATTTAACTCATGAATAAAACATCAAGCAAATATTTTAATGATTAGTTTTTCTTTTTATGAATGAAGAAAAACAATCAAAAGCACATTTGCTTGGTTTTCTTTTTTAGCAGTATTAGTGAAGTCTTAAAGTGAATGCTGGAACCTCTGCAGAGAATCTATCTGAGAATGTTCCATTTTCATCAATTTTTCAATAGGCATGTGAACAACTGTTGAATTAGGAGATTAACACCAAAACTGTGGCTGTGGCTGTTTCAACTTGCTTTCAGTCATGGTCAGCCTACTTTTGTATTCACTCCCCATTCACCTGATGAACATTCAGGTGTTCCTTGATGAACAATTAGGTGTTCATAACTGAATTCTTTTCACAATTATTACCAAAAAAAAAAAAAAAAAGCAGACAAGGCTAGATTTTAATGTATTCTTTGCTCTTTTACACCTCTTCAGCAGTGTATAATAGACAGAAAATAACAGCAGTAGACCAAGTGCAGTTCCTTCCGATGCCTCTACCAAACAACACTGCCCTATGCAGTGCATCACAGATTGGGAAAAAAGATGTCCAGTGGCTGCTCTTCTCCTGGAATTCTCTCATGATTTATTATCTATTGCAAACTGAGGCTATCAGGCATAAATGAGAGTGGCTCTGAGGCTATTCATATTTATTCTGGATATGGAGTGAATACAATCATTCACAAGTAGTAGCGACTTGCCACTGGATCCCAAGGTCTCCACCTTCTTGATCAAAAAAGAAGTTGGGCTTAATTTTATGGTTCAAGTATTCACATTACTGGTAATGTATGTTCACAGGTGAAAACAGAGGTGAGCTTTCCTCCAAAGATCATATCTATGGAAGTAACTAAATAAGCCAGGCAAGAATTTGAGCATGCATTTCACAGCTCAGACCAAGCAGAAGCATGTTGTTGTTTTATGTCAACAGTTAGTGCAGGTGGTGGACACTGTTCTCAATCTGAGAGATTCAGGTATGGAACCAGTTTGTGAAAGCTGCTGCACAAGTTAAAGCTAGTCTCCTTAAAAAAAAAAAAAAAAAAAAAAAAAAAAAANAAAAAAAAAAAAAAAAACCTGGTGAATTTTCTTATTCTTACTTAGAAAGATAGAAAGAAACTCTTCTCCCAAATTGAATTAGAAGAGTTTTCTCACTCGTGATCAATTTGGGACAGCCATGTTAATGACTTTACAAAATGCAAGAGGCAATACAAATTGGAGAGAATGACAGAAAAAAAAAAAGGAACACATTTGGTAACCTTGTGTAGAATAGGGCACTGCTCTTTTCAAAAACCCTTGCCAGAGCCCTGGTACAAAGGCATTTGATGAGTCAGCCATGGTTTGCAGCTCTTCTTTGCAACTGAAGCTGTGCATGCTCACACAATTACACACATGAATGTGATAAAATACAATTTAATCTAAAATCTTCACTCAGTCATTAAATCTTTCAGTAGCCTAATATATTCAGGAATGATGCTGTGGGCTAAGCCAGTATAGCCAAGTCACATAGCATTAAAACTATTATAAAATTCCACAATATTTTTTTTCTTAAATAGACTACTACTTCTTGAGAAACTCAGAGAGCTTGTGATTATTTTGTACATGTCCAAAGCATAATTCTGCCTGGTTCTAATTACTTCACACAAATCAAGTACTCAGTATAAGGTACTACTAGCAGCTGTTCATAGTCAAGTCATAAAGGAATCTTTTGTAACAATAAATCATGCTAATAAAGATAATAGAGACCTCTTTCTGGACACGCAGTGAACTGGGCAAATCATATGAGCAGTTTTATTTTAGTATAAATATTTGATGCATAAATGAGAGGAATATCATCATATTACAAAAGATTATATAGCACTTAAAATATTACCATTAATTTGTAAAGAAACATATCCTTCCTTTTCCTCTCAATTCTTGATTTCTTTGCTGCAACTGCTAAAGCAGGTAATGGGGCATATCCTTCATAGAGACATAAACTTCAAAAACGTGTTCTAACTTGAATTATCATTAAATATATCTGTGTCTTATTATGGTTAAGGTACTGTATCCATTTTTTTACAGTCCTCAGCATTTAACTTCAAAATAATTGAGAGACTGGATAGCTGTTTCTGCTTATACAGAAAGGTGAAATACCAGGAAAGTAGTAAATTAGAATTTAAAAGATAAATAAATAACCTTAAACTCAGGATTCAGTATTTCTGTCTTTTAAAATTGCTGTAAATTGTTGACTTATTTTAGAAATTTGAAGATGGTTTTTCGAGTTGTGTAACTGACTAAAGTTGTATGTGGTACAAATAATTTAGGGCACAATAGGAGAAAATGCAAGGTGGTAATGTTTCAAATGAGAATTAACATATTAATTTGTTATACAACTGTTTATTGCTTATGGAAACATTTTGTTGGTCATTCAGAAAGGGGGTTTTTTTTATTCACTATGTGAACTTTAATAGAAAAGGTGATGAAAAAGTTGGAATAACTGTTAATTTAAATTGTATGCTTAATTGAAAGTAATGAAAACAGGGAGTTCTGCTAGTTCAGATGTATAGAATTTGCTAGATTTCTAATCTTACAAGTTTTATGACCTTTCCTCTGAAATTTGAAGAAGCAGATTCCCCTCCCTCAGAGAAGCAGCAGAAACCAGGTCACAAGCATATTGAAACCACATTTAACTACATGGCACACTGATTAGTGTTATAATCTCATTCCCTAAATTGTTGTTATTTTGTAATGTAGTGCATAAATTTGGAGGCTCTCATGATGACATCTGTTTTCTTCCAAAACACATTATTTTCAGGAAGTGTTTGTAAGGTCAAGACTTTTTCCCAAATCCTTTCAATTATTAAATTTTAATTTTTTTCTGACCAGAAATAATGATTCCATAGGATAGGGTATATATTAATCTGCCTCACAACAATTCTGCCATACAAAAAAATAATCTTCCAAACCCAAATTCTTTTACTATAAAGGGCTTTAATCTAAATTCCTTCTTTTCTCCCTTTCCAATTATAGTCTTCACCAACTTGCTTTAAACATGAATAATGCAATAATGTAAAAACATCCCCCCTGGTCAGAAACTTACATCATTTCCAGCATAGGCAGTTACAGAGGGCAATTATAATACCAAGGTAATTACATACAGAATCATGTGAACTCTGACAACCCACTGAATGGTATTCCCCTCTAGGTTCTAGATTAAGCAAATCAAAGTATTTATTAAAACAAAAATTTTCTTTTGGTATCTGTTTGTGCATATTTCTCCTAAAAATTCAGAAATATCAAGGCATTTTAGAAAAGCAGTTTGTGTAAACACCCTAGAAAGTCCCAAACCTAACAGAGTGTGAAAAAAACCCAACTCAATCACAAATCCAAAACCCTTGTATAGTCCCGTCACATTCTTCTTCCTCACTCACAAAACAGAAAGCATTTTCCAATGAAACTAATCAGGGCAGCTGCCAAGATAAAATACAGCTTTGGAATCCTGAAGCTTATTTATGTCCAGTTGTCAAAATGTTCCTCATTCTAGGCTCCACTGGGATATCGGTAAAGGTCCGGACCAAGGAACATTGGTCACTTTCAACAAAAGAAAGTCAACAGTGCTATTGATGAAAAAAAAAATAAATCCCAAAATATTGTAGAACTGGTGAAATGTCACTGTTTAATAAACCAAGTTTTTCTTACAAATTATATTTGGAAATGTGTTGCCTATAAGAGAAAAAAAAAAGTGTTTAAAACATTTCAGTGAGCCATAAGGAGATGTATTTACTATAATAATGACAGTGAATAATCAAATAACTACAGTTTTTGCCAAGATTCAGTGGTTCCAAACAAAAATGTCAAGGTAGGGTCTATCTATATTCTGTATCTGCTGCCAAATGCAGTCAAAGTAAAAATAAAGATGCAAAATTATAACATAAAAATTAGTGTAATCGACAGGGAGGACTGAAAAACGTAGAAAAAGAGCAGGGAAAAAAGCCACCAACAATCAAGCATGGCAAATATCAGATCTTCTACATTTTATCTTGCATTTCATTTACAACATTTTATTAATCTTTTGATATTTCCTATCACCCATTATGACCCATGCACTTGTAAATCATATTCATTTGCAGGCATGCATAATTCCTTTGAATTTATGCAGTTTACAGTTTCATTGCAGATAGCCTTAAATCTTGAAAGATCACTTTGATATTTAGTCAGTCATGTCACCGTATGTGGCCAGTTATGACCAGTTATTACAGCTACACTCAGTGGGGATGTAACAAGCAGTGATAGTGTAAAAAAAAATGTGCAAATTATAACTTGCAGCTCCAGATACTGAGAAAGAAAATGTAAACTGTACCCTGAAGAAGTTGCAGCACTGGATCTTACCTGGGCTACTCCAGACATAAACAAAGCAATTATAGTCTTTAGACAGTGAAACCAACTCCTACAGGTGAAAAAGCACCTCCTGGTATATGGTAGGGTCATTGAAAATGCGGGCAAGTCGTCAGAAAACAGAGATGAAGAACAGCTGGGGTCTTTATGTATAAAACACAAGCCATAGAAATGTGTTCCTGAGCTGAACTCAAACATCTGATTTTGACAATGACCACTGAAGTATCTTAGCCTTTTGTTCACTGCAATCCAAGTAAAAGCAGCTTTTATGAACATAATTGTCTATACAAGTGAAGTCTTGTAAAAAACTTTGGTTTAATAAACTAAATTAGCAAGATTTTGCCATGTTTTTTTCATGATTGATGAGACATTCTACACTACTTCTGTGTTTAATCTATCAACCTTTGTTTAAACGTTATGAAGATGTATTATATTACACATTCACATCTCAATACAAAATTAAGCTGGAGGAGTACTCTAACATATTTCAAAATTTCACACTTAATTAGGCTTTTTGAGAAATTATAGCCCTTTTTAAGTCCCAGTGGGTAAAACCCACATTTTTCAGTAACTGCCATTTTAACAGACATCAAGTCAGACCAAATGGCTGAGGACGATTTGTTTTCTCATGGAAGCAAGTGTAAAATCACTGAATTTTGCATTCTGATTTCAAATCTTGTGCTCTGCATAGAAACCACTAAAAGTGTCAAAAATACTCAATGAAAATTATATTCTTCAAGAGTTTTCAAGAAAACGCTGTATCAGTTGACTAAAAATCAGGTGCCAAATGTATGATTCCTTTCCCATCCATACTGATAATTAGTTTACTATTTTACCTCAGTTTTAGAAAAAGATTCATCTGAGAAACCTTTGCATAGAGACAAGTTAACTCCTCCTAAGTTATCTTTCAAATATGACCGTGTGAAGTCCCTACCCATTAGCCTACATTTGTCTACTTCTATGCATGTAAATATAATTATCTAGCTTTCTGGATCAGGCCCTAGAGCATTGCCTTTACTGCAGTTTCCCACTGATCAAAGAATACATGATGAGTGGGATGAGCAGAGACCTTGAAAATAGAAGATTTACTCAGCTCTTGTTTGTCTACAGAAAAAAAAAAAAAATTAAGTGTTCAGCATTAAAGGTAAGGCCACTGAAGAATGGCCTAGAGAGGGCTGAATAAATACAAGGCATGTTTGGGTTTGTTCCCTTGTGCCCTAAACTCTTTCCTCCCACCCCCTAAACCATTCCTAAGTAGTTCCCCTGCAGCAAATTGTCTCCATTAACATGTTTCTCTCTCTCTTGACTTACATGGCAGCACTCCAATATTTACTTGGTCATTCTCCAGTAATGTACAACATCTTCTGGTACTAGAGTCTTTGATTTGAAGGCTCTGACTTGCTTTCAGACAACAGCACCGCACACACACCAAGTTTCCAAGGACGTCCCAAGACACAATCTGAAACTTAGTGGGAGAGCCTTGGTTTGTTCAAGGCAGCACTGATGAAACGAGTTCATTATGTCACAATCTATTCGAGCTTCAATCAAACTCGGATCTTTGGATATTCTTGGCTCAGGACTAGTACACAGAGCAACAACTGCTATCTTTTCCCATCAGGAGGGAAGTAATCATTACTGTAATTCATTTGTGCTGGGGACTTTTTAAAATTTCAATATGAATATGAATCCAATTAGAGGCCCAACACTGATATTCTCCGGTGTTAACACATATACACATTGCTCTGACATTGTTACATTAAAAAAAAAAAAAAAAGAAAAAGAACTTGAAATGAGTGATGCAAGAACCTCAGAAGCCTTGGGGTTTGGAAAAGCTTCAAAAAAACAGTGGAGACATACACAGTTAAAGCAAGAAACAAAGAGAATCCCACAACATCCTATGATCTTCCCTCCCATCCCAGATGCTTACCACCAGAGAGCTTCTTATCTCTATCATCCTCCACATGGGGATGATCCAAAGCTGTTCCTTTGTAGAAAGAAAAGAAGTTCCAAAACAGAAGCTTTTTGTGCTTCTCGTCTGCCTAAATCTTTTCTCTTTCTTTCAGTTGTTGCTCCCCAACATGTAGCACCTTTTGTACTGCTCTGTTGAAAAATTTGAGAATAAGAGACTTTATCCTTCTCACTGCATCTTCAAGTTGGGTGTTGTACAGCATCTTCTAGACCCTTTGATATGTCAGTTTAAATGATTGCCTCAGTATTTTCCCCTCTCTGTCAATTTAACCATCAATTTTGCTGAGCAAACAAAACTTGGCGGCCAAGTGTCACTTCTGCCTCTACTTGGGGCTGAGGAATACAAAGCAAAAATGGGGCAGAGCTTTAAGTTCAATTTTACTTTTAAGCTTGTTAAATTTGACAGCAACAGCAAAATCTATCTCTTTATTTAGGCGTGCAGAAATAAAAGTGGATTCTTGGCTACTGTGGGGCAAACGGACTTTGGACCTTCTGCACCTACAACTGTCTTATATAAATCCAAAGCAGCTCCAATCTATTCGGCTGCTTAGACACTCAAACAAGTGAGCAAAGGGAAAAGAAGCATTTGACTGTTGAGAAACTTTCAGACACCACTTATTTCCACCTCTGCCTAACGGTAATTACCTGTAGTGTGGTACATTCTTTCAAAAGTCTTTGTTTAGGTTTAAAAACACACAAAAACATTCATGCACAGACTTCCACGGGAGAGAGTCTGGGTTGATGTATATAATTTTAGCCAAAGTTAGTCACTTTTCAAAATTGTAATTGTATATAAGAGGGCTGTTGCAGTGAGTATATCATTAAAAACAGACTAAAATAGTAACAGAACAGCTACCATAGAAAATTCATGTTGCAAAATTAGCCTATCCATTTTCACAATATATAATCATGCATAAGAGAAGGTTTCTTGTAGGAATGGGGAATGACTCAGTGCTAAATTATATGATGGCTGAAACCATTTAGGACTGTTCAGAATCTAAAACATAAAAAAAAGAGGTCTGAAAAAACATAGCGCTGTGGAACTCTAGAATGTGATAGCAACTATACAGAGTCATAGATATTTTTGCTTACTGGGAATGCTTACATGGGAAGCTTTTATTCCACTCTGAGTAGCTGGAAATAAGATATTCTCAGCTTTTGAATTTCAACTTGAAAATTCCAGTATGAACAAATCATGGGAAAACATCCCAAAGGCCATGGCTTGTGTACTTGCTTTGCTTTAAAAAGCCTGCCCCGTGTTTTCCTTACTTTCATGGTTAACTAAACACTAGACATTTATCACTGGTTATTTTTAAAGTCCTTCAGTTTTTGAGATCTGTAGATCCTTGCTTTCACAGGACCAATATCATATCAATCAGTAATGAACAACAACAACAAAAAAGGTAAGGATATCAATCAATAATTTTTAGTGTTGCACAAAAAACAAAAAATTGTCTACTTTTTCTTCTTAAATGAAGGGAAGGGAAGGGAAGGGAAGGGAAGGGAAGGGAAGAGTAAAAAAAAAAAAAGGCAACAGAGAGATCTGTCCCGTACCTCCACCTAAATATAACAAGAAAGCTTGGGAATTGCTGCCCTTAGTAGCCCCGAGGGGGTGACCATATCTGTCACACAACAGAAATTTATGTGGGGTTTTTTTCCAGAATAGAGGAACTGAAGAAAGTCTGATACAAATACAAACATTAATGAATAGATAGCCACTTTTATGACTTTTAGAAAATATATTTAAAATACTGTTTGTTTGTGATAAAAATGGAATGATCTACCAAGAAAAGTAATGAACTTATCAGGAAAATGAGTCTCAGTTAAATAATGTGGTGACTTCAGAGAACAAGAAACTTGCAGATATCTTGCCCACCAACTAGTTCAGTCCTCAATGCAGTCATTATTCCTGGAAAAATACAGATTCTCCTTTCTCAGGGATATAGCCAAAGTCTAATTGGAGATTTTCTGTTGAGTTCAACAGGCATTGGCTGAACTAATGGCTTGAGCAGGTACTGACAAGGCCCCAAACAATTTATGTTATGCACTTGCAGCCTTGGCCTGAGTGGGCCCTTGTCACTGCTGGCTATCACCAGAATGAATATGCTAACAATCAGAGTAACTTTGTTTAAAGCAGAAAAACCCCACAGTAATAAAAATGCCAGAAATATCAAAATTCTGAATGTGGTTAATCAAGAATTTAAACAAGACAGCAGTTGCCCTTAAACAGAAATTTGATTCATCAGTACCAAAGAGGAAAACCTTGGAGTTAATTCCTCACACATTTTAAAAATAACAGTAGTATATGTTTTATTTGAAAAAAACAGCACAGAAAAAAATACCAATGCTTATTAACAGACAAAAATTCTCTGTTCCTTATAAGTGGATAATTTGTAAACTAATAGATGAAAAAATTTTCACCATAAATAACTGCTATGATTTTTTTTGCCTGCTCACAAACTCTGAACATTTCAAAATTTGTGTTTTTTAAACTTAACTACTGAGTAATTTCTATTCTAAAAAATCTTAATTTGTGGTTTGTTTACAGGTACATTATGAGACTTAAACTTTCAGAATTAAATACATTTTGAATGGAAGACAAACGTTCATGTGATGCTTAGTTTTCCTGTTTGATCTTTTCCATTAAAGCACAGTCTTTGTTCCTGTTTTATCTACAGGTATAGAATTCACCTGTCTAATACATGAATGAAACTTTAGAGTAATATCACACTTTCAAGTTATTTCTCAACTCCAGAAGAGAATATTTTAACATTTTGAAAATAATGAGACTTAAGCATCTGCTTAAGTACTTCATTGAGTCCAGGAAATGTAGAAAAGCTTGCAAAATTAAATTAAAATTTTCTTTCCACACACATTCTGAAATAGCCATGCTAACATTTGGCTATTTTTATACATGTTACTGCCAGAAAACACTGTTGCTGGAGTATTTTTGGAAACAGGATATAAAAAGAATGTGTATCACAGCATTGGTACTTTTTAAAAATGTATGAATATGCTTGGGACTTTTTACAGTATTTATCCTGCTCTCTAATTCACTGAGCAGTATTAGTTCAGTGGAAAGACTCTATTTCTTAGGTAAATAACTACGTTTTTACTCCTGATTTACAGAAGAACTTTGATTCCATACGGAGTGATACAAACTGTTACTGGAATTTCCTCTTTAATTTTTAAAATAAAGCATCATCTCATTTTCTTCTTGAAGACAAGAGAAAATGAGACAATAAATACTTCACATTAAAAATGAATACCATGTTTGACAACTGTTCTGTGCTCGAATGAACTAAGATAATTTCTGTGATACTGTGTTATTCATTTTTACAGGAATATTTTATTTGTGTGGTCTTTCATGGCTGTGGGAAATATGAAACAAAGCTATAAAAAAAAAAAAGAAAAGGAGGAATCTTCTGAGGATATTTAACCACAAACATGATATACTTTCTTACAAAAGGGAACAGTGAAGCAGTGCATCTTGAATGGATATGCTTTTTGAAACATGGATGTTAGTAACAAAACATATTCTGATCTTTCATAATTATATATGTAGTCACAAATAATAAATTCTCCAGTATGGTTCACAGAGGTGAATTCTCAGAAAAGCGACTTACCAACCAGCCTAAGGAAAAATTAAAATCAGATTGCTCTCATATCAAAACTTAATAATGAGAAAAACAATCTGCACAACGGGAACAACCTTGCAATACCTTTGACAGAAATCCAAATCTTACAGGGATTCTTAGAGTTAAAAATAAAATAATTCTCTCTGTCTTCTCATTTTTAGATGTGAATAGACAAGGGAAGTCAGAAATAATATGTAAAACCTTCTGTCTTCAAAGTATTAGACTCTGAAGAAATAAGAATATTTGATAGCATTCAGTGGCCATGGTTGTTCATAGTCATTACACTTGTCTTGACTTCACTCCATTTAGATGGAAAGAAAGTTGTTTGCAAGAATGTCTGGGCAGTTGATCCTTTATGTCACAGGCCTGTGTTTCTTGCTCCTTCCTCCCTTGCGCACTAAAAGGTGCTCAGTTTGGAGAAATTTTTTTGAGGAGATGTCTGTACACATCTGAAAATCCAATCAGGGTACAAATACACCGTGTGTCTGTGTGTATAGTTACATTTGCACATGTGTTAGTCCACGTATTACCCGCGGCAAAGGCAGAAAACTTTCCCTGTTTCAGATGACTCCTTCATTAAGGGTCTTTCCTTTCTCCATCCTTCATGCTCTTTCCTGTATTTAACACTCACTACTTCCAAGTCCTTAGCTACAATTTCTATCCAGAATAAACTCCTCATGTCTTATGGCTGGCACTAGGCCTCGTGTAAAAGCTGTGATTGATTCCCTAACGGTAATGTCTTTAATTGTTCCAAAGCTCAAGTCTGGAAGGGATAACTCTGGGACAGGGCTATATGATCAAATACAGTACTTGAGCACAAGCCATGAAAAGCAATGTTGCAGTGGATATCAGTTTATTCAGAATTAGGAGAGACTTAGCTGAAATTAAGAACTTAATTCACAAATGTTAGATGCCATAGTCATTTCCAGAGCCTCTGTCATTAAAGTTTCTGTAAGTGGAGAGAGCTACAGCTACAGCTGGGCACATGCTGTACTCCCAGAGTACAATAGAAGAATAATGGCCGTGCTTACATGCTTGAGGCTTTTCTAGGCCAACAGCAAAGCTTTCTTGGAAGCTGAAGAACTAAAGAGTTTATTTTTCTTTTTTTTTTTTTGTTTTGTTTTGTTCCCCCAGTTTCACATCTAGTGTATAAAACCCTGGAAGTTTCAGAATGTTAATGAAACGCAATTCAGTCAAAATTTTCATGGCTTTTTTTCTCTCATATCTTGTTTAATTTAATTGTATCAGACTTTAAGAAGATTAACAAGGATTATTTCAGATACTTCATTTTACATTAAGAGTGATTCCCAGTATGGATAGCCTTTACTATCAGCACTACTCTCAGCTTCTTAATAACTAGAGTTATTGCTTGCCTTGAAACTCCATCCATCCCCTGCAAGCTTGGCTTGGCTTACTGTGCAATTACATGTATTTCAGGCATCATGACACTGCTTGCTGATTAAATTGTTACATCAATCATTACACAGTGGGGCCAGATACTGATGCAAATTCAAGACGTAGAGGTATTAATGACATAAATAGGAGGAGAGCAGAACAGAGCTATGTTGATTAGAAAGGAGAAGGACAAAAATATTTAATGAATTTGTATCAAAAGCAAAAGGGATCTCAAAGGTAAAAATGGGAAAAACTGTCAATCATGTCAGTATTTCTAAAACCAAAACATTACTGATCTGTTTTTAAAACTTATTTGGAATAAAGGACATAGTAGAAAAGGGTTTCAACTTGCAAAATAAAAAAAAAACCTGCTTTATTTTAGATGCAAAAAATTAATTTGCGTGATCTTCATTTTCACAAAGAAAGTCAGGCTTAAAAATCAGCAACCAAAAATCAGACTTTTTGGTTCTGTGCTTTCATTTCAGCCAGAGAACCATAGAGGAAATAATCATTTTTTCACATAGCTCTGCACAGAAGACTCCCCACTGCCGTTTGTAAGTTTTTCAAAAGTTCAGTTCTTACCCACCTTTGTAAAACATTTTCATCTCCTCAGCTCAAAAGCATTGCATAATTGCAAAGCATTGCCGTATTTATGCTGTTACCCTCAGGATATAAAACATAAGAAATTTTTGTGGCCTATGATTTCATTCTATACAGTGGTCTGCCCGAACTATTTCTGATGTTGTTTACAGCTGTAGGAACTGGAGCGTGGTTGCCTTTTTTATAGAAGAAAACAGCTAAAGAT
This sequence comes from Nycticryphes semicollaris, assembly GCA_013400055.1. Classification (NCBI taxonomy): domain Eukaryota; kingdom Metazoa; phylum Chordata; class Aves; order Charadriiformes; family Rostratulidae; genus Nycticryphes; species Nycticryphes semicollaris. The sequence continues at coordinate 342,297 of VXBJ01003242.1, read as the reverse complement.
TTTGGTTTGGGGGGAACTTCCATAGTTTTGAAATGGCCATTATCCTTTTACAGTCTTCTAGAGGCTTGTACATTGGAGCTTCTGAATAATGGACTCAAGTTATGCTCCATAAATTTTCGACAATTTTGCCCCTACAGTAAAACCATGTTGATGATCTGCTTTCAAGATCTGGTAATCCTTTTCCACACCTCCTGTGAGGGCTTGGATCAGCTGTTCGGTACAGAGAAGGTTAGTTGGCAGATCTGGGCGTGAAGGCTGGTGAGCTGAGGGGTCAACGAAGTGTAATTTATCCAGCAGTGGAATAGCCAACATGAATTGTACTATTCTGCCAAGTAAGGAGAGGAAACCTATCTGATACATTGTGATCTGTCCTTCAGCGAAGACACTTATGATCCAAATCCCAGAGATTATGTTCACTTGGTCCCTTCAGTAAACAGAGTGCGTGCATTGGAAGAAAAAGGACTGGTTTTATTAACCAAATTTAAAAGTTTGTCTCCGTGTTGTAGGTGAAGAAGAAAGACTCACCAGTTTCCTCAGGATCTACAACTATTTTCACACAGGCCTTTGCTTTTAATAATTCATTGAAGAAACAAAAATTATCAGGTTGAAAAATGTATTATTATATGTTTTCAAAAGTTACAGTGAATGTTTTGGGCAGGAAAGGCCTGAAGACGGACACTTAACGTGTGGAGTAGAGTCAGTTTCTACTCCAGTCTCCATCAGAAGAATAACTTTTAGTCACACGAGAGTGATCTTACATGTATATTGTCAACCAGCAGTTGGTTTTAGGTTCAAGCAAAACTTAAGCTGGAGGACCTCACAGCCCTCCATTCCAGTGTGCTAAGGTTTCCCTTCCTCTTTGCTGAAAACCTTTCCTCTAATATGTGAATAGAAGTGTTAATATCAGTGTTCTTGGATTCACAGGTCCCACTAATGTAGGAAATTGCTATACTGAGGAATTCCTCTACTGAGGAGTTATCTTATAGGGTACCTACCATTACTTATTTCGGTTTTCATAAAGAGAATTAATTATTCAATCTTAATTTCTTCTCTGTCTGGTAGGTGCAGAGTAATTAAAGTAATAATGTGCTTTATTCATTATTTTTTGGGGTGTTTTTTCCCCTCATCAGGTGTATTGAAAAATAAAATGTTGCTTTGCTCTATATGAAACAATAATCTTACTTTTGTCTCAAATACACTGCTGCCGCCAGTTTCTAGTCTCTACCATAATGCTCTCTAGTGTATGGATAAAGAATCTGTCAGAAGTAGTCAGCCATTGGGCAAGGGTGCTAGAGCCTTGGCAGAGGCTGCCCAGGGAGGGTGTGGAGTCCCCTTCCCTCGAGAACTTCGAGACCCGCCTGGGTGCAGTCCTGAGTGATGTGCTCTGGGCAACCCTGCTTTAGCAGGGGAGTTGGACCAGATGATCTCTAGAGGTCCCTTCCAACCCTGACAATTCCGTGATTTGTCAAATAGTATTTCAAAGAATTTTGCATGACCCATCTCACCCAGGCACAAGACAGGGACCGTTGTAACTTTTAGATCAGGGTGCAGAAACATGGTGCTTTTCAGTGTTGTGAAAAGGTGCTGTTAGCTGTATGGGAATGATCAATTATATCTGCTTTCTTTCTGACTAACCACCAAAACTGATCTGCTTTATTGATTAACACTGTTGTACCTATACTGAGACTCTACAATGAAAGAATTCCAGAATCACTCCAAAAGAGACGGACACTCCTTGTATAACTACTTAGGAATTTAACTGAGGTACAACTTAATATTATCCCTCACCTTTCACCAAGGATCAGCTCAAAACTGAAACTGTTGTGATCCAGTGGAATGTATGAAGGTCCGATGTTCCATCAGAAAGACTGAGCTCATCTTGGGCTTAGAAGCCACTAGTCTTTGTACAAGGCTTAAATATCTACTTAAACTGGACTATGAGAAATGAGTGTCAGTCGATCAGCCAGTGAAACAAACACTTGCATTGCTTTAGATATATGCACTCAAACAGGTTGATTTGTTCATAAAAATAATGCTAGATATTTTTTTCTAATTGAATTTTCTGTTAAAGATGTTACTATTACCTAAAAAATATTTTAAAAGTATTTGCTGACTATTGTTTTGCACATCTGCAGAAGCCTTGTTTCTATTCTGTGACAGATGAACATATTGCTAACTCGAAATCTTTAAGTGTGAATACTTGCATATAAAATTCACTGCTAATTTTCCACAAGTGTTTGCAATGTTTGCTTAAAAAAAATTAGCCCAAAGCAGTATTTTGATAGTAATTGGATTTGGCAAAGAATTTGTGAAGTGTTACAAAAAGAATATAAATAAAGTCAAAACAAAGCATTAATATGTGAACAGTTTGCAGAAGTTTTCCAGTTTTCACCTATCTTCACTGTCTTATAAACTGCATATTCCAAATAGTGCCTATGTTTGTTCAAATACTTAATAAATCTTAGGCATTTTTTGCTCTGACAATGATTTAAACAAATTAGTTTATTTCTTTACGCTGAACCCAATTTTGCAAATCATACTTCCTAATGAGTTATTTCACTGACAGCAGACATTCCCAGTTTCTCAACATTTGTTCACATTTTGAAGCTCATTTGGATATCAAGACTCCATAGCCCATGTTCAAAAGACATACATAGAACAGGATCCACTTCTAAATTTATAGCAGTGCACGTTCCCTTACAGGAACCACTGTCACTCTCAACCAAATGCAACAATCACAGATACAGCAGGCTATCATTTCCAGATGCAGACCAAAATCCACTATTTCTTAAGTTTATTTAGTCAGGTTTATTTGTTTGTGGGGTTTCTTTGCTTGATTCTCCTGTCTGAAGCTCCTTTGAATGAGGGTTAGGTAGCCTGGCTGAGAGCATGGACTGTGTTTTCACTGTCATTGGCTTCTTTATAAGCAACACATTGAGTAAAATATTCCTGTGGTCTTTGTCCTTCCCTGCCTTCCCAAAACTCTGTCCTCTATGACCTCAAAGGCAGGTCGTATTGTCCCAGCAAGTTTCAGGCTTTGCTGTGCCATACACAGCAAAACAAAAGATATGATCCCAAAGATACAGAACAAAAGATGTAATCCCAAAGATATGGAACAAAAGAGAAGACTCCAAAATCCCCAGCAACCCACATGTGCCAGGGTCGTTCACTTCCGGAGAGGGTAGTTGAAGTGTAGCTTCCAAGTATTTAATTTCTTCCACGGGGCTAACCCATGTTCTTGAGCCTCTCGGTTGATTCTGCAGCAAAGGCATGCCTACGAATATTTCTCTTAAATCACTGAAGTTGAGAAACTTCCTAACATACAAGCAATATGAGAGCCAGCAGGACTGATACCTTAGTTTTAAAATAGCCAGCCTGGGCAAATGCATCGCAATGAAAAGCAACCGATTAGAAAGTGGAAAGGCTCTTTGGATTATGGTTTGTGTTATTTGCCAGATAATATAGATTACACGTTTATCAAGTGTGAATGGGACTATCTGCCTTTGCAATGGCTCACTGATCGTTAAATTAGTGGTCTGTAAAGAATTTCCACTCTGAGCACACCTGATAGAGCTTTGGTCCTCATTTGCTTTTCTTTCTTCCATCATGTAGAAATAATCACTAGCCTAAACCAGACTTCTTTCTCAGGTTTCAGTTCTGTATGGCATTGATTACCACTGAAATAAAAGCAGAAACTGAGGTTCCTCAGCACCTTCCAGGATGCAAGTGTTGACTATTTTTTTCTCCTCTTTGCATGAGACGGGTACTTATAGAGGTTGCTCAGCCTGTCCTTTATTCCACTTTTGTTTGGAAACTTTGTGTTAGGGTTATATCTTGGCCTAATAGGCAGGTAGGAATGTTTGTAAATCCTTGCTGGAAAAAAAAAAGATAAAAAATTAATATAGTACAGTATAAAAGCTCTGCTGTTTAAATGATGGCACTCTACTTCTGGCAAAATAGTGGCTGTATCATAAAGGCTGCATAATGATTTTCAGTCTGCCTCAAGAATGCAGAATGTGACAACATGATAAGAAGCGAGAGAAAGTGGAATTTTCATTATAGCTTGCAACATTCTTTCCAAGTACTAACTTAACTACTGGAACTGGAAATGTTTGCAAATTGCACTGCCTTTAAATGCTGCTATTTAAATCAATAACCTTAAAATTGCCAACTTCCACAGAAAATGAATAGCGTGCAACTTAGTTCATTTTTATAACTTAAAAAGAGGTATAAGCTTGGGTTAAGGTTTGCCACTTGAAATGCTAAAAAGAATACTAAAAATATTCAAAAAACAAAACACACAGAAAAAGGGCAGAATTTCCTAAAAACCAAGATATTTTTTTTACTGCTATCCTTGCTAAATACTACAGATGGCAACGCTTTTAAAAAAACTCCTATCTTGTCTGATAACCACTGCATTTGTGTTTGTAGATGGATTTTTGTATATATTATCAACCTACTCTGCATTTAAGAGAAGCCCTTTTGAACCGAATTCTACCTAATAGTATCTGTTAAGACATCATAGTTGTGGGGAAATTGTGCTGTGTATGCATACAGCTATTCTAATAGCTATTTTAATTAAATACTATTCACATTTACTTTCTAAAATCTCCCATTCCTTTACAGATGTAATTGGTTTTGTTTCTTGCACTCAGAGTGGTTTTTATCTGTTTACAGGCACTAAAGCTATCAGTGTGGTGAAAACTGAACTGTCTTGGAACTTCACCGAGCATGGTTTTTTCTATTTTCGTTTCTGTCAGCTGCAATATGATGCCATGAGTCTTTTTCAACTCTGAAAAATATACAAGTTTTTATTCAACACTCCTTCGTACCAGGAAAAAACAACGTTTTTCTGGATTGGACAATTAGATTATTGCAACTCAGTACTATTGTACACCTGAAGAGTATTTTTCTAAATTGTGTTTGTTTCACACATTTATGAAACATTTCTGAGACTTCTGTAGTTTCATTGAGAAAAAACAAAAACCAAAAAATAAAACAACAAACAAACAAACAGAAAGATATTGCGCTTATTGTGGTTTATCTTGTCTACAGCTCTAAAAATCCTTGTCCATTCTACAGCACTCGGTTGGTTCCACACAAGTTCATCTTGGAAGTGGAAGCAATTGCAAGGAAAAATTTCTGCTTGTTTGTTGTTATCACTGTTGAAGCTCTTCATGTCATAGCAAGGGATTACAGATATGGGCAATGAAAAGAGAAATTGTCCTTGTTGTTCATTTCTGTGTAGCCACCTTCAGTGGCTCTTAAAATATCCATAATTACCATACAAAATCAAAACCATAACGGGGGACATTTTTTGATTGTTTAATCACATGAATTAGACAAACTTAATAATTAACTTATATTAATTCTTCAAGCAATACACTATTGTAATTAAATCAGCAGTCTTCATTTTTTGTAGGATTTTAAGCCTCCTTCTGGACTACCATTTGAAAACTACCATCTTCAAAGGCCAATTAAAACTGCAAAACTACAAAATTGTATTATTACATTTCATAACACAAAGCAAAGCTAATACCACAGCAAACATAAAACTGCTTCTTAAGATCTCAAAAAATCCTTTAAAAGCAAAAACTCAGTGCCTAAACACGTCTTCTCAAAAACACTTCTGCCTTCTGGCAAAGAAATTTCTATCTGAAGAAGTAATGAAAAAATTGCATACATCATACACCAGGTAGCAAGTGACTTTTTGAATACTTTCTTATACTTTCATTTCAAGTCACATATAATTTGATTTTATGCACAAATCTTGATTTATTATTTTCATCCAAAAATAAAATCACACCGCAGTTTTTCCAAAAAAAAATTTCTTCTTTGTTAAAAAAAGATAGAATAGCCTTGGAATTCAAGATCTGTGATAGCTATTTCTCTCTTCAGATTCTAATTCATAAAACTTAAACTAAATCATCTGTAACTGGTAAACATCAAGGCCTACAATGCATCTCCCAGGTCAATTGTCAAGTAACTTTAATATTGAATAGTTTGGGTTGCAAGGGACCTTTAAAGGTCCAACCTCACTGGCATGAGCAGAGAATCTTCAACTAGATCGTGTTGCACAGAGCCCCATCCACCTGACCTTGAATGTTTCCAGGAATGGGGCAGACACAACTTCTCTCGGCAACCTGGGCCAGTGTTTCACCACCCTCATTGTAAAAATTTCTTCCTTATATCTAATTTAAACCTACACTTTTTCAGTTTAAAACCACTACCACTACACTCCCTGATAAAGAGTCCACCTTTTCTGTAGCCTCCTTAGGGACTGGAAGGGGCTCTAAGGTCTCCTTGGAGCCTTCTCTTCTCCAGGCTGAACACCCCCAACTCTCTCAGCCTGTCCTCACAGCAGAGGTGCTCAAGCCCTCTGAGCTTCATATCCCTTCTCTGGACCTGCACCAACAGGTTCATGTCCTTCTTATGTTGGTGGCCCTGGAGCTGGAGACAGCACCCCAGATGGGGTCTCACCAAGGAGGAACAGAGGAGCAGATTCACCTGCCTCAACCTAAGCAGTGGGTGCAGTTCTCATTAGGTTAAGCAGTTAGGCTATGCTTATTTATCAACCAACATCAGATAAAAAAAAAAAAAAAAAAGCTGATTCTCATTTCTCAGTTATCCTTTAATTCTTACACCCAGTAACCTGTTACAAGTGTACAGTGAAATAAACCAGTGGTGACATTTAGCACACATCGCAGTGTGATGATTCATCGCAACTCAAAGGAAAAAAACCCACAGGCTCAGCTCCTGGAAGGGGTTATCAAAGCTCTTGCCGTGGAAGCTATGGAGTATATAACATCCTTAAGGCTGCACAGCCATTATTATTCAGAGCAATAGAACCTACTGCAAATCATGGACAGTTTTGCCTTTTCTCCAAACTCCTCTTTTCTGCCTATGTCTTGGCCTTCTTCTCTGCACAGCTTCCAATCCTGATTCCAGTCCTCCTCACACATGTCTTAGTTCTTTTTTCTGCCACACACCCGTCAGGAAAGCTGGACAAACACCACATTCAAATAGATTTACTACTGATCTCTGTAGCTCTTCTATCCCAAAGTCTTGGAAGTTTTGAGAGCTGTATCCCCAAAACATAGTTCAGCCAAACACCTAGTATTTGCATTTATCTTTAAATTGATTCACAGAGGCAACATCATGAGTTTGAAATTTCCCTTTAAGAAAACGTAGTTTTTACTTGTATTACTTTTGAATGCTATCAGTTATTCAGAAAGCCAAGTATAAGGAATGCCACTAGGCAAGCTTAAGAACAGACAAGATGGCAGAAATCTGATCTCTTTGTGATATAATTTCACAGCGTAGTGCAATTATTATGATAGCAGACTTTCTTATACCACTTTTTTCTGCTAGTAGCTATTCAGAACTTCTGGCATGTGGGAAGCGATCACGATGTTATAAATGTGTATGAATCTCAAGGCGTATAACATGTTGTTGTTGAGTGCTATAGACTCATGAAAAGCAGATGTTACCAGTCAGTCTTGGAAGCTTGACTCACAAATACCCTAATAGTCTATCAAAATGAATGACAGTTTGAATCAGGTTATTGTGCAATACTAGGGTACTGTAAAGTAGGGCAACAGCCTGAAAGACATTCTTTGACAGAATCATAGAACCATAGAATGGTTTGGGTTAGAAGGAACCTTTAAAGATCATCAAGTTCCAACCCTCTGCCATGGGCAGAGACACCTCCCGCTAGATCAGGTTGCTCAAAGCCCCATCCATCCTGGTCTTGAACCCCTCCAAGGGTGGGGCTTTTCCTCCTATTCCATCTGTCCGACTCCTGCTCTTATTCTCTTTCTTTGATTTTTATTTGCAAAACACATTTTCTTTGTGTTAAAATTGTTCTTTTAGCATCTGTTCCAATTTTCACCTCCCCTATTCACTCCTTCCTCTTACCAACAAACATCATCACAGATAGTCCCTCTTCTCAGTGTCTTTTCTCTGACTGGTAAGATAAACATGAAAAAAGAAAGTATGGCACACAAATAGGCCAGTCAACACACTATTAATTTCATCTTGGTTTGTATGTATATATGCATTATTTTGTTAGAACTGAGGTATACTTAAAAGAAAAGCACCCAAGTAGAAAGAAATGTGAACAGGAAAGTGGACAGAGGTGGCAAAGAGAGAAGTAACAGAATTAAGAAGGGGAGCAGGGTAGGACCAATTACCAGTCACTCTTTGACCAGCCAAAATAACAGAGACCAGCCAGTACTGTTACTTTTCCACATAAGTATAACACTATTTAATTTGATGTAGGAAATCCACCATTCAGTCAAACAAAATCTTTTATGTACTCACTTCTTCCCCTCTTGGCTTGATAGAGTACTCAAAACCCATACAAGCTGGCAACAGCATATTTAAGCAGAAACAGCCTGGGAGCAGGGGTGTTAAAACTCTTCTCTAGTACAAACATCTTGCCAAGCAGTGCCAAGGGGACGTAGCACAGGTTGGGGACCTGGTATTGCCTCTCAAGGGAACTGTGTTTCCCTCTACCATTGGCCCTGGAATGGGTGCTTCCACTTCATCCCACTTTTGGTTTAGGGCTGGATTCTTAGGCACCTGCCCTAATGACTCTAGCTGTTTAGGTAACAAAAAAGGATGTTGGCCTTGGTAGCAATCTGGAGAAGTATGGGAGAATCTGAGAGATTTGTTCCATCTGTCCCATTCCCCATCTCAACAGAGCAGGTTTACTGGCAGGCAGCCATTACCTGGCCTTTGCCAATCCCAGATAAGACTGCAACTTAAAGACAGATGCTTTTCCTTTTCTCAAATCCTGCATCAGCCTTTGGCTGTGCCCAAGCAGCTGGCTTTCTGACTTTAATACTACTTAAAAGACATCTGTTTTCTAAGGATTATCTAGTTCAGTAGCAGTTTTGTTGGGTTTTTATTGATAGCAAGTAAAGCTCCTTGGGACACATTGCATGAATGGTGTGGTGAAATAGCAATTTGTATTTGCAACTGCTGTTTACCTATGTACAAAGATCAATATCTGTTGTATTTTGCCCTCCTAATTCACAAAATATGAGTTTAGAATGTAATCCTTTTCTATCTACTCCTCATAACAAATCAATGTTCGCATGTAATATCTGTCTCCTTAATTCAGATCTAAAATCTTTGGCTTTGTAGCCTTTTTTTCCTTCCAGTCAAATAGATAAAATGCTGAAGTTGTTATAGTAGGAGGATATAACATGGATTGGAACAGCAATCCAGGCATTTCTTTGGATAATTTAACTATCTCTTTCTATAATAAGTGAATCAAATCCCACATAGTCAATGGCAAGCTGGATTTAAATTCTAAAGCAATGACCCTAACTAATCCAATAGAAAATCTGCAACTATCTCTAGCTTTCAGGGGAAAACTAAACCTGTTATCAAGGCACTAGAAAGTTATTGAGGCCTTTTTAAAAGACTAGTGACATCGTAATAATTTATTTGAGCTTCAGATCAGAACATTGTTATACTTTGAAGAGAAACATAATTATCTATGACTTATGTAATATGTCTTTTTGGGTTTATAAGACTACTGTAACAACTTTTTGGCTATTACATTTATTCATGGTATTTCCTGGTTAAGTTTGTACTGAAAATGGGTGTGGAAAAATAAAACATTTAGGATGGATGAGATAAGAGGTAGTAGCAAAAGCCACTTGAGGATGGCTTTGGAAAACATGTGATGACCTACAGAAACACATGCTACTGTACCACTCCAGGACTCAGACACATGTGGAAGGCCCGTGCATGCCACTCCAGGCCCATAATGGTGTCTGACTCACGAAAGTATGATAAGTAAGTGAATTTATTGGCCACAGTCCCCTGTAAAGATATTTGATAGCACAAAGCAGAGTAAATGTTTCTAGTGGTCACTAGGCAACTCCTGAGGCCAATTTTCCCAGGCTGGAGCTGACTCTCCAACTGATCATCCAGTAAACATTTTCCTCCAAAGCTACTTTTTATTAATAAAAGGCAGGTATCACATCAATTTTTTTTCTGCTTTTTTCCTAGCCTAGCCTATTTTCACGCAGCTGGGATAGCATTTATATTCTCTAGTATCTTCCACAGAAAATCTGTAACTCCTAAGGATCAGAGGACACAAATACAAGTGGTTCTCTTATCCTGATGTTAAACCATCAAGTGTTTGTGTTGATAAATAATTCTGCTGATAATAGCAGATATCCAAGTTATTTTGCTTAGTCTTTCTGGGGCACTTTGGGTGATATTCCTGTCACCTAACTTCAGGCATTTAAACATCAGCTGTCTAGATTCCCTCCTTATGGAAATGAGTAGATGAACTGCACNATCTTACCTACTTGATGGATAGATTCCTCATATCTGAGTTGCAAAAAAAAATGGCCCTGCTGTAAGCCAGCAAAAAGACCTCCTTGATTAAGTCAGCTTTCTCCAGGGAATTTTCTTCTTATGAAATTTATTTGAGCAGCATGATGTGATGCCTTTCCCAGAACGGCTTCTTCCTCTAGTTGACACGGGGATGTTTATAATACAGAAGAAAATATTTCAAGACAGGTCAGGAAAACTGCAAAAACATACTCCCTCTGTGTATGCATGTGTTGTTTGCTTGACACATTTTTGGTTTGGGTTTTTTTTTCAATCAGGCACAGCTTGTTGAAGATGGCTGCAATTTTCTGAGCTTCAAGATCAGTAAAATAACTGCATATAATTGCACAGCAAAGTAGGGTTTCAGTTAATTTAATTTATTTATGTCTCTCTTAATCCTATTTTATCCATTCAGTTTATCACCTTCCTGTCTGTGCTGCTGTCTGTTATCACTCCAGCCCTGAACCTCCCACTGTCTGGCTATAACCACTGTAACCTTTTTATTTCTGGTACTTAGCTGATCCTATCCTAAAAGCCTTTTATCCCCCAATGAATGTAATCTGACCACTTAACTTTTATATATCTGCTCCTTTACTCCATTCTTTCCTTTTACAAGATGTTGAACCTCTTGTGTTTTCCTCTTCGCTTTTACTATGCACTTCTTATTTTCTGCAGACTGAAAGAGCCCTCAAGGCAGAAAATAATCAGTATGTACCATTTCCAGTGTTTGCTTTAGATGTGATATTTATCTTATAACCAATATATTGGCATGTATTCCTTGGGTTTTATTTGCAGGTTTTTCTGCCTTCTTATGGAGACAGTTGGCTTCATGACAGAGTAGTAACTTGTCTTGTCACTGTACTGTCACAGAGGATTCAATATCAAGACCTTCCAGGAAGGAGCTTTCGGAGCAGGCTGAATCTGATGTCATGTACACTTTGGTAGGTCATAGATGACTTCATTTAACCTGATAGAATTATGCTGCAAGTTCAAACCGAGACACTGCTGCAACCTCCTGAATAGTCAAACTATGTGCACACTATCACAAAACCATTCTCCTTCTCACTTACAAACCTCAGAATGCCATTGGGGTGAGGGGGTGGGGGGAAGCAGGCATAAGGAGCAAACTGTGTACTATTACTATGATCAGGAAAGGATGGGGAAATAGAGATCTGGCCATTTGTCCCATATAAAAAATCCACTGGGCATAAAGGAACTGTGCTGGGTTGACCCTGGCTGGATGGTGGAGAGAAAATACAACAAAAGGCTCCTGGGCTGAGATAAGGACAGGGAGGTCACTCACCAGTTATTGCCATAAGTAAAACAGGCTCGACTTGGGGAGTTAATTTAAATTATTACCAATCAAATCAGGATAGGATAATGAGAAATAAAAACCCTACCTCTTAAAGTGCATTCCTCTCCCAGGTTCAACTTCACTCCCAATTTCTCTACCTCCTTACCCCCAAGCTGTGCAGGGGGATGGGGAAAAGGAATTGTGGTCAGTCCATTACACGTTGTCTCTGCCCCACCCTCAGGGTGGGGACTCCTCACAATCTTCCCCTGCTCCAGTTTGGGGTCCTTCCCATGTGAGACAGTCCTCCATGAACTTCTCCAGTGTGAGTCCTTCCCATGGGGTGCAGTTCTTCATGAATGTCTCTAGTGTGGGTCCCTTCCATTGGGCGCAGTCCTTCAGGAATAGACTGCTCCAATGTGGGACCCCCACAGGGTCACAAGTCCTACCAGCAAATCTACTCCGGCATGGACTCCTCTCTCCATGGGGCCACAGGTCGTGCCAGGAGCCTGGTCCAGAACAGTCTCTCCATGGGGTCACAGCCTCCTTTGGGCATCCCCCTGCTCTGATGTGGGGTCCTCCAGGGGTTATGGGTGCATTTGTGCTCCACTGTTAATCTCCATGGAATGCAAGGGGACAGCCTGCCTCACCATGATCTTCACCATGGACTGCAGGGTAATCTCTATTCCGGTACCTGGAACACGTCCTCCCCCTCCTTCTTCACTGACCTTCTCTGCCACATATTCTCTCTCTTCTCTCCAGCTGCAGTTGTGCAGGTTTGCTTACTCCTTCTTAATATGTTATCCCAGAGGTGCTACCACCATCATTGGTGGACTTGGCCTTAGCCANTAGGGGTTATGGGTGCATTTGTGCTCCACTGTTAATCTCCATGGAATGCAAGGGGACAGCCTGCCTCACCATGATCTTCACCATGGACTGCAGGGTAATCTCTATTCCGGTACCTGGAACACGTCCTCCCCCTCCTTCTTCACTGACCTTCTCTGCCACATATTCTCTCTCTTCTCTCCAGCTGCAGTTGTGCAGGTTTGCTTACTCCTTCTTAATATGTTATCCCAGAGGTGCTACCACCATCATTGGTGGACTTGGCCTTAGCCAGTGGTGGGCCCATCTTGGAGCTGGCTGGCATTGGCTTTATCAGACATGGGTGAAGCTTCTAGCAGCTTCTCACAGAAGCCACCCCTTAGACCCTCCACTACCAAAACCTTGCCATGCTAACGACATACAGAAACAAAGAAAGAGTTAATATTCCTTGGTTTGTTATCATTTGGGGAAAATGTGAGTTGATTTTTACAGTTCTAGGATTAGAAAAAAGGGTAATTTAAAAAAAAATGTGAGTCATAATTTCACATAAAACTTCAGCACACCTTCAGAAAATACAAGGAATTTTCTATGCATTTATTACAGTGCTCCTCAGTGAAATTCTCCCTCAGGAGTCTTCATTTTTGGAGGGAACACAGTTAAAATGATATTTACATAAAGCAAACAGAACTTTTCAGAGTCATTTGGCAGGAATTACCCGACCATGCTGATGTAACTTAAAAGGTTTGGAAAGTACTGAAATAAGTAATTCTAGAGATGTCTCCTTGGAAATATTCAGAAGCAGAAAATTATACACCTGAAGCTTTTAACCAATGAAGTAAACTTCCTCCTGGTTTTAGGGAATTCTTTTAATCTGTCTTCTCTTCCTCAGTCTCATTCATTTGATTCCATGACTCTTTCAGATGATTAAGTTACAAGTTACTTTTTTCTTCCAAGCACCATACATTTTTTCTTATTTCCCTACGTGCATTCTGGTGCAGTCTGTAAATAAATGGAAAGGGAAAAAGAATCTTTCTTAGATAAGGTGGCATCTGACAAAGGGCAGCCTACAATGCAAGGACAAGAACAACAATGTTATTCAGAATAACAAAGTAATTCTCAAATGGGATAATTGTTAGATGTAATAAACTGAATAATCTCAAAACACAGATATTGTAAAGTAGGTAAAAATTAAGCTAAAAGACTCTGCGGTGGCTAATGGGGAAAATAAAGTCAGCTAGGTCCAGATGGTTCACTTGATAAACACCTCACAAACATGGATATATTACTTGCAGCTCCAAATATAGAGCACAAATAAATTGAGCAATAGGTTGACATGTACAGTACAAATTCAGGTTGCTATGTTAGTTTATATTCCAAAAGCATGGAAAGAAGTTGCTTTGAGGAAACTCAGTCAGTGAATTATGTAAATGTAACTGTAACTGTATGTAATAAATATGAACAAAGTATATCACACAAGCTGTTATTTGCATGAAATCTCGGTACCATAATATTGTCTTTAAGACGTGAAGAAGAGTGTCTCAGGGCACTTAGTCAAATATTTGCACATTTTATACCAATTATCCATACATTTTAGGCACGTATTCAAACACTCAACTACTTGATCATTATAATTATTGTACATTCCATATCTCTGAAACACGCCAAATTCCTAATTGGAAGGAAGAAAATTATCTTGAGGCATGCTCTAACAAAACAATGAAAAATAACCTAGGAACAATGCCCTTTTTGTGCTGCCTACAATATCTTCCTGCTATGTATACAAAAGCACAATAAACTTTTAATCTAACTAGAAGAAAAAACTTCCTGATACCTAGATACCCTAAAAGCCAAAGAGAAAACTTGCCATGTAAAGTGCCTTTATACATGACTGAATCCACTTCTGTGTTTACTCTTATTCTACAGCATGAACCAACACCCTGTCCTTCTGTGCAGTAATCTCCCTGCAAACAAACCAGCAAGGGGTCAAAAGCAGCAAAGGAATGAGGCTCCTAGACTGCACTGTAGTTTGGAAATCAAGTCCAAACAGCGCTCAGAAAAATCTTTACTGCGCTGCCATCCAAAATACCAAGCTGACTCACGTTTTAAAACTAAATTCCAGAGATGCCTACAATTGACATAGCTGAGTAGTTCACAATACCTGGCTCACACCTTGCTTATATGGCTAGATTAGGATCCAAAATTATGTCATTTCCTACATAGATTCTCCAAGGAGTTTGACTTGAGAGACATCGTCAGAGCATACCTAATACACTTTCAAGCTTTCAAGTTCATCTCATCTCAAATGCAACTGCAAGTAACTACAATCTTTTTAAACATGACCTTTCTTGATCATTAAGAGCTGTGAAATTCTTTTAGCTAGTTTCAAAGGTGTGGGGTGTTTTCTTTTTTCTTTTTCTTATTCTTTATATGAATATGACTAGAAAAGGAATAGGAAATGATGAAAAAACACCTAAGATGAATTAATTTAGTGCCTAGGATAGTTCATGAGAAGCCTTCCTCCCAAATCAGGTTTTAGAAATTTCCCCATCCTTTAAACAGTCAGTCTTTGCTGCCTCCAGATCATTTTCTATCTGGGTCTTGTGTCCAGACTACTGGGTTGCAACATCACGTTCTATCTCAGACCCATAATGGCCAGAAATTTTTTGAGTAAGTGGTGTGGGTTTGAATTCTTTGAGGCAATAAGGAAATATTAAACCGAGATCTCCATACTTCTCAGCCAAATGCTCTGACCATAAAACTGAAGTTCTTCTTAGAACTGTATTTCTTTAAGACTCAGGCACTTTTCTTCAGGAGAGGCATCAGGTGTCTTGACTCAGGGACAGGATTAATAACTCAGTCACCCACCCAGTTGTTTAAGACTCAGCAGCTACACATACAGCATGTTATTCTAAATGTCAATCTTACTTTACCCATGAATTGCCTGGGAACTAAGGTTTCTAATATAGAATTCTTGCCTGGGAAGAAGGCCATAAATGTAATAACACCAAGAAGTGCGTTTATTTGAAATGGTCTTTTAATATTCATTACTTTGATCTTCCATTGCTTGCAAAATAATTTGCAATTCACTCTATTTGCTAGTATTCATTTAGTGTTATTTTCTTAGCACCTAATTAGTTTTCTCGGTGCTGTTCTGAGAAAGTTACATCTCTGACTTCCTGCAGCACTAAGAGATTGTATGGGTCATCCACAATGTACACAAGTATTTTCAGCATTATTATAATCCTGCCAAGGAATTTCTTTTTTAACAGAGGTCTTATATTGTCTCAATGGTCCTCCTGGAAAGAAAGAAATCATCTTACCCCCAGTCTTCATCTGAAAACTGGCACATTCATTAGTCATTTGACTATAATTTATATGATTTGTGGAAGTGGATATGTGCTATTTTGATAGTTCTGCAAATACAATTTTCCAATGCAAAACTGGATTAAAAAAAAACAAAAACAGTCTAGTATAAACTACATGTACTCAATATAGCTGGCAACTGAAATGGATACAGTGGTAAGAAGTTCAGTGGCTCAAGATCCTCAAGCCTCTGTTGTTGTCACCACAAAACTGGTACTGCAATCAAGAGCATGCAAGAACTATTCCCTCTGGAGAGAAGCACAAGGACCCCAGCCTTGATGTGAATTGCCTTTTCCCCAATCTTCTGGAGTTTCTTATCTCTATAGAGCTAAGAACCTTCCATACGCAAGCAGATATATTTTTGATCATAATGACTATTATTTTGTTTATACTAATATTTTTGATCACTTCTGAAGCAGAATAGAAGAATTTCCCTAAGCAAAAATCTATTTTAGACCTATTTCTCATTAAGCCTATCACATTAATCCAAACACTGTTTAATTAGATATTCGGTTTCCTATTGTTCAAGTTACTGAGATATTCTTTGCCATAAGTAAAACCATGAAATCTTATTGACCTAGTGGCACCATAACCATAGCAGTGGGAGAATAGTGCTTCTATACCCATGCAATATTTGTTTACTTCATGGCTAAAGGGTATTTTGTTACTCTTGTCAGCCTTTCCTGTGCTAAGAACTAGACTGGATTCCATATTCCATGTCATCGTGTACAGAATAAATGTTACAAGTTTCCCAATATTTTTCCTTGCAATGTTTCTGCAACCTTCAGTCTCCAAATTCTGAGTGAAAAGGTGACAAATCAGAAGGAGTCCTCCAAAAAACATGCTTCAAACAGTTTAAGGAAGGTGGGAGAGGGGTTGAAATGCTGAAAGAAATGGAGTGAAGGAGCTGGAGCTGCTTTTGCATATCAGATTTGAGTATCACCTGCTCTACAGGGCTGCAGCTGAAGTGGAAGTCCATCTACATCAATGCCAAGATGTAAGTCAACACAATAATAACTTATGAAAGCTGTGATTATGCCTCTGTATCTGATGTGCATATGTCCCACTCTCAATTCTGCTGAAAATTTGTATCCCAGAAACTTTTCTGTGAGCTTCCTGGGAACATTTTGTAGGAATTAAAGGCCTTCGTGTTTCACAGTTTTGAAAAGCTCCACCCAGATCCATTCAAAATTCTTCAGTGCGTGGGAAGATGCCCGACACAGTCTTGATCACTCTGAGTGATTCCAGGTTCTGCAGAGTCCCCTGCCTCAGACCTTAATTCTCCAGCTCAGCAAGGGAGAATCTGTTGCAAGCTACGCAGTTGTTTTTTTGTTTTTGTTTTTTTTTTTTTTTCTGCTAAGAATATATATGACACCAATTCTTTTCTCTTAAACTGAAGCCAATCCATTCTTCAATATATTCTCATGTGAAATGAGTAACATTAATGATTCCCAGTCGTCCCCAGTCTGGAATACACATGAAATACGTAGTTAAAAAAAAGCACCGGTAGCAAAACTTGGCTCATTTTAGACCCTAACATGCAAAGAAGGAGCAATGCAATTGAACTGATCACAATGTGGAAGTTTCAGGCAGAATCACCAAATTATTATACTGTGTAACTATAACACTATTTCTGCTTTTGCTGTTGCTTGAATTGCTGAGGAAAAACATTTTGAATGCATCGGCTGATGTTCCTGAGGTCATTACAAGTAAGAATCTCCTTCTCCTGTTGTATAGCGCGTAGCTCCCTATTGCTCATTTCACAATTCTTATGTGAAATAAGCACAAATCATACAACAGAAACAGGAGGTAAATTGAAAGGAAACAGTTTTCCTGTAGTTTTTCTTCATTAACATTCCACTTATTAAAGAAGTTATTTCTCTCTTATCCAATTTGGATTCCTTTTCAGTTTCTTTTCACAGTTTCTTTCTAAATTTTGAAAGAACCAGTCCAGATATCCCCACAATAAGTAAAATTTCTGGATTTCTTTCTGCCTACACATATAACACAGATATGCAAGACCTATGGAAAGCCAAGTTCCTCTGGCTTTTCTATGTGCCATTTCATAAGGCAAATTGCTTCTATCGAGGGGTGCTTTGTCAAGACATGTTTAAGGGACTAAATTATCTTCTCATTGCTCAACAGGTATAACAGGATTCAATTTTCTTTCCAGAAGAAATGGTGTTCTCATATAATACTGCTTGTCAGGAACAAGACCTGTTCAGTAGAATAAAAGCTTTAGAAAAAAAACCCAAAACTTCTTAACTAGCATCACCATCTCAGGAATATAATACTATCACACCATCTCCAATTAGATTTTTAGCAAATTGAAACAGATAAAGTAAACAGACTGTATGACAGTGATTAGCAAAGCACTGAGCAGAATTTAGTCACTGAGTATTATATAAGTGAATCATTGAAAGGTAAAACCTCAAAGACATTTAGACAGAAAAAGATTATGTTAAAGGTTAGCATGAATAACATCTCTTCAGAATATTTTGAGCAAGTGTGGAAACAAATAATAATATTACTGTTACTGACAACAGATTAACAGAATGCTGTCACTGCTTTTTTTTTCTTTAAATAATCTAAATATAAATGTAGCTTAGTAAAAATAAATACTGTTATTTTATTAAAAAAGCCTTTTCTTTTGGAAAGTACAGCAAAGTTCTGCTACTAATTAAACAGAATATTACAAGTTATTGCATCATTAATCCCTGTATAACCATTTAAAGATTGTAATCATAATTGCTTTAGTAATGTTTTCCCATATTGTCTTAATGATTTACAATAGTTCCATTTTCCTGAATACTCCTATCTACCACTCAGGTAAAGAGGACAGAAAATTACATGAAGAATGCAAGACTGAACTTTGGCCAAAAGAAACCCCACATCCACTACATAGTGCATTAAAAAGTAACGGTACTTCATACCCGTACACTCATTTCTAAGACGTGTTTTCCAGCGGAATCCCTGAGAGAACCTCAAGTGGTCCATTCCCAGTCCTCTCTGCAGGCACTTACAGACATCTCCTCCAGAGATGAGGACAGACCAAGCGCTGTTTTGTGCAGTCTGGGAGCTGGGCTTCCAACCTGGTGTTTCTGCCAAACAATAATCAGAAAGTAGGAGGGGAAAATCCATTGAGCGATGGTTCTGCTCATTCACGCAGTGTGAAGGACAGTGCTTCTAAAAGGACTTTTTCTTTTCTCCTAGACATAAGTCAACAAGCTGCTGGAGCTGAGCAATCTGAAAGAGTTGAACGGAAAGAAAAAATTACTATGAACATCCTTTTAAGTCTCAGTCTCTGCATTAAAACCCTATTTACTTCTGGGATGTTCTCATGTAATGTGCCATCTGCGGAAAAGTTTGCCTCCGTTTCTTTCCTACTTTGTTTATAATTTATCCTGAACTGTAAAAATCTGATTTATAGAAAGGAAGGGAAAGGATTCCTTTCTTATTTCATACTACTCTTATAACTTATGCACCACTGTCTTGAAAGCAGGTAGGGTTGAAGCAGCTGAACAGTACACCAGAGGGTTTTCAGTTCCTGTAAAACTGAATGACATTTGACTTCAGAGTTAATTTTACCATATTTTCACTAATGCTACAGATAGAAGATACAGATGCAATTAAACTGAGGCCTGTGATCTACATCATCAGCCATTGCAAATTTTTTAANAAAAAGACAAGAAAAGAAATAATTATTAATGCCCTGGAAATATATTACTCATATAATTCTCTTAAAAATCAGTGTAAATTTTTCAGGACATATGATATATGGAAAAAATAATATATGTATACTGCTAATTTCTTAAAAATTAGGGTTAAGAAATAAACACATACATGGCTAAGAATAATGGTGCTACTGTAGAAAATACTGAGCTGACTTAAAGTGCTGCTAGACCCAATATAGCCTGCATTTTTTACCTCTACAAACAGTAATTTCAGCGTTCAAACTGGTTTTGAGCACAAACACCACAGGCAGTAATATCTAGCTTAAACGTCTTCACGGCACAGCTGGTTTCAGTGATACTTTCATTTGTAAGTCTTAAGAAATCAAATGACAGCTTAAGTGCCTTGCAGAAATGTGCCCTCCTCTTCGCATTGTCCTGCAGGTTGTTTGGGAAATCACAAAGCTCTGGAACATCAATGCCAGTTGAAAGGGGAAGTTGTGACAACCGTTGTGTCATGACACCATGGAACAAGCACCGTAGGCTATTTACAGCCCGACACTCTTCCTGGGTTTTACACTGGAAGCCAGTATAAAACTGCTGTTTTATGAAAGCCATAAATGCTTGTGCTTAAGACTGAAGCATGGTGTATTTGTTTAACCCATTGAAAGGACTCTTCCAGATTCCTGGGAGCACCTGATGAGACAATATTTATACATGTTAAGTTGGAAAGTCTAATTCTCCACAGTCTTCCACTTGCATAGTCAGCAAATCTTGAGTGCAGCTTCTGTTTTGCCAGGTCCTTCACTCCAGCCAAGCTTCTGTCCTCTCAACGTTTTCAGCCTGGTAAGGCAACTGGCTATCTGCCAAGGGTTCTTGGGTGACATCACCTCTGAAGTTCACACAGCAACAGATTTGGTGGGAATGTTAGTGAACTTGTTATTTGTTAGTTTAACTCATTTGTTAAACTTCTTCTGAACAGATGTCTATTAATTAGTAGTTTATAATATTAAATTAGCATTGTTTACGCTAATGTGGTTTTAAAGTGATAGATCCAGAGTGACTTCAAGAATACTGGAGTGAGAAAAAATTGTCTCAATTATGGGTTAATTTATAAACTCCTTGCAGGGAGTTGTATCTTTAGTGGAAACTTAGATCAAGAAGCCGAGTTCCAGTTTTGCTCACTTTCAAAAAGGTTTCTTTTTATTTCCAAAATAAAGCAAAATTAAATAAGATGTTTACAGAATTATTCAATTACACTCATCCTTTTCTAATTCAAAAGTAGATTTTTATTCTGAATAGGTTTGTCACATAGTACTTAAGGCATTGGCACTTCCAGTGTGAAAACCCATTTGGCATATGTGTCATAACTGCTGGCTATTTTTTCTGGATCCTGTCTCTTTTAAATACCTGGCACACCAACATAAAGAACAGATTTTAGGTGTGAGCAAGATACTAGACATTATGGTTTTACTGATATCCACTGGACATATCCTGAATTATACTTCAAAGTTCAATTAGTTTAACTTCAGAGGACAAAGTACAAACTTCATTGCAGTCTAGTTTTTATGAAATGTTCTGGGTAAAGTTGACTCTTGACTGCTATTTGGAACCGCTAGTCATTATATTGCCTACAAAATACATATTGGCTACTGAAGTAGGACAAGGGGTAATGGCTTTCAACTGGAAGAGGGAAGATTTAGATGAGACAGAACTTCTTTAACTCTGAGGGTGATGAGACACTGGCACAGGTTGCCCAGAGAGGTGGCAGATGCCCCATCCCTGGAAACATTCAAGGTCAGGTTGGATGGGGATTGGGGCAACCTGACTGAGTTGAAGATGTCCCTGTTCATGGCAGGGGGGGTTGGACTAGATGACCTTAAAATGTCCCTTCCAACCCAAACTATTCTATGATTCTATGACATTAAGTCCTTCCTAGTGAAATCCTAGGCAACCAAGCATGGTAATGCTTGGGTTTTAAACATATTCTGCTTAATGGAGAATTATGTGTGTGTCCATAAACAGAGCTTTCATTATTTCTGCATAATCCAACAAAGAATGAGATCCATATGTATGAGTATGTTGATCTGGGGACACACCCATAAGTGCTTGTAGAAAGTGCTAAACAAAAAGTTTGGGTGAAAACCTTCCTCCTTTCATGGATGTAGTTAGATCTGAAGAGGCACATCTCTCTCACATGCCCTACCACTGGCAAAGTTGGGGCATACATAAAATACAATCACCATTAGTTTTAATGGAGTTGAAGTCAGTCTCATAAGCTACCACTGCATGCTGACACCCATAAATAAATATGATTGGGATTTCCTTATTAGAAAATAATAATTTTTAAGTACAAAAAAAAGAATATGCATTTTGAGGTTATGGAACCAACCTGGAAACTCTGTAATACAAGCCAAAATGTCATTAACATTTCAGCTAAATGTTATTTCAGACAATAGAGATAGTGTTGGGTGCATCCATAACGTCACTAAGGAAACCTCAGTTGGGACATAACACACTGTCACATTGCCTGAAAGATTCCTGCTCTGAACTAGTGCTCATAGTCAGAAGTGGGTTCGTTGGGCTGAAGTCCACTACCTTTCAGGTAAATCCCATCCTACATGGCATAGATAAAAGCGTCTTCATTTCATAGCAACACCATTTCCTGCAGAAAAGAACATTTGGTCTGTTCACAAAATCTGAGCAAGACCAGAGAATGAATCCATGAGACATACATACATAAAACTGCCAGAGTGCAGTTGGATCATCTGGATGGCAACAATTCTGTGTCTTAATAAAACAGGGGTGAGGGGGGTTAGAAGAGAGAAGTAAAAAGAGACATAAAGGGATTTCTTGTCTTTTTTCCCCCTCTTTTTTTTCTTTTTGATGCATATGTTCTTTTGGTATGAAAGAGAAACAGAAAGAGAAGAATGTGTAAAAACAGATGTGGAACTACAAAGCCTCCCCACAGACTCCTTGAGAAGGAAGATGTGCATAAAGAGCAGTCTGTGTGGCCATTCAAGCACAAACTGATTCTGAAAGGGGATATGAAAATATGTTACAGTAAGCACATAATTCATCGCAAAAGTTGAGATGTATATAACTGTCCCAGAGTAGCAGAGAATTAGTCTTTCTTGCATGATTAAATACAGCTAGTGTTTGCAAATACGAGGCAATCACTGCATGGCTGATATAGAGCATGCAAAATTTGTCAGGAGAAGTAGTACATTTCTTAGACAAATCTGATATAGCGGTAGCAGGGGAAGACAAGCTGGCAAGGTAACTTATAGCCTCGGTCCATAGCAGCTACAACCACACTACTATGGCATGGCTGATATAAATAAGATCCTCCTTTCATCTGAGGGTCTCACTCAATCTTTAGCACAGAATGATATGTGGTTCTTAACATCGGCCAAGGCAAATTCCAGCCTTAGCTCATCCTCAGCCCTGCAATAGCAGTAACCTCTCTGAACGACAAGGACAGCTTCCTACCATAGTTCTGAGTCACCTTAAGGAACACGTCTCCCCATCTTTTCTATAAGATTGTCAAGGACTATAGCTCATTTTCTGATACTTTACAGTCTGAACTGTTGTTTTGGGTTTTTTTCTGTAGTCCTATTCTCATTTTGACATTTGCAGTCCAAAATAAAGCCCCAAATATCCTTTTGAATTGTCTGGTGGTGTTTTGATGGATTAGGTACTGCTTCTCATAAAATGCTCCTGCAATTTCACATTCCACCTCCTTTTTTTTTATTCATTTTTCTAATAATTTCTTACACTGAAGGATATTGGCTCTTGAAGACGCTTAAAATGCACACATGAATTGTATGGTAAGTGGAAAGTGTGATTTATGCCTTTGTTTTGACTCTTCACTTATTAACCATGTACTAGCTACTATTGTTTTTAATACAGTGAAGTTTTTTTTGCAAAGAAGCTGTGCTTGTTTTTCACTTCACCTTCTGTTCCTGTGGTCTCCTCAGTCCCTGTTGTCTTCATCGGCTGCTATCCTGAAACCCCAGGCTGTTTCAGTATATGGCCCCAAAAATTGTGGTCATGTTCTGGATTTCATAGGCCCACACTTCAGACTTACCTCTTCTTAACAGTGTATATTGCTGAAAGTGGCTTCCTGCTCGCTGATGCCATCGACCGCTCATCCTGTTGCACGGTTCCCAAATGTCATTATCATAGAGGCATGTGTTCTGAACCACATTTTGTGTTAAATTGTTTCATTATATTTGAAAGCCAATACGCATACGTTCAACACAACTGCAGTGCTGAGTTGGGTGGTCCCTACTGCTTTGTGGCAGACGCAAGAAGAAAACATCATGTGTGATTTCAACGCCGTTAAGTTGTTTATTGATAATGCAGAAGTGATGTGGCTGAATCAGCATTATCTCCGCTGGAAGAGGTTTCTTGTGTTAACTCTTCTGTTGCCTGTCACCATGCATGGATCACAGCGAGAGCAATTCCCTATTCTGTCATCTCTTTTAACTGGAAATGCCTGCAAAAGTCTGTAGAGGCTTTGTATCAAGAGTGACAGCAGCATCTGTCCCTCAGGGAATACTTGTCTTTGCTTTTCCTCTAGATTTCAATGATGCATAATAAAAATACAACAGAAATGATTAAGCATGATAGCATCTTTGACTCAGACAGTCTTTATTTTCCAGCCTAATTATACTGCTGAACTTCACTCTCCTACTCAGACTGCTTCAAAGCTTCTCCAGCTGGGCATGTTCCTCATGCAGAGCATCAGATGATACTACTGTCTCCAAATCAGTTGGTACTATCATTCAAATAGCAGCTTCCTGATTCAAACCTAAAACTGTAGCACTCTCATTAATTATAGTAACAAATTGGAGGAGATTGCTCTTGCGCATTACAGCCGTACACATGAATTAAAACACCAGCAAAACACAGTTGTGTTTAGATTTCAGTAGTAATACCCGGGTGTTCATGTGCAGCTATTTCCCAACAAATGGCTAAACTCTTTTCTGCTTTACACAGCAGAATTGTATACTATTTAAGCCAGAGCTAAACTTATCCAGAATTCCACCCAAGTATCTGAAGTGTTTGCAGCAATGACCCAAAAGTTAATTTTCGCTCACTTACTCCTGCATAGCTCTGCTGAAGCTAATAGAGTTGCATAGGTTTGATGAGAATTTGGCTTCAGTTTTGCAAGCACATCTGTTCATTTCATGACAGCCATTTCTTTGTGGGTTATGGTAGTTAGAACAGAGCCAGATGCTGATCCCTTCCTCAAAGCAACTTATTCTTTGAGTGATCCCACTGATATAAGCACCTTTTTTTTTTTTTTTTCACTACAGAACAACCAGCCTATGCATGCCAGTGATACACTATAGGAAAATGATCTCTTACATTCTCTTTATCTGTTCTTTCTCCTTAGCCATTAAACACCCTGTTAGGTACAAGGAGTGTCACTTGGCATCAGTTAAGCGCTATTGAATCCTGAAGGAATGTAGGTCGCAGTTTACCTCTATGGTAAGATAAATCCTTTTTATGCTGCCAGATGTTCTTAAGTTATACAATGGCAAGCCAAGCTTCACCATCTACCAGGGATTTATAGGAAGCCCAGAAGAAATGGACAAAGAGAAGACATTCTTAATCAATATACTCCTTTATTTCCTCTCTTGCCTTCCTCTACAGATTCATACCCACTAAGCCAACACCATTCACCTGTGCCAGTTGCTGCAGGAATTCTGGCTCAGGAGGGGACACAGATGCCCTGAACCACTAAGCAACTACCCCGCATATACTTTTTATATGCTGAGGGCACCATGCCTATGCACCTGCTTGGGGATAACACATTTTCATTCAGCCATTGAGGGCTTTGAATCTAGTTGAAGAAACAGCTCGTTTGAATTCTCCACAGCTTGTTTGCTTCTCCATCTAATTCATTACCTGATCACTTGTAATTAAAACAGTTGCAATGGAAGAGTTGTTTTGTTCTGTGCATTTAACAGTTATTTCCTCCTATTCAGGACACAGGACCTTTCCTGGTGGGGTGATCTGCAAGAAAATATTGAAAATTGTTTGTTCACAAATCAGAAGGAAACAGTTAACATGAAAAACTTAAAAGACAATACTCAGGTTTTCTGCCACAGCAGGTTTCACAGCAGTCAAAAGATTTTAGTTTTATATTATTTTTCTGCTATTGTTAGCACTTTCAATTTCCAGTATTTATTTTCCAAAGTACATGGTTTACTGTAATGATAATATACTTTCTTTTCTTTTTTTCCTTTCTTTTACTGATCTTCTTCTATAATCATAGCCAAATTTGCCTACACATTCTTGGGCTTTGGACCCTCAAGATTTCTCAGTGAGAAACTGTTATTTTTTGCCTTACAACAAAATCATAGGAAAAAAGTGCTATCATTTTACTTAAGAAAAACTGTATGTGACAAACAAATGCACAGTATTTGAGGCATTACCATAATTTTCTTAAAGCTGGATGTTGTCTGTGCAGGGACTATTGCAATTGTCATGGGTGGAAACCAATAGCACAGAGGAAAAAATGCTGCTATTGAGAAATGATTGTTTGAAAGCACAAACAGAAAGGTGCACAGAAGGAGGAGGCAAGATGAAGCACTATTCTTTGGTTTAAAAAAGATTACTATAAGAGTAGAAGGTGTTTAAGTTCCACTATGTAATAATAATTACACTTAAATTACCTCTGTAGGCTACCAGCTTTGAAATGTGCAAAAAGAGAAGTGATGACCAATAAATGTTTGTGAGTGTTCAGTTTGTAATGGCCAGAGAGACAACTCAGCCCAGTTTGATACTAATTAATGACTTATTATCTCTCTTTCAGCTACGTGTCCCGTTGCACACTAAAATTATACGTTTTGACCTATTTTTTTTTTTTTTTTGGCTACTAGGATCCTCGAGCGTAACAAGTGAATGTCACTGTACCTCAGTAATTTAGGTATCATTATACAATTAGCTGAAGTGCTTGCTTGCATAATTGTAAATCAGCTGTGCGGTTTTGAGTTGCATGTCGCACTTGTAACTGATTTGTAATACAGCCAAGATGAGAGCTGGTGTCTCAGTTCTCTGCTCTTCTATTAGCTCCAAAACAAAATTAGACATATAAGAAACAGTAGAATGTCATTAGGCAGCTAATTAATCAAATTTACTTAAAGTAGCTGAAGCATTATTCATCTAGAAGATGTATTAAGTGGATACAAATGAATCTAACATAACTTCCAGCTTGTACCTCGTACCTTTCTGGTAGCCTGGCTCAGCTTTGAACTGAAAGTTCTGTATTAAACACAAAGATTTGAACTCAAGTCAGGTACAGCTTTTTCTCTAAATCAGCTGTCTTCTGGCCATCTCCAAGCAAGAGGATTCTCTTTTTCTGGGCTTACTACCATCAGGCCCCTTTGACTCTGTTTCATCTACCCTTGGAAATTTAGTCTTGGGTCCAATGTCCTACCTATTGGGTCTCTTTCCATCTCCAGTTTTATTCTTCAGGATACAGCAGGATTTAAAACTAAACTCCCAACTCATAAATCTGCAGAGCTCTGTTGAGGTTAAGGGAGCAGCTTTCATCAGCTGATGGCTTTGGTGGCCTGGTTCTCCATAAATAGGAAAGCCGAGTCTCAGTATTTGTGTCTTGTGTGCTGGGCCCCATCTGTCTCATGCGGCACCATGTCCCCACAATCAGATCAGGGACGCCTAGAATCAGCTCTTAGTCTTGCCTCAGGTATAAGCCAAACCCTGAGAGTAGGATCAGCCACATTCACCTTGCTGCCAAATAGTCAACCCCATTCTCAGATGTGAGCGACAAACCTTCCCTGCCGAGGGACCTTCACTCATGAAAGCCCCTGATTCTGCACCCAGCTCACCAACAATGCTAGAAGCTGTCTCAAACACAAGAAAAAGTGAGAAGTGAAGCTTGAAGGTTTTTGAGGATCAGCATCAAAAAGCTCCCACTCAGAGGCCCGCCCACAGTAGCAAGCAATCCATTCTTGGGCAACCATGGTGTGCACTGCCAGGGTTCCAGGGTGGGACCACCTTTTCTTCCAGTGCAATTACCTCACCCTTCCCGACTGAATGCCAAGTCTGGAGAGAAGAGCAGGCAGGTGATTACATTATGTGCTGGTGTTTATACAACCCACGTACTCAAACTTAGGTCCACTCACAACTAGTTTTGCTCAGTAGCTAGGCAACGTGCACTGCATACCACCTCTGCCTCCACTTTTCTCGAAAGAAAATATATTCTCTATAAATTATGCTAGCTGCCACATCCCTTTGGCTCATACTAGCTGATTTGTGAACCAGCCAAGCAAGACACAGAGCTAGACCAGTATCAGCACACTGCACTTAGATAAGCACACTCTTTTGCAGGAAACTCCTACTTACATTGAGGTATGGAGTGTTCATGCTTCTAAATTCCAGTCTTCAACTAAAAGCAACAAGAACAGAAAAAAACCCCTGTCTATTTTTAGCATGTTCATGTTTATAACCCATGTAATCCTACTACTTGACAACATGCCAGTACTGTTGCTTGATATAACAGAAAATGATATGTGATTTTTTTGCTTCCTACCTTTACTTCTACCTGTTTTCTTCTCAGTACTACCCATTCCTTTGTTTCTTTCTTAATGGATGAGGACAAAAACTGCTGTGGGCAATTTATGGTGAATCATATCTATATGGTGCCTCTTTTTTCTCATAAATTTTACGAATATTTATCCTCTTGAGTCTCACATAGAGGGGTTAAAATGTAAGCTTCTTCCTCCTCTTCTTTCAAATTCATGTAGAATTACATACACTTCTCCCTGCTATAAAAAAAAAAAAAAAAAAAAAAAAAGATAATTTCTGGGTGGGCTGGGAGTCCTAGGCACTTCTTCAAATCATTGTCTGGTTCTATTTTCCCTTTTTGAAATCAAATTAATTAGTGGCAACACACTCCTCCTTCTTCTCTTTGCTTTATCTTTTCAGAATTTCCCATTTAGAGTTCTTGATTCCTAAATAATGAAGCAATAAATTTTAGGTTTAGAAAATGTTGCTTCTCTGGGAGGAAAATAAGTTGTTCTCTTGAATTTGGAATAACCTGTGGGTGGGCTTGGATTCTCTCCAAGATCTACTGAAGATGAGATAAACCAGCCTGACCACTGTGAGAGGAAGAAAGTGGGTGAGAGGAAAACATAAAAACTTGGATTTTCGGATATAACTGCATCAGAAACACTAGAGCCAATCTTTGCTACTGATCTTCTCCTTTGGTTCAGTAGCCCAATATAGTAGGTATTCCCAATTCCATATTTCTTCTCTGCTATCAGTCCTTCATTAAATAAAGCTTTGAAAATAACAAAGCATTTCTCCTATTATTCGGCACTTTTAAACTTACTTCATACAAATAGCCACAATTATATAATGTTATTTACTGTAACTTTGCTCTCAGTTTCGAACAAGGCTGGTTGTGACTACAAGCATTTTGTGCCACACGTTTAGATATTACAAAATCAAAATCAGCTTAAGTCAAGCTCTCTTTCATTTATCCTTTCTGCTTTCAACAGTGTGCCCAAAGTCAACAGAAGAGAAAAATGTCCAGATAAATAGTTCTCACTTTGATCTATGTGTACTTTTGATGTCCTTACAGACAGAGGGGTTTTAAAGTTAAAAACTGAACTTTCTCTATGCAGGCAGGACATTAGACAACAAGATCCTAAATACATCAAAACACCACATCTTCTGCTAAAAAGTGAAAGACAAGAAAAAGTGAAATCTTCGATACCAACAGAAATGTTACTATTAATATTAATGAAGTCAAGGTTTCTTCCAAAGATTAAAATACTGGATATCTGTTTTCATTTTCCTGACTCCCAAAATATGCTCCACATATTGCTACTGCTTCCCAAAATTCCAAGCCAAATAAAATTGGGGTGTGGGTGTGTTTGAACAGACACCTCATAATGTGCAGGTACTACAACAACAGATCTGCTCATTCAAGAGGTCCTACACAGCAATTTGAATAATCTCCAAAGCCAAATGGCATATTATGGGACAATTTCTATAATGGGAACATACATCTGATGTCCTGAGTATTCATAATTTTAAGACACTCAGATTGCCTCTCACAGTTTACTCCTATTCTTGTCATACCCTTCTGCAGAGAGACTGATGAAGACAGAAGGACTCACAAGGTCACCCAACTCCTTAACAAGCCTATGGACACCAGGCTACTCTTCTCAGAGCCTGCATTTCATTTTGAGGGAGATCCTTAACATGTTCTAACCCTCCTGTCACAGCAAACTGGATGCCTGGTCTTCTTGTCAAGAGATACAATGAGCACTAGGGAAAAGGACAGGGGGGAGAGAAGGAATGCTAAGACTTAAAAGCCAAGTTGAACTTCATAGCAAACACAACCCGAGAAAGAGCTAGAAATGTAAATTAGTTCGCAGTTCCTTACAACACAGTTAATACAAGCGTGATGAAAAGAATAAGCCTAAGACTGCACTTCTTGCTGCTGAATATACTATAATAATTCATTACTTATCATTGGACTCCCAAATCCTGCAGAAATGATGGCCTCACAGGCAAACCTGGAGCCTTTGAGGAATGTTTAAAGATGTCTGAATTAGACAAAATATGTTTAAAATCTCATGCGGGCAGACCTTTCCCCACTGAACACCTTTAGAAGCCCAGGAATAAATTATTCCAACGAATGTCAGCTGCTGGAGACCATAGGGGATTTCTTTTTTGCAGTATTTTTATGAAATATTAAGTGTCACAATGTAACTGTGTGATCTTGGTTGCTTAACTGACTTCAAGGGATTAACTTCTGTTCAGGGATACTCTCTGGGACTGAGGAAAAGGCGGCCAATGGACTAATGTGTGGCACACTATCAGGTCTACGTTGGAAGGGCGAGTTATCTGGGCTCAATGACATTTGAATAGATTTAACTGATTGGTTCCGTAGATAAATCAATCTTATTCTGCCTTGTGGGCTGGTAGCCAGCAAGTAAGGAAAGAACTTAATTACCTCAACAGGCTGACTGGAGGATCATAAGACGATGGTATATGTAAGAGTTATAAAAGAAAGTGTCTTTTACCCTCTGGGTGTTTGAACAGGATAAAAAAAGGGGTGTGCAGATGAGAATATTTAGTTCTATGATTTAGGGGAGAAATGGTGTACCAGGCAGAAAAGACTCCTAGAGGACTTTGACTCACTTCCTAAAAGCTGACCCATTTCCTGACCGACAAAACCATACAGAATGATATGTTTATTATTTTGGCTACAATGGTTTTCTGTGCTATTTAAAGTAAAGGGTAATTGCGGTTAAAGTCTCTTAGATGGATGTCTAATCTGGATGTCTTCTTTCAACTACCAGAAGCCTTGGAGAGTGCATTGTAAATCCAGCACACCAAAATATTTGTGAACTACTGTGGATCCCAGGTATTGTCAGTAGCCCTGGGAATCAGGTGAGAAGTGAAATGTCCCAGACAGGGAGACTATGTCCTGAGAGTTACTGCCTACTCGAAACTCTCAATAGCACATGGATATAATACTTAAGGACCTCACAAGCGTCTACCCAGTGCTGTGGCATGACTAAAAATGCCTTTGTTGTTTCACTAACCACACCTATCTTTAATTTGACTGTTCCCATAAGGGCAACTGCCCTTACAAAATGCATCTGTTTTCAAGTTGGATGTGAAAGTGGTAAGAAACCCAAAGGAAGCAGTTATTCCCAGCACCTAATGCTTTTACCTGCTTTGATTTTGTAAGCATGTAGGAAATCCCTATAAGAAAAACTTTCCTCGAAGTTACATATTGTAAAGAAATGCATTT
Organism: Nycticryphes semicollaris; assembly: GCA_013400055.1. Classification (NCBI taxonomy): domain Eukaryota; kingdom Metazoa; phylum Chordata; class Aves; order Charadriiformes; family Rostratulidae; genus Nycticryphes; species Nycticryphes semicollaris. Next base: position 310,982 of record VXBJ01003242.1, on the reverse strand, counting down.
ATCTGAGACAGCTCACAGAGGACCTTCACTGGTTGTGAAGCTCAGGTGTAGTTTTTTATTCATATCTAATATTTCCTGAAACTTTATAAGCATCCAAACTCTATTTTGCTTCATGCTGAGACAGTGGCCATATTAATCTTTTTATACACTCCTCTTGCTGATGTGTTACTAACCAGCATGTTGGTGATAGAACTCAGTAAGAGCTGTTTGTAATAGGATCTTTACTTTTCCCATTGCATGTTGTTATACACGTAGCTATACTTTACATCTGGAACACATGATATTGTTATATTGAATTCTTACAATGAATACTGCTTTTCGTCTTCATGGCATACCCCAAACACATCATGCAGTGCTGCATGTAATGACAAGTATTTACCTACACTCTCACATAACTACACTATTAACTAAAAAAATCCATGCTTAGAAGAAAGGATTGTGGATTTAGTAAAAAGTTATCAGAAGTCTATTGAGTTTTACCTATAAATTAACTCGTTTTTTTATTTATTTTCGTATTCATAACTGTGGTCAAGTTTTACTACATGCAAGTCACAAGGCAGTTTGATAAATATAGAAATGGTGCAGTTTGTACTCTTCCACTGCAATTATGCAAAAATGTTATCGGGCAATTAATTTTTTCATTAGGCAGGCCCTCAATATTCTTCCATTTTCCACTATCAAGATATAATACTCCTTTAGCAGGAGAAAGTAATTTCTTATTCGTGCAAAAGTAAGCTCGCCTGATTATATTTACCTTTTCTTTAAGATTTTTTGTTTTCCACAATAAAAAAAATCACTTTGGCCCTCTTGAAGAAACAAGGAGCATCCGCCTAGTGCTGTATGGAAATGAAAACACACTCAAATGGAATCCAGAGGTGCTTAGGGAGTGAAAGAGGAATCTGGCGCCTTGCTGTATGCTCGCCTTGTTCCTAAGACAGTGGGAATGGTTCCTTGCACCTGTGCGTGCAGACACGTGTGCAAACACACATGGACATGTCTAAACTCTGTGGTGCCATCACTAGGTCACCCCACAATTATTACTAATCGTAAATTCCAAGCGTTGGCTGGGAGCAAGGTGTGCTCTTAACATGCTTAACACCCCAGGAGGATGGGTGTTAAGGGAAGGGGAGTAAGGCGTGAACAAATTAAGATGTGCCACAAGACTTGTCACCGGTGTTGGCAGAGGGTCACAAATCCGGTCCCTGAGCCCTTAGAGCACAACAAGTCTGTTGCACAAACCTATCTCTCCTCCACCATAAAGGGTCACTACTCTCTGGGGAGGCATGGAAAGGATGGGTTGGTGGGAAGATCAGCCCTATTCAGACCTCTCCTACAGGGACCACATCCAGTTTCAATGGAAAAAAAAAAAAGTAGTTTTCCAAAACATTTGGGCTCTGTGCCAAGCCAATGGTAAAATACCAGAACTTTAATTCTGCTCTGACCTTTCTAGAACATGCTTCACAACTGGCTGGCCGCTTCCTAGGAACCGATGCTATGCATTTATGTAGCAGAATGTCAGAGGCAGTATTATCACTGATAAAATCACACTGCTAGAAAGATGATGAAAGCATAAATGAGTAAGACAGAGAATCTCCTAAGGGGCACCTCTTTCTCCAGCCTGAGATGGAAGGACTTTGTACACATACCGAATTTTAATTTTGTCCTTTGAGAGTGTTTGGCTATCCCAGATAAAATAATTTGTAAATCAATTAAAAAATGCAATGGGGAGAAAAAGTACCAAGCAAACAAACAAAACACCCACAAAAAACCTGCCCTTGCACATTGTTAGTCATTAATCTTGATTATTTTCTAAGCCACATGCATTTTGCCCTGGTTCTGCAACACAACTAAGCTCAGATGGCCAGAGACTTCCCTACTTGCAGGGAATGTACAGTGAGTGTAAAATAGCCGTCAGCCACCCAGTCATCACCATTTTCCTCCTGCTTTCTCTGTTAGCACTACACCACAGATATTGATTTAATTAATGAAGTAAAAATACTATCATTATAAACGAAAGAAAGTGATTAAAAAATGCCAGCTCTCATATACACTCACATATCTTTCTTTATAGATCAGTAAACAATACCCTGATTTTTTTTATAACAGGAGATAATCTCTTTTACAGCATAATTCCTTCTTTATTGAAGCGTTATACTGCCTCTCGTTTGTTCTGTGTTAATATGCATTTCAGCAGCTTTCTTTTTGTAAGATATTCTTGCACAAAGGAAGAACAGTGTCCAGGTCTGTTCTGTATGGGTAAGCTAATTTATATAAGGGCCACAGAAAAGCTACCATGTGTCCTGAATCTAATGCATTGGTCAGAGTACATACTTCAGGGAAATTTTTTTAGCCATATTTCTTCCTAAACACATACTTTAAAGTCATCATAATTCCTAATTAGATGAAATATAACAAGACATATAATTACTTTTTTTTGCATCTGGTCATACATACACATTTCCTCATCAGTAGAGATTCCATTACTTGGCCTTTAAATGTGGAAATTTTTTAATTAGCAATGAAATGCTTTTTTTTTATTCACTTACTTTTGGTTCCTTTTTTGTATACCACTGTGCTTTCAGTTTTTGATATCCATGTCTTTTCCTTTGATTTATGAGGCCTGTGATTTTCTGTGGTGGTTTCTAAGATAAATATTCCTTCAGGAGAAGATCATAAACATCGAACCATGGTACAGAAAATGGCAAAAATTACAGGCATTTCTCTGTGTCTGAAATGATCTGTTGGGTTTCCTGCTTATAATAAATAAGAAAAGCATGTGTTCCACTACCACATTCAGTGTGAAGAAAGGCAGAGCACATTTTCTTTATATTTAACCAAAACCTGACATTTTTTTAAAGATGAGATGATTCCTTAAAGGTTTTATGTACTAGACATGATGCCCTCCATGTTACTCCCATTACTGCCAACTTTTTTAACTTCCCTTGAAATACCAGATTTAAATAGGAAACTTTCGATGAAATTTGTGTGGTTTATTGCTCTCACATTTGCTTGTGTACAATCACATTAAAAGCTGAAATAAGCATGCAAATCAATGGCATCCATGACTTCTGTGCCAGTTGTGAAAGCATTCTAGCTCAAGCTGGAAGACTTTTTAAAAAGCCAGCAGAAGCCCTCTTTCTCTTTATACCTTCACTGTTCCTCACAGTGTTCTCTATTATGGGAGAAATTGATTTTCTAGTATACTAGATATTCTGAAATTAAAAAATAACACTGGGCTGGAACAAATGTGGAATGTCAACATTTTAAAGTGCAAATTCCAAAAATTTCTATGGCGCAAGCAAAGGGTTGCTTGTTTTGATATTTAAGTATGGGTTTAGATTTTAAATTAAATTAATTAACAGAAAAACACTCAAATGAATATTCCAAATGTATAAATTTTAAAATGCCAAAGCTTAGTTTGTAAATGTTTTGGTATATTAAAAAAAAGTGATTCTTACATCAAGTGCCTTAGGATTGCCAAATATGTCATTTATTTGACTTTTTTCAGTCTAGCTTATGTGATTTAACATATTCAACAAAAGCACTGTGGCCTATGAAGATATTTTGGTCTACCAGCTGCTTTCTTGCAAAACAAAATGGGTTACACTATCACAGCTCAGCCCATTTCTCGATCTCAAATCTTAGTTTAAAGTGTAACTGCAGGAAGCATTGCACTAAAACACATTAAGTGCTGATTGCTGGAAGGCACTTTCTAACTCACTCAGAAACGGTGCAAAGGCTTCTGAATAGGAAGACCAAAGCCAAATTTTATTGCCATAATGACAAGGGCTTGGCTACTATTGAGTTACTTCTGTGTTGGAAGAGAAGAAAGGAGAAGAAGCAGCTGAGAGAAGAAATTGGTAAGAAATAGTAGATGAATCCCGCTACTCACTGTGGCAGCTGACGTTGATAATTCCTTCTAGAAGGAATCATTTCTGCCATTGTCTCCTAACTGCCCAAAGCAGGGCATCATGCCACACCATCAGTAGCCAGACAGGCTTTCCAGGACACTGCTGCAGACCAGAGTCATTCTGTTGCTGACAGCCCTCTCCCTTCACAAGAAACTACATACCTTGTTTTTAGAGTTGGCTCAGTACTCATTTCTACTCCCTCCACTTAGGAAGTGGGAATGTGTCACTGTGGGGCAGGTAGACAGATAGAAAACATTGATTTCTTAAAATAAAGCAGCTGCTTGCTTCCAAGCATAGGGCTCAATCAACTTATATACTCACCACTGTTTATAATTTCATGACAAACGATGCCTGCCTCTGCAGAATGTCTGCTGAAGTTGATGGGGCTCAGTTGCCAGGATTTCAGTTCTCCGCTCCCCAGCAAATGTACTTGGCTCCACGTTCGCACCTTCACTTCCCAGTGTACATCTATATTTGTTCCCACCTGTGATGGAACGAGATTTCATTGCAAAGGGCAATGGCTTCCATAAAGCGGGAATATTTCTCAACTTGATTAATTATCTGCTCGCTCACAGCCCTCTTCCAGATGGCCTCCAATCTGCAAGATCAGGAACAACTTTGTCTTGCAACGTTAAGTATACTATAGCTAAGCAGGCAGCCTTCTTTCCCTGGCAATATCAGACCCAGATGTCTACTTTTCTGGCACATTTCCTTAATTGTTACATAGCAGTACCCGTTCACACTAATGATGTACGTCAGGCACATGAAGCTGCAAGCTTCAGGGCATCTATCGCAGCAATTCTGAAATATTTTGTTTTGCCAACCTCTTGCAATTAGATCATGACAATTGCACTTATGTAAAGAGTAAAGTACATCTCCAGTCTTTACAGCTTTATTATTAAGCGTTCTCGCTCTCTTTTTCTTCTTGCTGCAGATATTCCATTGACTCAGCAGAGATCCTCACATTTTCCTGAGGCAGGCACATTCTATCTGCTTCATATGTGCAGACCTATGGATACCTACCTACATTGCTGTGACCCATGAGAGTTATGACCCCTAGGATATCATAATGATGATGTCCTCTTTTTTTTTTTCAAAGATGAGATACCGTGGCAGAGTATCTAATCTAACTATTGAGTCCCTGATCAGAGAGGAAATGAACATCCAGTGGTCTAGTGGGAGGTGGCCCTGCCCATGGAAGGGAGTTGTAACTCAATGATATTTCAAGTCCCTTCCAACACAAACCATTCTATGATTCTATGAAATTTTCATCTGGCTATATCCTCTGACCCAATAAGGCTGCCAAATACATCTAACCCTGTAAATATATTTCTATTTATAGTGCTGTTTGAACGTTGGGAGGTATCAGAAATAATAAAGGTGTGTGCTGGGCACAGATCCACAGGAAGCACTTAAGGGCATGTAGACAATTGAAACTGATTCCTGCCCCGTGAGACAAAGGGTCTTTTATTAAGAAGTGTGTCTTCTGAAACACTTATTATTCAGTGCACGTTCTTAATCATATAGTTACACACACATACACTATATATATATATAAAGAGTTTAAAACAAGCAGAAAAACAAAGCACCTTTCTCCTACTGCACATAAACCAGCTGCTTCTCCATCTGGTGCAGTCTGTCCGCTTCTTCACAGTTCCAACCATATTTACCTGGGAGCTGACTTTATTCAGGTTTCTGAACACCTCTGTTTCTTATTGAGGACTTTATGCATTGAATTATCGATGCATATCTGCCTACGCTATACAATTTCTCATTTAAAAAATCACTTTGAACATGTCTGTTTGCCAGTTTAAGAGTATATTGCTGTACTTTTTCTTATATGCATCCAACTCCAGTACTGTAGCAAAAAAATAAACACCCTCCCTAACCCCCCAAATCCTCAGAAATAGGCAATGGAAATTGGTTTTGCCATTTTTATATAGTTTTATATGTTTCGCACCTCCATATAAAAATCTGATTTGATGTAAAAATTGCAGTTTCTTAGGAAAAATGAATGCACAAACTTAAAATACGTGCAGACTTACAAAAGATTTAATCGGGCAGTGGACCAGGGAGCAGAAGTTTGGTTGCCTCAATTAGCTATCCGCTTCTCTGGGACATGTTCCTATTTGCTATAATGCACTATTATTACGAATTCCAATGCCACATCCCTTCTTTTCATCAAAAATGATGCATTTGTGTTGGGGCATATGTGGTCAACCCAACCTCATCAACAGTTCCACTGTAATTTTTCTTGTCTAAACATTTTAAAGAAGCCTAAGAATCGTCACTTCAGCATTGATGAATATTTCTGCAAGAATATAGACTGAAATCAATACAAATGTTCAGCAAATTTGAAAAACCCCAGAGTTTTTAAGTAAATACCTTTAAAAAAAGTATGACACCATTTAACCACATCTCCCCTGTAATACACGCTGAAATAACTAGAAACATCTTGCAGTGATTTCGGCAGTCTGACCTCTAATTGTTGACCGTGGATGTGCATGTAGGCATGCATAAATGTATCTGGATATCCAATTCTTGAGTTTTAAGAAATACATATAAGTCCAAACCAGTCTGTTATATCACTGATTACAATAAAAGTTTATTTTCACATACATGTTTGGATTGGACTTAGTGGAAGACAGACTATGATAATGTTAAGTCTTCCCTTCATATCTGCAGTTTAAGAGCTCCATAAAGAAATACATTACATCCAACTAGGGCTGAAGGGAATCCTCAGAAGGAAAACTTGAAAGAAAACAGTCAGAAACCTCAATAGCTAATTGCTGTGTAGATTCCACAGAAGAAATAAAACAAAGTACAGGAAGATAAATCAATGAGTCATCCTGTAAAAATATGTATCGGTAGATTTTCTGTGGCAAAAGGAATCCCTCAGTGAGTGGTTGAGATTATTTTAAGAAAGAAAAGTTTAACACTGAGCAGAAATGTAAGTTTGTTTTTATGAGTCCCTATTATACATGGAAATCTATAGGTATCTCATGAAATTGAGGTTAAGAATATATAGATATACCATGAAATTGCTTAAACACCCCAGTACATATCTACAGTTGGAATTTGCAGATTTTAATTTCGCTTCCAATCATCTTAATCTTTTTAGTGAGCATTACTTAGCATTTCATTTTCTCATGTAAAGCATTGGTTAGTAACATGTATGAACTTGCCAATACCAACAGGTTGGTTTGGGTCCGGTGTCCAAGAAAAGTACACAGGAGTTAAAAGAAGTTAAAAAGTTTGTGTTTTGTGGCATTTTGCTATTCTTCAATATGAAACAAAATTCACATGAATCTGCCCATGATCCCCTCTGGATAACTGGTAAAATCTAAAATTAAATATCACTTTTTTAAAGCTGTTTCTCTAGCGTTCCTTCTTTGACTTTCCACACAGACTGGCTGTGGGTTCTCAATGGTGAGGGAGACAAGTAAACTGTCTCCAAAGCTGCCTCAATTTTTTTAATTAATATAGGAAAAGAACGGCCATATTAACAGGATCATAAGAAGAGAGAAAAGTAAAGCAAACGGGTGAAGATGAATAAATATGTATTTGCTTCCAAGAACCCTGCTAACATATTTATAACATTGCATCACCAAATATTCTCAGAAAATTAACATAGGAAATGTATCTCAAAAATCCGCCCAGAAGTTATTTCCTTCCCGGTTATCAATGTAAAGGATTTTTGCATCCCAGATGAATTCTTTCTTATTCCATTACCTTTGTCTTCTGTAGGTTTAATCTTATCTCATTCTGTATGCATAGTTTTTACATTCATACTTCCTTTTCAAAAACCACCTTATTCTCCAAGGCTTGTCACAATATTTTGAGAAATAAAGCAGCACAGAAGACTAAAATAAATATTTGCTTTTGAATATGGTATGATTCTAAAATTCTACTACCTGAAGGATAACCTGATGAAAGGGAAATCTATTCTAAAAATATATATTTACTTTATAATTAATGAGAAAAAAAATGTAATGGCTAGGATTTACTGACTTCCATGGATGAAAATAAATGTAGAGGCAAAGGAAGGGATTCAGAGTTTAAAAAACCTATATATTTGTGTCTAAATTTTCAAATCCCAAAATTTTTCAAGAGATGGATAGCATGTCACTGGTGCAAAGCAAATTAACAGGTTTAATTGTTTTCTGGGTTTACCTGAAGCTGTCATTTTTTTGATAGTAACATAAAAACATCAAAAGTCAAATGATCAGGATTCTTGGGATAAAGGAGGGAAGAATAAAAACCTGCTCTTTATATCTTTCCATTATATTTCAGGCTGTGACTCCCTTCCAACCTAACAGTGTAATATTGAAGTTTTTTCTTTTTTAATTAATAAATTTTGTTTTCTGTTTAAGATAATTAATATTAGACATCAATATCTAGTCATCTCCCTCTTTCTAATGAGGTTAAGTCTCTGCAACATGAAATGTCGCTTTTCTTAAATTGAGCTCCAGAGTTTAGTCTTCAATTACATGATATCAGAATAAGGTCCTCAAGATTTATTTGTGTTCACTTTAAACAGAAGCATAATATTGAGATGGGAGCAGGGTCAGAACACAAGGCATCTTTATCTCTGCTTGGGATCTTGCTTTCTCCACGTGGGCACTGCTGATGTCCTCTAAATGATAGCTTTGTAACCCAGTGTGCAAAGGTGCAGTCCTTTCACAGCAGAACCACAGTGGGGAAAGTTTATAGGTCATAGTCCTTGATTGCATGTACTATTCATCAAGGATGAATACTGCAAACTTACCCTGGAGGGCAAGAGAAAATGGAAAGTTAGTGTGTACCTTAAACAGCCCGAGAGGTGAGCAATAAAATCTAATAGAGGTTAGCTGTTCTGTACCTGATCTTCTCGTAACCGTAATTAATTGGAAATTTCTCACTGCCTTGAACAGCACCATCACTGGATCTTGCAGTCTTTAAATAATTCTGCTGTAAAATGGACTCATAGAATAGTTTGGGTTGGAAGAAACTTTTAAAAGTCATCTAGTCCAGCTCCTTCTCTCTAATTCAGAGAGAAGGCTGCTGGAGCGGGGTGGAAGAGGACCATCTTAAAGGCTTTATGGAAGTCCAGATAGATGACACCTGTAGCTATTCCATTGTCCACTGATGTTGTCACTCCATCGTAGAAGGCCACTAGGTTATTCAGGAAGGATGTGCCCTTGGGGAAGCCGTGTCTAGATTCAGCTCCCTGTTCTGCATGTGCCTTAGCACAGCTTCTAGGAGGATCTGTTCCATGATCTTCCCAGGCACAGAGATGGAATTAACAGGACAGTAGTTCCTGGGGTCCTCCTTTCTACCATTTTTAAAACAGGATGTAATGTTTCCCTCCGTTCAGTCACTGGGAACTTCACCTGACTGCCACGACTTTTCAAATAAGATGGAGACTGGCTTGGCAACTACATCAGCCAATTCCCTCAGGACTCTGGGATGCATCTCGTCAGGTCCTCAGGTCCCATAGACTTCTGTATGTTCAGGTTCCTCAGGTGGTCACAGACCTCATCTTTTCTTATAGTGAGAGGACTTTGCTCCCCCAAATACTTTCTATAATTTTTTTCCTGTTTGTGGGACCATACAAATATTAGATCAAAGCATTTCACCTGAGTCATTTTGTTCAACTCTGTCACTGCACTAAAAAAAAAAAAAGGGATTATTTATCTACGCTGTCAAACTAAAACTTGACTTGCTCTAGGTCACAAACAGTGTTTAAAGGTGGAATTGCCTCTCATCATAAAACTACACCTGACACTTTTAGGATCACACCAACAGAAACTAAGTATCTTGGATTCTTCTAAGAGTTTTATGTGTTTAAGCTTGAACGCATTAGTACATATATTTTTTTCATAACTGAAATGTGCATGTGTAAAGAAGATTCACAGAATTAAAATCAAAAAACAAACCCAAAAAACAATATATGTAAATCCACTCACTGAAAGATTAATTCCCTGGCAGAATACATATTCTTCTAATTGAAGAACTGCAGATCCAAAAGTAAAAATTAACATCTGTCAAGGACTCCTTATAAAATGGCTGCTCTGGGCATAAACCTGATGCAAAACACGTTCCATAATTTAGCTTGCATTAATGAGATAGTTAGCAGATTTGGTAAACACTAGCTGTAAGCATATGTATGAGGTCCTTTATTCCCTTGTATTGCTAAAAAAGAAAAAAAAAAAATCATTATCAATGTATTCCACCAGTGAACAATTTTTTTAAGTATATGAAACCTCTGTTCAAAAGAAAATGCGAGCATTGCAAAAGCTTTTGTTAAGTTAGGTAATAACTCCCTTTTTACACTGTTTCTTTTACTTAAAGCCAGGACCAAAATGCTTGTGGTCTCTCCAATTGCTTTCAACATTTCACACTTACCAAAATGGGGTGAGAATGTAAACAACCATATCTAAATTAGTATCCTGAACTTACTAGTTTGTATATTTTGCAAGTTTGTTTGAATTTGTTGCTTTGAACTAGAATGGCATGATTTATATTTAAGAAACCCCTCAAAAGCATTCTTTGTGAAGTGATTCCAATATAGGAAAAAATACCCCACTCCCTCTCATTCTTGTCTGAGATACAGTACAATAGTCTGCATCTTTTTCCAGCTGATCTATAAGCTTGAGGGGCTTGTATTTCTGAAAGGGTACAAGAAACATCCATACATTACTCATAGATCACAAAGTTCACCTTGAACGTATATTAAATGATTAATTTCTTGCACTGGAGAATATCACCCTGTCCCACCTTCTCTGTTTCCCATTTCTTCTCCCTCTGAGATATCTGCACACAAGGTTAAAAAGACAAGGTCAAAAAGAACTAATCGGTAGCCAATCCTCTACTAACCAGTTACAAAACAATCAGTCTTATCCCCAGTTAATTCTGAATCATGGGCAGGTGGTTAGTCCTGCAAGGGCCCTGATCTGCAGCTAGTGCAAATCGGGGCCACTTCACTTGAATACAATTAGACCAACTTCACACCATCTAAGAATATGCTTTGGGATTTAGTTTAGCTAATGCCAGAGCCAGCAAAAAGCAATCCTTGATTCTTAAACCCGAGGTCAACTTAGGCAAGCAGTAAGTTATTGCTTGCTTTTGTTTATTTATCATTCACAAAGTTGTTGATGTTGTTGTTGTTGTTTTATCTTTTATTAAGAAAGAATAGATAAGTGCATTAAGTGTATCTTTCAACCCTGAAAACATTTTATAGGTCTGTGTAGACAACTGATGCTATCTTCAAATGCAATCATAAGAGAATGTACTCTGTAAATTGTATTTTATCCTTATAGTTTAAGGATTTTAGTGTTTTTTGTAATAGCTGCAGGGATTCATAATGCAGGTATATGAAAATTATAATTTCTCCACATTTTGCAAACTTTTTATTATGTATGCTATAGGCAAGCTAGAAAAGATAGGTATGCCAGTGATTAGGAAGGGATACATTATTGCTACATTATAATGCACAAACAGGTTTTATGTTCTTCTGCATAATATTAGAAGCCCAAATTTATTGAGTCACAGCATCTTATCATCACTCAGCTTTTAAATTAAGGCAGCAATCATTGATTTATATCAGGCATAAAGAAATTCCCTTGTCACATTACTTACTGATACATGGGATATAATTCTGACAAAGTATGAGAGTATGCAATGCAGTCATTAAGAATTATTTGCATGCATGTAAAAAAAAAAGCAAAATATATTCATTTTTACTGTTAACATCTTCAAAGTTACATCCTCTTATTATCTACTATTATCTGCTAAAAAGCCATAAACATTCAACAAATCTGCGTGAATGGTTTTTCACTTCATAGAGCTTAAAGGTAAAATATAAGTGAAATATAGCTAAAAGTTAGAAATGCATCTCTGATAAAAGGATGCAAAAGGATGCAATCATATCGTGTGCTGTTAAATATCATGGGGTAAAAGAGGCTATGGGAGAGACTACTTTGATAGCTAAAAATCCATTCAGTTGTCTAGACATCTAGACATCTTACCCTATTTTCTAAAATTTCTGAAATTTCTAAATTTACTGAAAAAAAAAAAAAATGCCCAGGCAGTAAGTTAAATAACTAGGTGAAAGTGTGTGGTTAATTCATTTTCAGCTTTTTGAGGCTGCAGATATCATGTGTGGGCAGTCTTGTGGGCTGTAGTTGTCCCCATGAAGAAAGTTTACAGATCATGCTTACTGTGTATATGTACATCCTACATTTTGGTGGTCCTATAGTAAATAGCTTCATTTAGATGAAGCACCATACTCTGGTCCTGTATTTATAATCGCCCTTCAAAATCCCCCCCAAAACCAACAACAAAAGCAAAATAATTGTTCAATGGAAGCTGTTCAGCTTCTACGTACATTTCTTAAGAATTTTATCCAAGATACCTGAAAGTGAAATTAATCACTAACAATTTCTATTCCAGAATTTTATTAAACTGAATGCTCATTCCAGCAAACTATTATTGATTTGGGCAGTTGGGTTTAAAATTTATCATTATTGTATTTGTCTGGTTCATTGGGAAAATTAAGGACAAAACACAGATTTGAAATGATGATAAATCAGAGACAGGGGGCAAAACAGGGAACATTCTATACTTTGATATTTTAGGATATACTTAGGCAATTTTATAAATTACAGCCCACCAATGCTAAGATATTTCTACATCATAAATAAATGCTTCCTAGAAAAACAAAGGGCCCGTTAAATGCATATACTTTAGTTTTCAAATAAAGCAAAACAATATAGTACGATACTCCTTTGGTAAACGAGGCTTCCTGCTCTTGTTCCAAATAACCCAGCTACCATCCAGTTGTAAATGTCATATAAAACAGCCTCGAGTTAACTTCTGAGAGTGGCTGAAATACTCTCTGGGGTTAACAAAAAGTATGTGTGAAAAGCAACATATGCTTTGAGGATTGTTTTCTCTTAATGATTTGATTTGGCGTTGTGGTAGGTGCTTTCCATTATTTCTTTCTTTAATTGTCCACGATTTTCAGAACTGAGTTACCATCTCTGTCACTTAATGCATTGCAGTTCCATCAGTATGCACGTGGATAATTTAATGAATATTCTGATTCTCACTGGATCTTAATGGTGAAACTGAACAGAACATAGTGTTAATTATATCAATAAAATTGCAAACATTACAAAAGAAATTTCTTGACAGTCAACATTACTAAAGTTTTCTAAGTTATATTTTGGTCTTGTAAAACACTGTTTATGGTATTTCAATTAATGAAATTATTGTCTACAATTTCTTTAAATAATATCCATCTGTCTGTTACACAGCTTGAAAAATAGCTGGAGTTCCTTTAATAATAGAACTTGAATAGAAGAAAAAAAAGACATTGGAAATGCTCAATATCTAACAATTTTATTTGCTCTTCTATTTCTTTTCAGAGTCAGTCCAGTTAGATTTTCCTGCATGGGGAACAGTATCCAAACTAACTCATCTCTCTTTGCATGGAAGATGATGTGAGATGATTATGTGAGCTTTTCAGCTTTGCAGCAGACTGGAAATAACAAAGAGCAGCAATACTGGTAATATCTTAAAATGGCATATCTATTTCTGTAATCAATATCTGATCATTATTTCATTTTAAAAGAGCCCTCTTTCTTAGGATTTCTTAGAGATGAGGCTTGAAGGAGAGAGAGAGACTACAAAGGCACTATATTATACTGAAGGATAGGAAGAGATTATACCTCAGATTCTGGGCATTTCAGGTAAAATTGTCTTTTATTCTTTTTTGGTGGAAGCTAAATTGCCATGCAGTATGGTCCTCAGTTATAAATAAGTATATGGGAAATCTTTTATAGAGCATCTTTTTAAAACTAAGACATTTGTACGCCACAATTGCTGACCCAGAGTCTAGCTGAGTTGTGTTGTCTTTCCTCCTATAATCTGGAAAAATTTCAGAGAAGCTGATCATAAATTATAAAACTCTAAGGCTGCCTCTAAATCAGAGTTACTGGCAAATGCCATGTTGATGTTACCTGACATTAAGATGAACATAAGCAAAAAAGATGCTGAGAATAAAACCTTTATTCATTACAAGGCTAACTCCACTCTTTGTTAATAGTCTTGGAATCTACTGCCTTAACATATACCATATACATATACCATATACAACATATATGGTATATGATAAGTTATTATCCATAGTACTATTTGGCCTAGTTTTGCTTTTACTCTACCAGACTTATTTGGAGATACTGGTGCAAATAAAACCCTTATCTTTAGAGGTGGGTTCCCATGCTTCTTTAGTAATGGTGTTCATTATTTTCAAATAAAGCACTTAAAAGAATACAGGAACAGATTTACTTTTACTTAGCACATCTCTGCTATTCAAAGAGAAACTATAGAACAAATAATTATTAAAATGCTTTATTTAAAGCAAGAACTTTATTCCACTGTTCTATGCACCTATTTAAATTCATATTTTTTCTAAGCTTTATTGGAATCTGTTTCAAACCAGTTTTAACCCTGCACTGGTGCCTTCAGATAGAGGACCTCAAAGTGAGGAGAAAAAAAGTGCAGAAAATGCATAGATGCTTTAAATTCTGGCACAGTTTAAACACATCTATGTCTGTATTTTCTGCCTCAAAATTTTTTTACCTGCACTAAACTTGTTTTCTGCCAGTGCTGAAGAAGTTAATAGAACTCAGATAGCTAAGGAAAGTTCATGCTTTAAAGACCAATTTAATTTCCTAAATTACAGAAAATACTACCCTCCTCTTTCAAGAAATATCAGATGTTGTGTATGTTTATGTGGAGCAAAAGGGATAGGAGAATTATTTTACTCCATTTTCAACACAGGCTATACAAAACAAATTGGAATAGATATTCCTAAACAGATGGCATGACAAAATTTGTCATGGTTGTCAGGAAAATCTATAGGCAGTATGGGTCACAGAAAATAATTGCTGAGATTACTCTATGTTTATTTTTTGCATATTTTATTTTTGCATAATATAAATACCATTTACTCTATGTTATATTCATATATAAAATTCAAGTTGCATAAGGGTTTACTCAACAAGTCATTTGTAGTTGGTCTTCACATGGGGTAATCATCCGTGCAGGTGAACTGTTCATTCAAGATTTCTATCTAAAACAATATACATTGGTAGTAGACACCCATATCATATCCTTCACATCAATTAGCTGTCTAATGACAGCTAAAAATGATAACACTCTGAGAAACTACCACAGTTTCTGCTTCGCACGAAAAGTGCTAGTGAATATAACAGATTTTTCTCTGTTTCCAATTAGTTTTACAGGTGTAGGTATCATTGTACCACTGTAGATGATACAATGTGTATAGAAGAGGAATCAAGAAATAATTTTAGCTGTCCTCAGTATGTTAAAAGTAATTTTAAGAGGAGTTTTGGGTCAATAATAACATAAGCTTTAGTATTAAAGATTTCTTCTAATGACAGAAGTAACTGTCTTGAAAAGTGGAAAACATAATTGAAAAAAAAAGTTAAAAATAAAAAACCCCACGATTTCCTTTATTTTAATACCTGCCTAGCAGGTTAGGAGATAAAAAACAGGCATGACAATATTTTTTTTCTCCCTGCTGCATACAATTTCAAATTGACAGAACTTCATGCTTTCCTTTTAGACCCAACATTTCAACTCTGTCAATACATAGAATTCCAAAGGCAATGAAAGTATTAAAAAAAGAGGGAGAAAGGAAGGCTGGACAGCTGTTATTTTTAGTTAAGGATATTATAGTTTATAAAGAAAGCTACCAGAAAAGAATGCAATGTTTATGTGCGCATTCCTTACAGATGATAGTTGTTTAAGGGAGGCTTTGCGGTTAACCCCTGTCAATGGGAATGTATGGATTCTGGTAGGAAAGAGAATTATATACTACCACAACTTGTAGGAAAGTTTTATTTTTAAAGTATTGACTACATGGTTATGAAAAAAGGCATTTGAGAAGAGTAGTAGTGAAGTGAGCATTTGTTCTTGCTCCTCCTGAAAACAGTCGATTAAGTAAGCCCCTATGATTTAAAATCTACTTCAGGAAACTTTATGCCAAAGGTAGAGACTATTTTCTAATTTTATATACAACTTACAGCATGTTTCTATAACAGGAAGTTACAGATAATTTTTTTTTTAAATTAAATTCTATTTATTTTAAATGTGGAGGTTTTTTTTACAGCAACTTCTCTTGGTCAGAAAGATATTTTGGTAAATATTGGAAGTCTGGCTATTATAATTATGCTGGGGTTTCCTTTATATCAACAGCTTAATAAATTATTCTGTAATGGAAGCCAAATCAGAAACAAGGGGTTGTTTAATGTTGTAGAATAATCACTACTGTCTCAAGCAAATCAAATATTTCAGAGAAAACTGCTCTCCTCCTCTATTTGATGGATCAACTTCCTGAAGGAAAAATAAAATAAAATCCAAAACATTGAAGGTATGACAGAATCATGGAAAGAATCCCCTTTGGGGTTTTCATCAAGATTTTACTTTCCAGCAGTCATTTAGCCTTTTTACCACTTTAATTAGGATGAGCAAATATGGAACACTTTGCACTGTATTCTACAAGTTATTGCATGCCGACACACCTCCCCAGAAGTCTGACCACATATCTAATCTTGATTAGTTGTTAATAAGCTTTAAAGAGAAAGAAGCTGATATATGAAGTTTAATCTCTTCTTATGTCTTAAGAAGGACAATCAGGGCTAGATTTCAAAAAGGGATTTTTAAAAGCCATGTACTAAAGTGTGATGTAGTAGAAACAGTCATTTTTGCAAACATAATGCACAGGTAAACAACTAAATGGTATACATGCATGAACAGAATTTCTAAAAAGCACATTCCTAAGGCAAAACTGAGATTCTGCTTTTTAAAATTGCTAGAATCTCTCTGAAGAATCATCTAAAGTTTTAGGATCCCCATTAAGCAGGTTACATTTTGAAAAGTTCCTAAGTTAATTGACCTACTCTCATTGAAATCAATAGCAATCAGTGCTGGCTCCGTACAAAAGACTCAATCTTATTTAGGCAATTTTCCTGGCAATATTTCATTCTTAGGTGCTTGCTTGTCTATTGGAATCCAGAGATCTGAGCTAGCTGCATAAATTTCTGGTGAAATACATGGCAGCTCGTCCCAAAAAAACTAAATGTCTCCAGAAATACAGGTGTCACTCCTACTGGTGTCTGCCTAGGCCAAAAGCTTTTAAGCTCCACAGGAAGAAAAGGTTGAACATTAGTGTTTGCCAGGCACCTGAGGTTCTGTTTCTTGGTACATATAAGGGCTCGGTTCCTGATGTTCCACGGCTTCCCCACTTAATAGACACATTAAACCCAACAAGGATCCATCTTCCAGGCACCTTACACCTTCAGCTGCTCAGTTGATTTGGCTTATTCCAACATTTCCTATCACATGTATATGAAATCAGGATTTATTCTTTCCACCCCCCCACAAAATAACACTGGTTTTGCTGGCACATGAGTCAAAGTGCCAATCTAAAGCCTGAGTGTTCCTCACTCGAGGCCTTTCTCCCTGAAGATAAAAACCTAGCTGTTCTGGAAGAGAGCTCAACCCCCAAGCTATTGAAAGAAATGGGGTAAAACCTCCTTTTGAAGCTGTTTCACTGAGCCAAAATAATAATAATAAAAAATCTCCATTGTGACAGAGGGGGAGAGAGGGATTGCCGTGTTATAACGTATATTATTTTTGGAATTGAAATTTTCCTCCTCAGTCAGTTTGGGGAATGGCCTTGCATTTGATTCTCAGATCTGTGTTTATGCCTTGTCCCTTAGGCAGCAAACTCATCTCAGCTGCCATTTCACTCTAAGAATATCAAATTGGGCAATACAGAAAAACAACTGTTTAGTAAAAGTGGGTAAGATTACTGGGCGCACTCAGGAAACCACTGAATTTGGGAGTTCTGTAGACGGTACATTGTTTTTATTCAGTGGTGAAGTTAGACATTCACAAACCCACACCACCAGTCACTCTTCCTTCACTTATGATAACCCAATAGTTTGTGGACAGACTAAAACAAACCGTGACTGAAAACTGGAGAACCTTTGTAACAAAGCATCCAGCTGGCTTTTAACCAGCTTTTAATGACTTTTAACCACTGAGGAAATGTTCACAACTGCAGATTTCATCTACACTTATCCATACCATCTTGCTCGGAGATACCTAATTAGTGCCAACTACAATGCCTCCAAAACTGGAAGCAGCGTAGCTCCATTGGTGTGATGTTGTACCCTACACAGTAAGGCGAAGAGAAGGAGAAAAGACACGATGCTGCAGTTTGTCATGCTCCTTTTCTGATAACCTGGAGCAAAGCTACACATCTCCAAGTCCCTCGTGTAGCATTTTTAACCTGGCTTCATGCAATATTTGCGTGAAGATAACTGAGCCAGCTTTGATAAGACCACGGCACGATGTGGTGTAGAAATATCCTGCCGTAAATCTGCAGAAGGGGAAGTGGCCAACTGCTGGGGGTGTCACTGCTGGTGCTCTGGACCACGTTGCACAGCAGGGCTTTTCACTGCCAAGGATGGCAGAAAGCTAAACTGCTTAAATGTGCAATGGGGTTCAATATTGGAACAACCAGGGAGGTTGTGGAGCCACCATTCCTGGAGGTATTTAAAACACATGTAGATGTGGCACTTCAGGGCATGCTCTAGTGCCTGAGATTGTTGGGTGTGGTGGTTGTTAGGGTGGGGTTTTTTGGGTGTGGTGGTGTCAGTGTGTGATGGTTTTTTGGTTGGGGTTTTGGGTTTTTTTTGTTTGTTTGTTTATGGTTGAACTTGATGATCTCAAAGGTCCCTTCTACCCATTAAGATTCTGTGATTCCGTAATACAGGCAGTGTTACGAGACATCTCTAGACACAGGATTGATAGTCACAAGGCCCAGATCCTCAGCTGTTATAAGTGGGTATCGGTGGAGCAGCATTAACCTGGAGCTGCCTTGGTTTACACTTACAGTGTGCTTGGTTTGGGAACTGGAGGGATGTGAGGGACATCTTTCCTCTTCCTTTTCCCATGTTTATATTACCTTTATCCTGCCCATCTGCCCAGCCCTCTCTCTGTCTATGCACCTATGTTTGGGTATTACCTGTCACTGCAGGTTTGAATTAAACCTGAAATTTAAACCCTGAAAGGTAATGATCCCATTTTGCAAGACTTAGTTTAGGCCTCATCTAAAATCAGCAAGAGCAAAATATGTTAGATTAGAAAAAAAAAAAAGACTTAATGAGGAGAGCCTTAATGATACACAGCTATGTGAAAGGTTGTGGGGGAAGTGAAGATATGAACCGAGACTGAACTCACTTTCGTTGCTGTATTCAAATATAAACTGTATGCATAAGCTGAAATGATGAACATGGACATGAAAGGGGCAGAAAATGGGAAGGGATTAAAGTTTGTCGAGACAGAAAGAGATGTCTGAAAACTTTGCATACGACACTTATTCATATTCCAAACTTCTAAAATCACTATATTACGTAAATTCCTCCTAATGTTAAATAGGAAAACGCTGAGAGGTGGGAAAGACAAGCCCAGTATGAAACATCCATCAGTTACAAATTCCGCACTGCATTACATGGTGTTGCTGCTCAAAACAAAAGAAACATTTCAAACCCTTTCTGCAGTTTATAAAAGGCTTTTAACAGTATTATCACCATCAGACAAATCATGTCTTTTTCTTGCTAACTGGAAGACACAACTTTATAACTGTATTAAAAAGCTACTGTGAAATGATGATCCAGAGTAGTCTCTAAAAGCATTTGTTAAGACATTCTTTCATTCTGTGGTAGTACATGCTCCGGGCACAGTTCTTGACAGGGACAAATGGAAGATTGCATTTTGATGGCCAGAGATACCTACAAAAACAGGAGAGAAACATTTGCAATGCCTTTTTCTTCACTATATCACAGCACTTTGCAGTGGGAAAGAGCAGCTTTAAAAGGGGTAAGATGGAGACGAGGGTATGTACTCGTACAACTTACACTCTTAGAAAGGGGAGCAAAACTACAGCAGTGACTTTGAAAACTTAAAAATTAGCTTAGAAAAGAATGAAGAAAGTAATTTTTTTATGCTCTGCCTCAGAGGGAGCAGCAGATGGAAAAGGGAATATTTGTCATTTTACACCTGACTAGCAATTAGCCGGCCCTTAGTCCCTGTAACCATATGTAAAGGTTGATTAGACTTACAAGAAGACCTGAACTCCTTGCTTTTTGCTAACTTCTTCTGTAATCAATGTTTCTACAAAGCTCAGCCTCAGATTCTTGGATTGCTTCTCTTATTTAACTCTACTTTCATTCAATTTTTAGAGAACTCTATGGAAATGAAAAGAACATACCTTATATCCCTCTGTCATGAGGTACTTCATTGACTGTAAGAAATTTCACTAGTGTTCACTTTCTGAACATAAAGAAATATACATATATATATATTTTCACCTAAATATACATATAGTTGGAGATATATTTATGTAGTAAAAGATATGCATAAAGCATTTCTTACTATCAAATATCAACTAAAAGAGGAGAAGATACATCTAAATATAACAAAGCAGATCATAGATTAATAGAATTATCTAGGTTGGAAGGGACCTTTAAGATCACCATTCCATGAACTTGTACTGAGGAACAGCATGGGTTGGTAGCAGCACAAAAATGGCAGAATTATACTGGAAAAGAAAGACTATAGGTTGAGCTGGGTGTCTCAAAGAGGGACAAAGAGCACAGGCTAGTGAATAAGTATTCACCCAAGTTAGGAAGGGCCTGACCCATGTAGCTTCCCACAGGTCTCATCCTTGGAAAATGTGCCCCTTCGCAATCTCTGTGGCTTTTAAGTGGCTCAGATGCTGAAGAATATGAAATAGGATTAAGATGTTCTTCTCCAACTTTCTTACTGTTCTATATTTTTTTCTCTTCTGATCTCCCCGGCCACTTTTGGACATGAGGAAGCAGGTTCCCACCCAGATACACTGCAGAGAAACATTGTCTCTGAAGTGCTGCTACCACACAGTGATCCCTTTGTTACTCACTGCAAGTAGAGACAGATCATTGTGGCATATGGGGGGGATCTTGAACACAGGAAAGAGCACAGATAAAAAGAATGGAAGACAGACCCAGATGATACATCTACTTTATGAAATTACTGTTCAACAAAAAAAAAAAAAGAATCCCCACTCCAAAGCAGGATTGTCCCACAGTGTTTAATTATCTGAGCCTAGTGAAAAAAATGAGAAAGGTCATCTAAAATCAGCTGAAATTAGAAAAAAAAAAACCAAACAAACAAAAAAAAAGCAAACAAAAAATCCCTCATTCAACCTTCTGTAAACCAGATCAGACCAATAGACTGTAAACTGTTGATTTTATATATGTGAGCTACAAAGCAAGGGGCCAATTATCTTTATTCCTCTTGGAAATTGATGTTATTCTCCTGTTCAGTACAATTAAATCTTTGCCTTTAGGACCTCAGTGGAAGGGAATGGGAGTTATTTGCTTTTGTTCCCCCCCTGAATGACATCCATTCAGTAGCAGACAGGAATTTGCCCTCTGTTTTCAGTTTGTATAACATCATACTGTGCTTAAATAACCTACAGGGTGAAATTCAACCTGATGTAGCTTTAGTTCCTTCAGGAAAATACAGCTAAATTTTCCTTAGCAAGCTACTCTTCAGAGGTGTGATATAACATCTGAAATACCGCATTTTAAGGATCAAGGGAAATGTCACCCATGGGGTACAGTGATGCTGAGAAATGCAGAAGCCACAGCTCCTCACAGAGGAACAAAGTTAAAGTAAAGATACAACAAACCCAACAATTCTGGGTCACAGTAAACTGAGAAACGTCAAGCAAACATGAGCAGGTCGTGATTCACCCACAGTCCTACAAACTACATGCAGTAAACATCCTTCAAACAACAATCACTTTAATCTACTTCTCTAAATACTCAGTTTAGCTATTTTCTTTAGAGAGAAGCATAAAAACAGAGGATCCACTTTTGCTTTTGAGCTATTGCTTTCTTTTCTGGCTCTCTCTACAGTTTTTATACAGTTTGGAAGCTCAGTTTCAAAATTAAAATTCAGTTAAGGAGGAGTAATTAGTCAAATTTCTGTAAGGCTTATTATAAGGCCATTCCACTTAGGTCCTCAAATACAGATGTATAGGGCACTCCTAGAAATTAAAGCTGGAAATAAAATTTTGAAAAAAATAAAAAATATTACAAGGTACTTTTAGGAACTTCTTATCTTAAAACTTCTGTGCAAGCAGTAAATAATTGTTACAAATGGTTGGGTTTTTTTCACAGCAGAGGACGTACCCGATGAACGCATCATGGTTTGGCTTCTATGTTATCCAATAATCAGTCCTAATTCCTGCAATTGTACCCCTTGTTCAGAGGTACAGCGTATGGATCTACAGCCTGAAAACCGTCGACTAAGCAGTACGCTCTATGCAAGTCTCCCTGGTCAGTCTCATCCTATTATTCATGGTAGTCACTAAGGTCACACGGTGCTTTTTTGTTGTTGTCTTGCTGGATGACCTGAATTTTATTAAACAGGAGGATAATAAAAAAATGACAGACAATAATTAAGAGCAAATGCTATTGTATCTACCAGCTATTTTGAATGTGAAAATCAGATAAGATTGGATCAATTTACATTCTGAAGACTTAATAAGCTACATGGATTTCAGTGACACCTTTTTACCCAAAGAGAAAGAATATATTGTCTAGTCATTGGAAATATTTATTCCTAGTTAGGATTAACCTATAGATAGAAAGTCTACAGATATTACTATTTGTACAAGAGAAGCATGACTAACATTCATTTTTCCTTTCAGAAACTCTATAGTTGGTAGAATCGTGTTCTCAAGGTACTGTGAAGTCTGTGCTTCTCAGTGACACTCTTCACCCTTAAAGATCTTCCTTCTAATTAAACTTTATATTAACAAGTGAATGCAGACAGGTTTTCCTGCTTTCAATTATACAAAGTTAGTAATTCAATGGCTATATGCACATTAATTTACCTAGAACTTAAATGGAATTTGCCTACCCAGTTTCAATTGGTACTCACTTTCGCAGAGCTATGCTGAAACTCCATTCACATTCCATATATTCTTGCCCGGTGAAAAAATAGTTGCACATGCATGTGATTGCCTCTTTGGATCCCTTTCAAAGACTTCTTTAGGAATCTGAATACGCCCTTCTGTGGGAAAAAAACTGCAGAAACAAAAAAAGGAATGGAAAACTTTTTTTAAGACCGTCCTTCCTCCCAGAAGTTTCTCAGAACTTGATTGAGGGCTTCGGATACAAGGGATCCTAAAAGAGCAGGAAGGATCAAAGCCCCCAGCATCAAAACATTTTGGTTTCACCTTTCACTGCACCTCCTACTTACAGCCATTGGTGTAGAAACAGCGAAGCAGCACAGGGAGGGAAGAGATGCAGCTCTGGGAAAGATGTTTCAATGGGAATTCCACCATGGAGGGAGCCTGGCAGAAAGGTTATCTAAGTTGTACTATTTTTCTGCTTTGATCCCCGCTGGGAAAATATGCACCTTTCACTTTCTCAATGTCTGGCACCCCAGAGAAATTGCAGAGTGTCTAGAGCTACAAAAGAATGGTGTGATCTATACGTACATGCATGCAAACACGCTCAAAACATACCGGGAGCATAAGTCAGCAGGCACTTAAAGTGACTCATTCACTGTGAAATCACACTCTGCTGAATCAATGAGTAACGGCTGTGTAACCAAAGGTAAATTTCACTCATCGTGGACTATTCACACCTATTGTATTTGGCAGGATTTTGTGAAAGAGTAATTGGGGAAAAAAAAAAGTGATTGTATATTATGCAGGAATACTATTGTTAAAATCACAAGCTGCAATGTGAAAGATATGTTTTGAAATCTTAGTTTTGAACCACAGCATTCTGGGGACAGTGGAAGAAGTCGAAGCATTTGGTGGTTGCATGAAAATTGTCATTAGAAAAGTAGGTTTATTTTATGCTTCCTTTTATACCTAGATCAAAGCAGCCTGAGATGTGCCTCATGATTCTAAATAATATTATGTCTATCCCCAAGGTCTTCACATATCCCGAGGGAAACGGCAATATACATCAATTGCTGTATAGGTGTAAAGTATAATAAATGGATCTTGGCATGCTAGCTGTTATAAATTATAGCTCCTCATGTTTTACCGATTGGTATGAGAGCATCTGTATTGACTTACAAACGATGCTCAGGGAAGTGCATACATGTTCTACCTGTTTATGAGCTGCATTACTGAAAAGCCCTTGGAAGAGAAGTGATTCTCAGACCCTATATAGCGTAAATAGTTAGGAAGAGGTCAGATGTATCATGCTTTCACCTCTTTCCTGATGCTTGAACTGTAGGTGTCCGTGGTTTTGCATTTGGAAGGAATGAAGAAAAAACAAACAACTGTTCATACATTGCTATTAATCATTTACAGTGAAATAACTATCCCACATTTTTATGAGCTAAAGCTATCCAATGTGCAATTAATTAAGACGTGAGGATCAAAGCTGCTCGTTCCTTTTGATGTATTATTTTTATAATATATTTTCAAATGTTCTGTCTTTTCTTTTTATGCCAGCAAAGAATAATAGAATGGCATGTGACATGTGAACATAGATGTTCACAATGAGCTAATACAACACATGCAGAGGTTGAAGCTAAACAAAAAAATTCATACTAATTTATTCCTTATGTAATTTACAGAAAATTATGGTAAAGAAGACCATTCAGAAGGACACACATTTATTTCTATGGACTTAGTTCATGGGTTAGGATTGCAAAGGCCATTTAAAGGGCAAAGGTGCTCAGCATGGAAATTTAATAAACAATTAGATAATTCATTTAATCTCTGGGGCTTTTGTTGGTTTTTTTGGTTTTTGGGGTTTTTTTTTTTGTTTTGCCAGGCAACTTAAAAAAATCACAGCTTTATTGCTATCCTGTCTTTTTAATATCAAGGAAAGGGCACATTGGTCCAAGTGGTTCTCATTACATGCTTGGAATATGATTACAGAAAATCCCTTCATGGCAGTACTTGCTTTGCAGGCCTGGGGTTGTGTTTGTGAGGGCAGATGGTTCTGGGACCATCTGATTTAAGAACAATCTCTTTCTACCTTAGTTACTGAAAGGAGACTAAGAATGGTCATAATGGGTCCGTCTAGCCCAGCATCCTGTGTTCTAACTATGGACAACATAGGTATCAAGAGACGAATATTAACAGCAGGTAACAGCCAAATGGCTTGGCCCACAAGGTTGTGACCAGAGCACAAAGTCCAACTGGAGGTGAGTTGGTGCATACCCCAGAGTTTGACACTGGGGCCAATGCTGTTTAACATGTTGATTAATTACCTGGACACTCCTCGGGTAAGGAGGGGTTGAGAGCTGGGATTGCTTTGTCTGGAGAAGAGAAGGGTCATGGGGATCTTACCACAGAATCACAGGATCACAGAATGGTAGGGGTTAGAAGGCACCTTCAGAGATCATCTAGTCCAGCCCCCCTGCCAAAGCAGGGTCACCTAGAGCAGGTTGCACAAGAAGACAACCAGGCAGGTTTTGAATATCTCAATCTTATCAATGTGTGTAGATATCATATGAGAGTGAAAAAAGATGAGAGAGCCTAACTCCTCTCAGTGATGCCCAGTGGCAGGACAAAAGGCAATGGGCATATACTAAAACATCTAAAATGCCTTCTGAAAATAACAAACACATTTTTTACTGTGAGGATCGTCAAACACTGGCACAGGTTGCCCAGAGAGGTCATGGAGTTTCCATCCTTGTAGACTTTCAAAGCACAACTGGACCCAGTCCTGGGCAACCAGCTGTAGATGATCCTGCCTGAGCAGGAGGGTTAGACTAGATGATCTCAAGTCCTCTCCAACCACTCAGACTCCATGTGATTCTGTGTCAATAGAAATGCTTAGCGAAAAAATCTTACGATAAGGTAAGCATATAGAAATATTTCTCCTGAACGCTCATCCAACACTTTGACTTGGGAACTTCTTTCAGCCAGAAGTGGTGTTTTGATATTTAACAGAACAGTCATAAATTTCTTAGCTTCCCATAAAATTTCTTCTCTCTTTCTTTCTTCTGTCATTCAACTGAAAATTAAATAGTTAACACTCTGGAGAGGCCCTAATTTCAGCCTGTCTGCAGACTGACATGACCTTGAATTATTTCAGCCTAATATTTTGAATATTACCCCTGCAATCTGTAAAAGTGTTTAGGGCCTAATATCATTCACAGATGTGGATAGATGAGTTCAGTGGCAACTCACCATTTGAATTAACTTTTGAATGAGGTAAGTGCTTAACTTACCGTGGCACTTCTGTAAACACATAGAAGTATTAAACTGCAATTTTTGTCCCACAAATTACCTTTGGACACCAGTTCCTAATATCTTGGATAATAGCATACTAGAAGGTAACACATAGGAAAGGGCACTTTCTTGCTGAGGTAACCCAGTTTAGTTGCTACATTTGTGTATTTCCTTTTTAACTTACATCAAAAGTCTTACTAGATATTGCCCTAAATTTGTGTCAATAACACCAAACCTGCCAAATCCCTTTAGGGTCTTTTATACTACAGCTAAACTTAAACAACCTGCAAGACTGCAATTTTTTCATGCAAATATTCTTATTTCAAGAAAATTTTCATGGAATGTAAAAAAATCCATAGGGATTAATGTAGAATAAGTCTTGAGTAGCCAAATCTTGAGATACAGGTCCTCAGATAGCTGATGAGAGTTGCTTTTTACTCTCCATTCTTTGTTTGTTTTGCTTTTTTTTTCAATTGATGTCACCCTTTAAGTCTTCAGCCCCTGAACCAGCAGACACAACTAAAGAAAGTATAACAACATGCAGTTGGTTCTGATGTTGTCTCATATAAAATGTTAATTATTATTGTTCTGACTTTATTGACCTATTTTTGATGTCTCAATAGTTCACAACTAGTAATTTAAAATACGGCCTTTCGGTGCTTGAATATCAATAGTACTCTGAAATTTTGGCATCAAAGTAATTTAAAAATGGGACTTGGGCATGCTAATGAAAACTCTCCTTTGTGTTCCTCTTCCTCAGGTATGAAATTAATATAGTAAAACCTTCTAACCACAAAATATTATTATAAAAAGAAAAACATTGAAATTGTGAAGTAAACAATGGTTATATGGTAAAGTAATATGGTAATACATAGACTCTTAGCACTGGATTTTGACATAAACAATGATATATGACAGCTCCACGCTAAAATGACTTATACTAGAAAGATCACTTTGCTACCCTTTTTACTTTTCTTCTGCAAAAATAATTAAGCTAAAATGCCAGTAGTGGTTTTTTTATTTAAATAAACTGCTTTTATTTTACCTAATTAGCCAATGAATTTGAAAGTTCAGTTCTTAAATCTTGCTGTTTTCAGTCAGATAAAGAACATACCCAAAATATAAGCTTCCCTTGCCCACGTAACCTTCTTCTACACTACAGGTTCCCTAAAAATATTTAGGAGTCCTGTACAACTCTCAGAGTGAATTTGTTTGGATCCTGAGAGCAACAAGGAAGCGTGTTTCATGGCCATGGATCTAGAAAAAGCAATGCCATAAGAGAGATTGAAATAAACCAGCTGGAAATAGACTGCTTAATAATTTGAGGGTCTTGTTCATATATGTCACATTCAAAAAATACATATTGTCAAAGGAGATAGACTATATCAACCCAGATGTAATTAAAAACACCAAATGAAAACAGCCTACGGAGTAAAATACCAACTCCTTAAACCAATAGATGTGCCGGGGTTGACCAGTTAATCCTTACCAATAACTATTTTTCCTGATGGGGCCACAGTAATGGCAATGAATCCTTGCCCTTTCTTTCCTGCATGTTCCCTAACATTAACAAAAAATATTAGTGATCTAAAATCAGTTGCAAAGCTTACCTCAGCTGGCACACTGGTGTTGTTTTCCTCTCAGGTCATCTCTGCTAAGTCATTTCTACGCTTCGATGAGAGAGACATGGAGGAAATCACAGAGAGATCCTTTTTTTAGCACTTCAGGATAGAGGGTCATTTGCAAATTCCATTTAATATGTTGATACTTTAACAAATATTCTCATATTGCCATCTGCAAACACACAATGCAGCATAACACACTGACAATTATTTCAAAGGACAGCCATCCCTTGACATTCTTCAAATAAGTAGCTTAAGGATAAATTGTTCAATTATTAAAATGTCTAGTAACCAGATTGATTTATTTGGAATCACTGGCCCACAGTGTGAGCCTCTCCCATAAATGTTTTAAAATAACGTATTAAAAACCTTCTGAACCCCAGAAGTCCCCTTTATTTACAGTAATCCTGACACTGGTTAGTTTACTGGCAGTGGTACTTAGTCCTCTCCAGCTGACCAGTACAGTCCCACTCCTTCTGAATGCGACTTGTCACCAGTTTATTTTGCTTATACACACACACACATACATTACGAAATCTTCGGAGCCAGACTTTTTTACTATATACACAGAATCCAAGAACAATTGTCCCTGAAACCATCAGCAGAGATTCTAGGCTTTATTTATAGCAATACTTGATAACAGCAACAATAATACACTTCGGAGGTTTCTGTGTCTTTGCTGAGTAGAAATCAGGAAATGCTACTGAACAGAAGAGACAACAGTAACATATGTTGTGAATTTGATCAAGAAACAAAGTGCATTTAAATAAAAGATGAAGAAAGCAATTCTTAATTTTTTGTAGTTTTGTGTGAAAAAAAAAATCAAAGAGAGCAAGAGGTTTTGGGGGGGGAAAAAAACACCACAAACCAACCAACCAAAAAACTGACCAAAAAACATTCCTGGCACTTCCATTGCAAGGGGGAGCATACTTGTGTGTGTCTTTCTACTATTGTGCCTGTTTCCGAATATATACTAACTAGAGAGAGGGTCACCATGGTATTACAAAGCCAAACAAAATGTTTATTTAATAGCAGAAAGAAATGCACGCATGAATAAACTATGGAGGTCTCACTTAGACTAGACTGTATTACACAGACCAGCTTGAAGGAATATTTCAAGATCTTAACCAAAGGGAAAAAGCAGTTTAGAAAAGATCAGTCATTGCCTAACTGTGTTCTTTTTTAATAACTGCCTCATTCAAAACTGAAAATCTGAAAGGTGTCTTCTTAACAAATAAATAATGAGAAAGTTTTCCTTGGGATTGTGTGTGACATTTTTCCTGAATTTTGTAGAATAATAAAATTGTTTGGGTTGGAAGGACTTTTAGAGAACACCTAGTCCAAGCCCACTACAATGAACGGGGATGTCTTTGATTTGATGAGGTTGTTTAGAACCCCATCCAAGCTGACCTTGAACATTTCCAGGCATGTACCACCTCTCCGGGCAACCTGGACCAGTGTTTTACCACCCTTAGTGCAAAAAATGTCTTTCTTCTATCCAGTCTAAATCTTCCCTCTTTTAGTTTAAAACTATTACCTCTTATCTTATTGGACAGGTCCTGCTAAAAAGTTTGTCCTCATCTTTCTTATAAGCCCCTTCTAGGTACCAGAAGGCCACAAAAAGATCTCCCTGGAGTCTTCTCTTCTTCAGGAAGAACAACCACCACTCTCTCAGCTCGTAGGAGAGGTATTCTATCCCTATGATCATTTTTGCGACACTCATCTGGCTCCACTCCAACAGGTCCATGTCTTTCATTTGCTGAGGACTCCAGAGCTGTACGCAAGACTCCAGATAAGGTCTCACCAGATCGGTGTAGAGGGGCAGCATCCCCTCTTTCACCCTACTGGCCACACAGCTTTTGAAGCAGCCCAGGATGCAGTTGGTTTTCTGAGATGCAAGCGCACATTGCTGGCTCATGTCTAGCTTTTCATCTGCCAGTACACCCAGGTCCTTCTCTTTAGAGTTGCTCTCTATCCCTTCATCCCCAGACTGTGTTAATCCCAGGGGTTGCTTCTGACCCAGGTGTAGGACCCTGTACCTGGACTTGTTGAACCTCATGAAGTTCACGTGGGCCCACTTCTTGAGTCTCTCCAGGTCCCCCTGGTGTGTCAACTGCACCACTCAGCTGGGTGTTGTCCACAGACTTGCTGAGGCTGTACTTGATCCCACTGTCTGTCATTAATGAAGGTATTGAGCAGTACTGGTCCAAATACAGCCCCCTGAGGATCCCCACTTGTCACTGATCTCCATTTGGATATTGAGCCATTGACCACAACCTTCTGGGTGTGACCATCTAACCAATTCCTTATCCAATGAACAATCCACTCATAAAATCCACCTCTCTCCAATTTAGAGAGAAGGTTTTGTGGGAAACTATGTCAAAGGCCTTACAGAAGTGCAGATAGACAACATTCATAGCTCTTCCCTTGTCCACTGATGTTGTCACCCCATCATAGAAGACAACTGTGTTGGTAAGGCAGGACATGCCCTTGGGNCTGGCTCATGTCTAGCTTTTCATCTGCCAGTACACCCAGGTCCTTCTCTTTAGAGTTGCTCTCTATCCCTTCATCCCCAGACTGTGTTAATCCCAGGGGTTGCTTCTGACCCAGGTGTAGGACCCTGTACCTGGACTTGTTGAACCTCATGAAGTTCACGTGGGCCCACTTCTTGAGTCTCTCCAGGTCCCCCTGGTGTGTCAACTGCACCACTCAGCTGGGTGTTGTCCACAGACTTGCTGAGGCTGTACTTGATCCCACTGTCTGTCATTAATGAAGGTATTGAGCAGTACTGGTCCAAATACAGCCCCCTGAGGATCCCCACTTGTCACTGATCTCCATTTGGATATTGAGCCATTGACCACAACCTTCTGGGTGTGACCATCTAACCAATTCCTTATCCAATGAACAATCCACTCATAAAATCCACTTCTCTCCAATTTAGAGAGAAGGTTTTGTGGGAAACTATGTCAAAGGCCTTACAGAAGTGCAGATAGACAACATTCATAGCTCTTCCCTTGTCCACTGATGTTGTCACCCCATCATAGAAGACAACTGTGTTGGTAAGGCAGGACATGCCCTTGGGGAAGACATGCTGGCTGTCTTGAATCAGCTCCCTGTCCTCTTTGTGCTTTAGAATAGCTTCTTGAAGGGTCTGTTTCCATGATCTTCCCAGGCACAGAGGTGAGGATGACAGCACAGTAGTTCCCAGGTTCCTCCCTTCTACCCTTTTTAAATATAGGTGTAATGTTTCCCTTTTTCCCAGGCACTTCAACTGACTGCCACGACTTTCAAATATGATGGAGAGTGGCTTGGCAACTACATCAGCCAACTCCTTCAGGACTCTGGGATGCATCTCATCGAGACTTCTGTACGTTCATGTTCCTCAGGTTGTCATGAACCTGATGTTCTCTTCCAGAGGGAAGGACTTTGCTCCCCAAGTCTCTGCCATGCAGTCCATCCACTCAAGAAGTGTGGGGAGATAACTTGCTTTCATCAAAAATCAGTCTGAATTTTTCTACAGTTTAAGATTATGGTAAACTTTTTTTTGATCATTAATTTTGCTTAGGGTCCAATTCTGCAACAGTTGCTTACACTGGAATTTATTCTTACATTTAGCCAAGTAATTTTTAAAAAGAGTAATTTCTATTAGTAATAATCTTTGAATAGTCTGAGAAAATTCAAGTCCTTGATGCAAAGAGCAAACATGGAGGTCTGGCAGCACAGTTTCACTGTGCTGCTATTAACCCACTTATTGCATTTTTGGAGAAAATTTTAGGCTTATGATAAAGTCTCTAGAAGTATCCCCTTTTATCTTCTGAAACTCTAAGAGTGTATAATGTCTTTTTCTGCATCCTAAACACACATCTTCACAGACCTAAGATTAATTCACAAACAAATTTCTTACAGCCAGCCACGAGCTCTCGGAAGGCAACTGCATTCCGTCTCCACTGAAATGGGTCAGCCTCAAGCCAGTGACCTGGCAGTGAAAAATCCATTCTCACTCCCCTGAGCATCCATCATCTCAGATAGCCTTTTTACTCTGTAATTATTTATTTCCGCTAAACTCTGAAGTACCCTATGATGTTTGGTAAGATACAGGCAATTTAACTTTTATATTTGATATTTCATCAAAATGCAGAAAACTCTTTCATGGTCAGAGCTTTTATTCTTCTGTGCAGTGATCTCTGCAATTAGAGCACA
Source organism: Nycticryphes semicollaris (assembly GCA_013400055.1). Classification (NCBI taxonomy): domain Eukaryota; kingdom Metazoa; phylum Chordata; class Aves; order Charadriiformes; family Rostratulidae; genus Nycticryphes; species Nycticryphes semicollaris. Next base: position 278,904 of record VXBJ01003242.1, on the reverse strand, counting down.
ATTGCAGAAAATACAAAAGAAGAAATACAGCCCGCCGTGTGTGAAGATACTCTGGAAAAATATTTTAATCTGAACTAAAGGCAGCAGCCTGTGTTGTCAGATATTAAAAAAAAAAAAAAAAAGGAAAAAAAGGACAAAATCTTCATAAAGCATTTTATAAATACAGCTAACATAACATGATCAAGTAGGGGTCTGTTATAGCCACTGCAATTTAATTATGTAGAATCTTTTCTCAATAAGCCTATCTCATCTGATCAAAAAAATCCATTTTCATCATAAAAAAGGCCAGAACTAAACAAAAATCATTTAAATAGCTAATGTTATTTAAACAATTAAATAGTTGCACCATCCTTGTCACCATATAGACTAAGTACTTACTTTAATATATTTTACTGTTTAAATCAGGCAAGACGAGAGGACTTGTGTGCAGCAATGCACAATTTCACAGAATATAGTTTCTGCCTGTCACCCCGGTAATGAAATAAGGAGAGAACATTTCAAGTACTTGAGTGAAAAAACTCTCTCCTGCCAGCTCAAACATGGTTACTTACTGAACACAGAAACCTACTCCACTGCTGGGAAAGCAGCAAGTCTCTTTCAGCCTGCATTTTACCTTCATTTTGCAAAGGATTATGAGAGAGTTATGGCAGTGATTTCATGAGATACAATCACTCAATTGCTTTTGATTCCCTGACATACTTCAATCCTGACAGGAAAGTACAGGTGGTAAATTATTGCATTTATTTTATGTGGTTTTCTTCGGGTCACAAATTAAAAATGCTTGTGTATAAATGTTTCTAGCTCAACACATCCCTTCCTTAGGATTGTTTTACTTGAAACGTGTCTTGATAATATTAAATATAAAAAAGAGAATGATGGGTTTTCCAGCAGACAAATGGTTAAAAAATTATCTGGATTCACTGCACTTGTGGGAAGAAAGTTTCAAAACCAAGACTTCCTCAAACTGAAAGGCCTCTTATTTATATTGAGGAAATACTAGATAAGATATTGGGCTGATCTTGGGCAGATTTTCAGCAGAAGTTCAAATGAAGGTTCAGTGGAGTGTTCCATTCCTGAGCACTTATGGTGGTAACAGTAATAGGAGAGAAACCTGAGCTGAGAGAAAAGTCAATAACTTGAGAGCAGAGAAGGAGTTATCATCAAAGCCAGCCTTCCGTCGTGTACTCAGATCGTGATTCCTGTTGCAGTCACGGGATGGTAAGCACACAGAAAATTTGTGAGAGAGACAGCATTAAACCTGTTAAAAAGGGAAAGAGGGGAGAGGAAGACAGAAAATACAAATCAAGAATTAACCAAGGAAAGGCAGGATTAGGTATGATTTTTCTTCAAAATAATTTCATTTGGTACAATGCTTTGAAAATGCCAAATGTAAAATTTAAAGCAACTTTTTTCCTCGTTGATCTCTCTTATCAGACTGCTCTTGATTAACCCCTTTTTAACAGGGTCTATTGCAATAGGTCAAGGGATAATGGCTTTAAACTAAAAGAGAGGAGATTCAGACTAGATAAAAGGATGAAACTTTTTACCCTGAGGGTGGTGAAACACAGACCCAGGTTGCCCAGAGAGGTGGTAGATGCCCTATCCCTGGAAATGTTCAAGGTCAGGCTGGATGGGGTTCTGAGCAACCTGATCTAGTTGAAGATGTCCCTGTTCATGGCAGGTGGGTTGGACTAGATGGCCTCTAAAGCTCCATTCCAGCCCAAACTATTCTGTGATTTTATGAACTGAAATATATTTTCCTCTGGGTATTAATTAATCAGTTCTTGTTGGATAAAATACATGTTGATGTATTCATCTTTCCAGGTTTTGGGCAGCACTGTAATTTATTCAGAATATTGGAATGGACCTGGTAGGGGTTTTGACTCAACAACCTGTAACAAAGTATCTAAAATTCCATCCACACATCTGAAAAATTCCACCTGTGCTAGACCTATATAGATGAATGAATCCCCACAAACATTATTGGCTACATCTGCTTTCAAGGTACAAACAGACCTAACTACATCGGCTAATTGAAAAATCTGCATGAAACATGCAAAAATAGCCTGGTGCAATGCTAAGCTTAACCATCTTAACTGACTGTCACTTCAGCAGCTTGCATAGCACTTTTCTGAAAGTGAAAATATTTCCTTCTTTTTCATGCACCACCAGTTGAATTCTAACCAATCTACCTCACCAATCCACCTTTCTCTTCATTCTGCCCTCTGCGTACGACCTTTTTGGCATACACATCTTTGGACTAAAACAAGTTTTCCTGAAGTTAAAGAAAACGGTTAGAAGTTCAGCATAGGAGCAGACAAGTTTTATTATACAGCTTCGGCTTCTGAGACACTACCTTTATAAAGATTGTCAATACAAAATAATAATACAGTAGACTTTTATTTTAAGGGCAATTCATGCCTGAAGGCATGCTCTATAACTTACTGGAGGTAAGCAATGATGTTGCAATTACAAAAAGAAAAGGACACAATATATTTCTTGTGACTGACACATTTATATATGCTTATGATGTGGAAATGGGATATATTGATATTGATTCTCACTTAGATCCTATTTTGATATATGCTTTTATTTTACAGACATTGACCTTTATGTGATCCCATTTGTATGAGGGAATTTTTCCACACGTTCAGAGTCATACAATATTGGTCTGAATAAACACTTCCCCAGTGTTCATTATTTGGCTAATTTACATAGTAATAACACTACCTGATGTGCCATAACAGTACTAAAGATGGTATAGAGTACTGAAAATGATATAGAGACTAGAACTTAAATATGACATAGCTTTGTTATGGAGGATGATGTGTTATATTGATCTTGGTTGTTCTGTGAAGCTTTTAGTGATTCAGTTATAAAAATACAGAACTTAGCAAAAAAAAAAAAAAAAAGAAAAAAAAAGAGAGAGTAAGAAGGCAGCAATCCATGTTCTCTATGTTTAAAATGAAATTAAAGTTTTGTAAGTTCTGAAAGAGTAATAGAAAAACAGGTTGTGAAATCCTATTCAGTAATACAGAACACATGGGAAAAAGAGAATAAGTACATAAGCTTTACTCTGAATATTTAGATTAATAATTTTATTTGGAAATTTTTCTTTGGTAACATGATTCCTTAGCATATACCACAAAAGAAACACCATGGTTTTATGAGAAGGATAAAGATGGAAACACGGATCAGATCAGGTACAGTATTAAGTGGACAGACCTAGACCTTTCTATTACACTGAACTTCCAAAAAGGATAGTAAATTACCTTCAAATACAGCAAAAGTAAATTATATTAACATTTACAGTAGAAGACTTGACTTCTTAAGCAGGGAAAAAAAAAATCCCAGTGGCTAGGTAAGACCGAAAAGAAATAAGAAGAGTTCATAAAGAAATCTTTCCATGCCCTCCATGCCCTTGCAGGAGAGGTCCTTGTTCCATACACTGGATTCATTGCAGCTGGATGAGTAATGTCTTGAGAAGTAAAAAACCTCCCCCTAGTACTCTTGAAGCCTCAGTCACTGAACTGAGGTTCTTTTCAATGATTTAAGCTGGGTTTTGATTAATAATATAGAGAAGAATACCATGTAAGCAAACAAAGAAAAAGCTTTTTCACATATGTATTCCTTCAGGATCAGGAAACCAAGTTTACAGTAGGCAAGATGTCATGTGGGATGGGAATATCTGGTCACAAGAGTCCTCTCTTCCATTGGATGAGATAATATTCCCAAATATATTTAACTCCAGAAGCTGGGTACATGTACACAAAGCTTATTCAGAAATTAATCCTAATTTTAATTAAATGGGATAAAACCATTAGTAAAGACCAGGAATCTTCATCTTGATGAAACCTAAGGCCTCCAAGCCCACAGTAAAAGAGGGTGTAATACTTTACACACATAGGAGACTAAACCTTTATGAGCACTACAGTGTACAGGTGAGCACTACAGTGTACAGTTAAGCACTGAGTTCTCAATTCTTTATCTTTGAAAACCCTAAATTTACCTGTAATTCTAAATTATTTGCAGCAGGACTAGGTATAGTATGCCACATTATGAAATAAAACATTGAACTTTCACACTGATGGAAAATAGCTTCTTTACTAACTCTCAGTTTTTCAAAATTCTGAAGTCATCCAGGTTTTTAACTATTTGGATTTGCAAATCCTAAAACAAACCATAACCTAAAATTAATTAAATCTAGAGGAATAAGTGATACCTCTTAAAGAAACCTGAGGCTTGTGACATTGTAGATGCCAAGTCAAGTAAAATCTCATCGAGGGATGATGACCACAATAACAGGGGCATAGTGACTTAGTCCCAGTGAAGAACTATGCCTTTCTTTCCTTATGACCTGAAGAAATTTTAAGACATTCAGAGAATTAAATTTCAATATTAATCATCCTAGACTAAATTAAAACTGGCTACCAATCCATGAACACTAGACAAATCCACGGCTTACACAAAGACCAACTTTATTCCTGATGTTTATAAGTAGCACAGTCACTGGGGCTCTCTAGTTTTCATTACAGTTTTTCAAACCCTGATTCTAGCTTTAGGACAAGTTTTGGAACCAGAAGAACGAGTACCTTACTACAATACAGAGTATAGTAGTTTAACACCAGCCCTTCTTTTCCTTCATTCAGCCCTACGTGATCCTGATGTCACCCAAGTTCTTAAAACTGTTGTGAATTCACACCTGCTCCAGGATTAATGGAACCTGTATGACTGATTCCAACGACTCAAAACCAAGGAAGTTTTGTTCTCAGTTCATCACTATTGTTTAGCACTATGATATATTAACAACACCTGGACTCTGACTTTTTTAGTTTAAAAGCCCTGAAGTTCAAATTGCTAAATTTACAGCTGAAGAACCAGCTCCAGAAAACAGGAGGTTTAAGAGAGCAGATTTCATTTACTTCTTTTTGTCCTACAGAGTGCCAAAGTCATGTTGGTGCTGGACTGCTGAGCATCAAAATCCTGCTCCTAAGTCCAGTGTTAAACCTGTCCTTCACAAAATCACAACACCAGCCTACATAGGTGGTATTTAAAAAGAGTTTAATCACCATTATAGCCTAGCCCTTTTCTGATCTTTTTAAATACTTTAATTGTCCTTTAATTATTTAAGCCTAAATTCAAAAGCCTCTAAATTCTGAAGCCTCCTGTTACAGGCATGAGACTGTGAACTGATGCCTTTCTGCCTTGAGCACAGTGGAATTGAACTCAATTGGAGAAGATAACACCATCTGATGGAGGAGCAGACTTATCCTACCTTGCTGAGCCAGAAAAGATAAAAATCCCTGCAGATCTCCATAGTATCATCATTCCACCCTGGGGAATATTGAAGATAAGGGGGATGTTTCACTTTTGTTTGGGATGCACCAGCACAGAACATTAGCCTAATTTCAATCTGAACCTTTAATCAAAATACCAGCTCTGTCCATAACTGTGCAGCTGGTTCTGTTCCAATTTGCCAGCACGGAATGGAGTAGCGTAAAAGTCATAAAAGAAAACTTCCCCTATGTGATTTTTTTTTTAAAGTATTTGTTATAATAGTTTAGTTATAATAGACTTAATCTATTTGACTAGCCCTCAGCCTGAGATAGAATGGTGAAGGAAAGTGTGATGTGGAAAAGTGTCTCATTTCTGAAGTGAAGCAAAAACGCTTCTCAAAAGTTGGCATACACAGAGATAATCTGTAAGATCAAAATCTTGTAAATATGAGGCTGCCTAGTTCAATCCTGTTTAGAGAATGTGATCCTCATCCCTGCTGCTTGGAAAAAAAAAATTAAAAAAAAAAATCACTCTTCCAGATCAGCTGTCTCTGCCAGTTTAAAGGCTCAGAGCATAACTATTCAAATATTTGACTGTCCTCACCCCATTAATACCTGAAGAACTAGTTGTACCTACCATAATCTTTTAAGTCTTTTTTCTTTGTTTTTTCCTCTATGGAATTGCCCCAGGTTTTCTTTACTATTACATACATGTGTATTTAACTCATATCCACAAATAGCTGTAGCTCATAAGTCTAATGACTGAGTTGCCTCAGTAAACTCCTCTTTAGGTTCACAGAGCACACAGTGGATTGTCAAGTAGCTGAGACTGTTTAGCATTTCATTATACCGACGCTGATATATGACTATTATTCTGACATTGCTGCCTTGAAAATCTTGAAAAGCACCGTGAAAAGGTACCTAATCAAGTAGCCCATGATATTTTACACAGTAAGAATTCCCTAGGGTAAAAGAAAGTCAATAAAAATAATTAAACTATGAAAAGTTAAATGTTCTTGTTCAAATTCTGTCAGGTAAAGAGATACACTCAAAGGCACTCCTAAAGATTTTCAGGGGTTTTGCAAAAGTTTGGTTTATGCAGAAAAATGCCAGCACTCTCTCAACTGTGTATCTCACAGAAATCACCCCCTTTTACCCTCAAAAAAGTCAGGAGGGTGAAGGGAAGTGGACAGTTGTGCTTCAACCCAAGTTTGCAGAGAGTAGGGAAGAACAGACAGAAAGTCAGAATTGTTTTTTATTCCCCAGTTCTGCATTTATAATAGGAATGCATTTATAAACATGCTTATAAAATGCACTTATAAGAGAGGAAACAAAATAGAATGGGAAAGGAGTATACATCTTTGACTGCAGGCCAGGGAGAGGGTGATTACCAAGGTTTTAGGTGTTGATTTGCTTTGTTTTGTTTTGCTTTCCAAAGGCTGCTACTAATTGAGATGCTGGGGAGTTCCTCCTAAGACATTGGGGCCAGATGAAGAAGAGGAGGATGGCCAGAGCAGAGCTTCAACTAATCACCCTCCTTCTCTCTCTGTAAACACGATTCAGAGAGGGTAAAGGTTTTGTGCTAGCTTTTTGTACTGTAGAGAGTTTTATTCTTACTGTGAAACCCATGTCAGATCAGTTCATATTTAGCTGACGGAGAACTTGCTTGAAACGGCGCCTGACCCCATTACAGAGAAGATGTATTTGCCCTCTGCCACAGAGGCTCAGTGTTTATGGGCCCTTGATTGCCCCCAAGTCTCAGGCTGCTATTGTGTTCAAAAGTGCTTTTTTTTTTTAAACGGCACTTGATGTAGCAATTGCAACTGTTTCACCCTCCTAGAGACCAAGCCATAATTATCCTCGCCTTTGCCATCTCTGAGCTGGTGCAATTCAAAGTGCTGATTTCAATCTTTAAAGCTTTATGCAGCTGAAGTCCCTACAATTTGAAATTATCTTCTCTCTTCCAAAAATGGGAGCTGAGAGCTCAGTCTGAAATACTTGAGATCTCATTCCCCGTGTGCATACCCAGGGCTTCCAGCAGGAAAACTTCTCTGGAGCACCCTTGACTTTGGTATTTACTTCCGATCTGTTGACTTACCCCGTCGATCTATCCGCTCCTGTTTGTTAAATGTATAGCAAACAAGAGTTGGGATCTATGAGGTTAGGTTTTGAAGTAGATTAGTGAGAAGAGTGTTAGCGCCATAATGCCTTACTTTCCTATGGGCTAGCAAAATGTAAGAGAATATATTAATTTTCTTCAGGGTAACATATCAAGTAGATACCCTGGGAAGATTAATCTTTAAATGTGATAGTCAACAATGATTATAACAGGTGATGATGATGATGATAACCTAGGAATATAATTTCTGATTGTTTTATTATTTTATGGCAAGAGTGATCTTAACACAATTGTTTGCTGGTAGTCTGATACCAGATTTCTATTTCAGGCTTTGGGAAATAACTCCAAAGTTGAAGGATCCATATTTCTCTTAAAAGGAATCTGTCTAATCCAGAGAACTATTTTTTTTTTTTATTGGCAGCTGAGCTAAAACTTGTTGCATTTTAGGCACTTCCATAAGGACACGGTTATGTTAACAGCCGACAGGGAGCACTGAACATATTTTACTACAACGGTTATAGGAATGGAAGTTTTTTCAGAGAAGTGCATGGTGCCTTAGGCACTGAAGTGTGATTTCAGGTATTCTCTTTCGTACTTTCCTATAGGCTAGCAAAATGTAAGAGAATATATTAATTTTCTTCAGGGTAACATATCAAGTAGATACCCTGGGAAGATTAATCTTTAAATGTGATAGTCAACAATGATTATAACAGGTGATGATGATGATGATAACCTAGGAATATAATTTCTGATTGTTTTATTATTTTATGGCAAGAGTGATCTTAACACAATTGTTTGCTGGTAGTCTGATACCAGATTTCTATTTCAGGCTTTGGGAAATAACTCCAAAGTTGAAGGATCCATATTTCTCTTAAAAGGAATCTGTCTAATCCAGAGAACTATTTTTTTTTTTTATTGGCAGCTGAGCTAAAACTTGTTGCATTTTAGGCACTTCCATAAGGACACGGTTATGTTAACAGCCGACAGGGAGCACTGAACATATTTTACTACAACGGTTATAGGAATGGAAGTTTTTTCAGAGAAGTGCATGGTGCCTTAGGCACTGAAGTGTGATTTCAGGTATTCTCTTTCGTACTTTCCTATAGGCTAGCAAAATGTAAGAGAATATATTAATTTTCTTCAGGGTAACATATCAAGTAGATACCCTGGGAAGATTAATCTTTAAATGTGATAGTCAACAATGATTATAACAGTTTTATTGACATTGTTTCAGAGAGCAAGAATCAAAGGGCAGAGAAAGCATGAAATAAAGTTTGGAATATTCAGTAACTATCAGAATGACTTTGTCAATATTATTCATGATGTTAGAAACCTGGTTTAGAAGATAAAATGATATATAGCAAGAAGACTTATGAATACACTTGCCTGGACATCTTGGCTCCAACACTTTATCTGAAGTGCTAAGCATCATTACCCACCATTGGAGAGTGACGGCGTATCCCTTTATTCTTCATCTAAAGTACTTACTGTCAGCATAGCATGTGTATAGCAAGAAATCTAAAGCAGAAGCCCCTGGTTTGGGTTTCGGTTTTTTTTTTTTTTAATCTTTACCAGCCACTTTTGAGAGGTTCTCCTGTCCCCCTTATAGGAGGTTAGTGCAATTAACCACCACTGCACTTCTCCAGGCATTGAGAATTAAAGCTTTGACAAATATTTAAAGAGTTTGCTGCGCTGGCCTTTCACTAATTAACACAGCAATCAACCACAATATGGCCACGAGTCTGAAAGATAGCAAATTTTCTACTCCAAAATTAGGAAATATTTGCAACTGTACTGAGTAGAAGTGTGGTTTGCATTTGTTTCTAGCTCTTTACTACAATGCCTCTTTTTCTGGAATGCTATTTCCAATGCCGTTTACTTGCTGAAGATCACTTTGAAGCAGTTTTCACAGAAGGAAAGATCATTTGGCCCAGTGGCACTTGGATAAGGACTTAGTATAATTCCATTTAGGGGCTTCAAAAAGTAACTCTGAGATGCTAAGTAAATCAATCAGCTCTGTCTGATGTAGAAATCTACAAGGCCGGAGAATTTTGACATTAAACTTTCCAGACAGGTTCATTCAAAGTGATCATTCACAGGCTGAATTGGCTTGTATGCACTATTTGGAAATGTACTTAGTATTTATATACTGCAGTTTGTATCTGCTCTTCCTAACACAGAACGTACTGCACACTCACTTGGCTGATAGATTTTAGTGGTGTATCTTATAGGAAATAATGATCCAATGTCTTCAGAAGTCAATTTGACTTTGGAGGAAGGCCACGACTTTAAGGCTCTTAGGGATAAATGGTATCAGAAAATAATATTTTCCCTTCTGAGAATCTTAGAGTGCTTTACAAATTTAATGTTACACCTACCTCTCTCAGGTAAATAATTTTTAAAGCAGTTTCTGTAGTTTTCCCCAAATTTTGTAACCCCCACCATTCAGAAACTACTCAGGCCCCAGTTTTCAGCTGATTGCTGCCACTTAGCAGTGCCACCTCTCCTGGGCTTTGTCAACCCCCCTTTGTCTGGGAGTTACTTTGAATGAGGAAAAATCACAATATAAATATGTCTTGCTTAGTTATGCTTTATTATTTTTCATAAGAAGTTACCATATTGGGCTTGTAGTGGGTTTTTTTGGTTTAGTTTGTTTTTTGGGGTTTTTTTTGGTTTTTTTTTTTGGGGGGGGGGGAGTGAGTGTGGGTGGCAGAAGCCCATTGATGTGCCTTGACAAATACATCTCCCCTGAAGAGAAGAGAAAGAAGGAAAAAGGAGGAAGAAGGAAAATAAAAAAAGAAAAGCAAAAAAAAAAGTAAAAAGGAGAAAGAAAAAGAAAAGGATAAAGGAAAATATTTTTAAAAAGAGAGAAGAGAAGAGAAGAGAAGAGAGAAAAGAGAAGAGGGAAGAGAAGAGAAGAGAGAAGAGAGAAGAGAGAAGAGAGAAGAGAGAAGAGAGAAGAGAGAAGAGAGAAGAGAGAAGAGAGAAGAGAGAAGAGAGAAGAGAGAAGAGAGAAGAGAGAAGAGAGAAGAGAGAAGAGAGAAGAGAGAAGAGAGAAGAGAGAAGAGAGAAGAGAGAAGAGAGAAGAGAGAAGAGAGAAGAGAGAAGAGAGAAGAGAGAAGAGAGAAGAGAGAAGAGAGAAGAGAGAAGAGAGAAGAGAGAAGAGAGAAGAGAGAAGAGAGAAGAGAGAAGAGAGAAGAGAGAAGAGAGAAGAGAGAAGAGAGAAGAGAGAAGAGAGAAGAGAGAAGAGAGAAGAGAGAAGAGAGAAGAGAGAAGAGAGAAGAGAGAAGAGAGAAGAGAGAAGAGAGAAGAGAGAAGAGAGAAGAGAGAAGAGAGAAGAGAGAAGAGAGAAGAGAGAAGAGAGAAGAGAGAAGAGAGAAGAGAGAAGAGAGAAGAGAGAAGAGAGAAGAGAGAAGAGAGAAGAGAGAAGAGAGAAGAGAGAAGAGAGAAGAGAGAAGAGAGAAGAGAGAAGAGAGAAGAGAGAAGAGAGAAGAGAGAAGAGAGAAGAGAGAAGAGAGAAGAGAAGAGAAGAGAAGAGAGAAAAGAGAAGAGAAGAGAAAGCTCAGTCACCCGCTGGTTTCCGCCGCTTGTGCCCCGCCGAGCAGGAGTGACGGATCCCCTCACTGGTGGCGGGTCCTTGCGGGGTCCGGGGCGGCGAGGGGAGGGTGTTCAGGCCTCCTCTCCTCACCTGCGGGCGAGCCCAGGTGCGCGGCAGCGGCCCCGCGCGGAGGCGCCGAGGCGCGGAGCGGTGCGCGT
>VXBJ01003242.1:202106-261170 GCA_013400055.1 Nycticryphes semicollaris | reverse complement strand
TTTACATTGTTTGTTTACTTGGCTGTATGTCAGGGGGATGAAGCCCTGGAGACCCAAAGGTCTGTTTATTTCCGGGACAAATCACAGCCTGGGAAAAGGAGTAGATAGGGGAGGAATAATACAGTTAGCCCATTTAGGAGTTCAAAGGAGGCTGTTCCAACCTCACACTCATTTGCCCCACCAACTTTTCCTTCATCCAGCTTTAAGACTTTGTAAGTAGTGGTTCCAGCTAGTGACTTACTTCTAAAAGCTCATACACTTTTTTATTGTTTGCTGTGGTTATAGCTTTTATCATGTAACATAATTGCTGGATTTGGAAGACAGACACACTTTTTTTTTTTCCCTTCCAAAAAGCTGCTAGCTAAATTTTCATTATTCCTCTCTAATATTTCTTATAGTTTGTAAAAACCTGAGTCTAAAATTTTTCTCTTCTCAGAATCATTGAGTTACTAATGGCTGTGGCTGAATCAGCTTCTTCTGAGGTTTTGGAGTGAACTATTGACACAAGTAGATTAATTTGCTCTAATGCTTTCTAGTGGGCAGAGGCAGTCCGTGGAATTTCAGCCAATGGGATCTGTCATGTATCTATCTGAGCAGGTGGGAATTAGGGGAGGGAGGAATAACTGTAGGAGAAAACATGAGTGGGAGAAGAAGGCAACATAATGGGCTACCTTTTGAGCTGAGGCAGACAGAACTAGTGTGAGGCTGGGCACTGAGGAGGAGAGACGGACAGCCAAAGACAGAGTGGGGGCAAACTAGGGCTAAAATGTGTGAATGAAGGTCAGGAAGAATGAGATAAGAATACAGGTAGGAATTGGTGTGATTAGGATTTAGTATGAGTTGTATAACAGACTGGCTAGGGAACAAGATGCTAAAGGAGAGGTAAGGGAAAAATATTTAGGATAAATAGGGAGAGGTGAAAGAAAAGAATGTGTGCTACTTAACCAAAGCCAGAATGCTTTCTGCTTGCTGGAAAGAAATTTTTCCCCCAAGGTTTTGTTGAAAGCTTGGGCTTGTAGAGGAAGCATTCCAAAGCTTTGATTTGTTATTCTGTGAGACTTTGGGAAGTAAAGACTGTTGCTGTAAACTCGGAATAAGAGGGTAGTCCCAACGGTTTTGTTCCTGAGGCTTCTGCCTTTCTTCCTACAGCAATCTTGCCTGGATTGGGGCGTTTGAAACGATACACTGCCTTCTTCAAAAGGGAAAGCCAGTAGTGTAACTCCATGTCTGTCTTCCTGTTTCAGGATCTCTCCCTGTCATTTCTGGAGTGTGTTTGAGAACCATGTCTTAATAGTTTATGTGGTTATTTTGGTAGATTTGTGTTCCTATAGCTCTCAATACTAATTTGTTTCAGAGCTGTTCTGGGAGGAGAATAAAGGAATATGTCTTATTCTTTATTGGTTTTACAACTTAGTGGTGCTTGATAAAAAAAGTTTTTTATGGTATGCACTGCTATCCACTACTCTTTTAATGGTACTCAAAGCTGGAGAGAATACAATACATAGAGAATTCTCCATTTGTAATTTTTATAATTCTTGGAACGTGCTCATAGAATGCTTTGAAGCCAACTCTGGCAGTTTATTTTCACATCACTGAATATCAGCCATTTTATAATCTAAGTGAAATGAGGGAAATGAGAATTTTCTATCAGAAGACAATGTCACATATGACTTAGAGGATTGGAGTGAACGTTCACTGCTCCAGAGTAGTTCAGAGGTAATTTGCTTGCTTATAGCTGACAGCAGGGGTATGTTTTCTCTAACCTGTTGCTTCATAGAGTTGTTTGTTTGAAGTTAATTCTATGTGTTTCTGTTGTGTCAAGGTAGTAATTCCTAGAGTTTTGGTCTTGCTGATTCTTGGCGTTTTTTAGGAGTTTTAATTTATCTGCATTTCTGTTACTGTAAAACGTGTTGAAACTTTCTGCACAAAAAGGATATAACCTCGGTGTGTAACTTCTAGTTTTCTTAAAAGTGTGAAATCTAAACAAAACATCAAAGTTCTTTGAATAATATTTGACTAGTCCTAAGTCATAACACATCTCTCTCTCTTTTCAGGGTTTCTTTGTAATTGCTGCCATGGGAAGATACTTGACTATGCTGTTGCTGCTGATGCTGCTGGTGCAGCATTTTGGAAACTGTGAAGGAAATCAAAGGCATGATCCACCAATGCAATTTACACAAGCACAGTATAATGCCACTGTGTACGAGAATTCTGCAGCCAAGACTTATGTTGGGCATCCAGTGAAAATGGGCATTTACATTACAAATCCGTTATGGGACCTAAGGTACAAAATTATTTCTGGTGACAATGAGAACTTGTTCAAAGCTGAAGAATATGTTCTTGGAAACTTTTGCTTTTTGAGAATACGGACCAAGGGAGGAAACACAGCTATCCTTAACAGAGAGGTGAAAGACTATTATATGCTGACTGTTAAAGCAGTGGAAAAAAATACAAATGCTGAAACGCGCACGAAAGTCAGGATACAGGTACTGGATACAAATGACTTGCGGCCTTTGTTTTCTCCAACGTCTTACAGCGTTTCTCTGCCTGAAAACACAGCAATAAGGACGAGCATCGCAAGAGTCAGTGCAACAGATGCAGATATAGGAACTAATGGAGAGTTCTACTATAGCTTTAAAGAAAGAACGGATGTGTTTGCTATACATCCAACTAGTGGAGTGGTAGTTCTAACTGGCAGACTGGACTACTCGGACACTAAGCGTTATGAGCTGGAAATCCTTGCTGTGGACCGTGGGCTGAAACTGTACGGTAGCAGTGGTATAAGCAGTATGGCAAAATTAACTGTTCACGTAGAGCAAGCAAACGAATACGCCCCTGTTATTACAGCTGTTCCATTGACTCCATCAGAATCGGACAAAGATCCAACTTACGCAGTTGTAACTGTAGAGGACAATGATCAGGGTTCAAATGGGGAAATAGCATCATTAACTATTGTTGCAGGTGATCCACTTCAGCAGTTCAAAACGGTGAGGTCTGTTCCAGGAGGTAAAGAATACAGAATAAAAGCCATTAGTCACATTGATTGGGAGAGCCACCCTTTTGGATACAACCTTACCCTTCAAGCTAAAGATAAAGGAAATCCCCCACAGTTTTCTTCTGTAAAAGTTGTTCATGTGACATCACCACAATTTAAGTCTGGTCCTGTCAGATTTGAAAAAGAGATATATAGAGCTGAAATAAGTGAATTTGCACCTCCAAACACACCTGTGATAATGGTGAAAGCTTTGCCTAGTTACCCACATTTAAAATACATTTTTAAAAATACACCAGGCAAAGCGAAATTCAATTTAAATGCTCACACTGGTCTTATTACCACTTTAGAACCCATAAAAGCAAAATACGCATCCCATTTTGAACTTGAAGTTGCGACAAGTGACAGAAGAGCTTCTGCAAAAGTATTAATTAAGGTACTAGGCATGAACAGCAATCCTCCCGAATTTACTCAGACATCCTACAAAGCTTCCTTTGATGAGAATGCACCGATAGGTACGAGTGTCATGAGAGTAAGCGCAAAAGACCCTGATGAAGGGGAGAATGGATATGTGACCTATAGCATTGCAAACCTTAATCCTTTGCCATTCGTGATTAACCATTTCAGTGGGATTATTAGTACCTCAGAAGATTTGGATTATGAATTGATGCCAAGGGTTTACAATTTAAGGATTCGAGCTTCTGATTGGGGTATACCATATCGTCGAGAAGTTGAAGTTCCTGTTACTATTATTTTAAATAACCTCAATGACAATATACCTCTGTTTGAGAAAATAAATTGTGAGGGAACAATCCCCAGGGATCTTGGTGTTGGAGAACAAATAACAACAGTGTCTGCTATTGATGCTGATGAGCTCCAGTTGGTGAGATACCAGATTGAATCTGGAAATGAACTGGATTTATTTAGCCTAAATCCAAATTCTGGAGTACTTTCACTCAAACAGTCACTAATAGATGGCCTAGGTGCTAAAATGTCTTTTCACAGTTTGAAAATTACAGCTACAGATGGAGAAAACTTTGCAAAACCTCTGTATATCAACATAACTGTAGCAACTAGTCGCAAACCGGTCAGTTTGGAATGTGAAGAAACTGGTGTTGCCAAAATGCTCGCGGAGAAACTCTTACAGGCAAACAAATTGCACAGCCGTGGAGAAGTCGAGGATGTTTTCTTTGACACTCACTCTGTGAATCTGCATGCACCTCAATTTAGAAGTACTCTCCCCAGCAGCATTGAGATAAGAGAAGATCAACCTGTGGGCTCCAGCATACTACTTGTGAGTGCTACTGACCTCGATACTGGCTTCAATGGAAAGCTGGTGTACGTTATCTCTGGAGGTAACGAAGATAGTAGCTTCATTGTTGACATGGAAAGAGGAATGCTGAAAGTTTTATCTCCCCTTGATCGAGAAGTAAAAGATAAATATACTCTAAATATTACTGTCTATGATCTTGGAATACCACAGAAGTCTGCCTGGCACCTTTTAGATGTAAACATTTTGGATGCTAATGACAACCCACCGGAGTTCATGCAAGACAGCTATTTTGTTGAAGTGAGTGAAAACAAAGAGCCAGACAGTGAAATAATTCAAATTGAAGCTACTGATAAAGATCTGGGGGCTAATGGAGAAGTGAAATACTCTCTTCTTACAGATACAGACAGGTTTACCATTAATGCTGAGACAGGAATTGTGAAGGTTGTAGGCGTTCTGGATCGTGAAGAACAGCACGTCTATTTCTTGAAAATAGAGGCCAGGGACCAACCTACCGAAGAACCTCAATTGTCTTCAACAGTTATATTGAAAGTGTCTGTAGAAGATGTTAATGACAATCCTCCTAAGTTTATTCCTTCAAATTATCACGTGAAAATTCGAGAAGATCTTCCTGAGGGAACTATTATTACTTGGCTAGAAGCCTATGATCCCGATTTAGGCCAGTCAAGTCAGGTGCGATACAGTCTTTTGGACAGTGGAGATGGCACTTTCGATGTTGACAAACTAAGTGGAGCGATACGTATTGTACAAAGACTGGATTACGAGAAGAAACAACTTTATAACCTGACTGTGCGGGCCAAGGACAAAGGAAAACCCATTTCATTGTCCTCTACGTGTTATGTTGAGGTCGAGATAGTTGATGTGAATGAAAACTTGCACCCTCCACGGTTCTCTGTGTTTGCAGATAAAGGCTTTATAAAAGAAGATGCCCCTGTTGGCTCCTCAGTAATGACAGTATCTGCTTATGATGAAGATGCGGGACGTGACGGGGAGATCAGATATTCCATCAGAGATGGATCTGGTTTAGGAGTTTTTCGAATAGATGAAGAAAAAGGTAAGGTGCTATTTTTATGTTCTAGATAAAATCTTATGCCAGCAGAGACAAGAGAAGCTGCGGTGTCACGGTTGACATAGATGTTCTTGTTAGGACAAAAACATCACCGATAAAGTGTATAGTACTATCTACCACTTTACTGAAATTATGTGTATACATTTGATAAGTAATTTTTCTCTGTTGTCCTCATTTTTATCCAGCCTACCTAAAGCCATTCTTAGATCTTAAAACATGTGTCATCTGGTAAAAATAAGGATATTATTGATGCAAAATTAAGGCCTGCCTCAAGTGAACGCTGTTGTGTTGTGGAGAGTGGGACTGTGAAGCTAAGGCAGCAAACTGCTCTCTGTAGGGATTTTCATGCTTTTTAACCTTAAGTAATGACTCTTTGCTGAAGGTATGCATGGGTGTGATATTGCCATCCATGCTGGTTTTGGCAGTTCTCTTTTAGAGTTGTTACAAGTGCCCATCTCTTAGTAAGCAGTACCTTCTTCATGGAAAGGCTTCTGTCAATGAAATCATAGATGCAGCCTTTAAAAAACCACTTGTATAAATGAAGCAGACTGAACTATTGACTTAATTAATAATTCATAAACTGACAAGCAACCGCCAGCATTTTTCTAGTGTCATGCATTCAGAAGAAACATAACTATAGTTGCAATATAATTCTAGTGCTGACTTCTCATGTTTTGGTTGGACGCCTGTGTAGCCACCCATTCATTTATGTCTGACCAAGATAGAGCATTGATATTGTGCTACTGCCTAACTGTCCTAAAGTAAATTTAGGAGGAATCTTGTACTATGAGTTATGTGTAGGCAAATTATGACATATATGTTTGATGTCTTACCAAAAAAAACCCTGTAGCTGAGAATAAAAAATAGCAATCATATCTGATTCATCCAGTCGCCACTCCATGTGTTGTGTATGTTTCCCAGAATTGGGAATGTGAGTAATACAGACTAACAAAGTAGGTTTACTCTTTAAGGTTTAGGTGAACAAACTGTTACTGGCAATAGTTTCTCTTTTGTAGAAAGTCAGTTATTAATTTATGTAGTTTGTGGCTAAAGAACCAACTCCAGAGCTTGACCTGCAGTATCACTTCTCTTAGCTTTGCTTTTAACAAAGCACATAGTTAAGATTATTTCAACAAATTTTCTAAAACCAGGAAATCTTTCCAAGACATAGTAGTTTCACTTCTAGGTTTTTGGTGTGTGTGCAGACTATTCATTTGTGTGTCATTATGCATTTCTTTTGATATGAGTATCTTCAAGTTTATTGTGTGTCATATTATCTTAGAATTAAGCATCTAGCTGTCTACAGAATGAGTCTGAGTTTGCCAATTTATTGTCCGAGTGATAGATAATAGTAATGAGAATGAAAGAGTGATTAAATACTTTTGACACTAGTAGGTACATTTATGTGTACGTGGATAGGTGCGTGTGTTTACTGCTGCTGTGGCAGAATTAGATGTCTACATGTGTTGCCTCTTTCCTCTTTTGACTCAAAGCCAGTTTGCTCTACTGAAGAATTGATGTCGAGTTTAAGTAAGTTCCTTTGAATCTGCCAAGTTTACAAAGTTGGCTGAACTTGGGACAAAACCAGCTTCTATTTAATAATCTTGTCCAGGACGGTGGTTCTGTATTTTCAAGGCTGGGGAGAAGCATTGCCTATATTCGTATCTGGCAGTTCTTCAGGGATGAAAGTAAAGTGATCTGGGGAGAGGGATGAAAAGAGGTTGCCTGTTTTTAGTTTTAGTGAACAAATTCCCCTTAAGACTCTGGTGTGGGGAGGAATGTGTGTTTCATGTTTGGTGGCTGTGTTTTTCCTTCAAATGCTGATATAAAGGAACTGAGGAAAGAACATGGACTATCTAAAAGCTTGACAATGTAGCTTAAATCTTGTCTTGACATTGTTTTATTATCTTTATTTGCTAAGAAGCATCGGAATTGTTACAGAAGGCACTTTATACTGCAGTGTCTGAATATTTGCAGTGTTTTTCAAAATGGACTGGCCTTGATACAGGGAACAGACTGATAATTAGCCAAGAAAGCACATTAGAGAATTTGTGAACGAAGAGATCTGCCAAGGAACTCGGTAACTTTTTCAGCCTGCTAAAGGGCTCCTGACTTTTACCCTTGAGCTCCGTGTGTCTTCCTGCTGTCTTGGAAAGTGTCATGCTGCACTTTTGGTTCAATGATGGATAAACTGGATTTAGGAAGTTATTTGGAGTCAACACTTAACTATTTGGTGGCTGAGAGGAATCCTTGTGTGCCTTGTATCTTAGGAATCAATGACAGGAGTCAAGGAAAATAATCACATTTGCAGAAAGACTAGATGATTGATGATAATAGAAGGATCAAATAGGTAGTCCCATGCTTGGAATTTTTGCTGGCTGTCAGGATCTCTTCATGCTTTTACATTTCAAAAGGTAGGAAATTGTATCAGCATTTGATATTTGTACCTGTAATTATGGAATTGTCACAAGATAATTTAATGTATTTTTGCCATTAACTTCTGAAGCACTTTTTTCTAAGACTTACATTATTTTAGGTTCAGCTGGTTTTCATAGGTTCTGCTGTCCTGTCCAAACCCTTAGAAGTAAATTTCTTAACAGGGAGCCATAAGGGACTCCTATGTCCAAACTCAGGATTTGCTTTGATTATCTTGTTGCTCTGAAGAAATAGAAAAAAAAAAAAAAAAGTACATATGGAGAGAATTGGATAATCAGTCATTTTTTTAGCTTTCATGGAAGTGTTTTTTACCCTGAAAAGGCAACACTGCTTGGGAAAGGAGGAGGGCAAGATGACAGAAGTCTGTAAAATTCCAATAATTTCTGCATTGCCTTCTTCCTATCACCTTTTGGGTTTTACAATGCAAGAAATAGGTCACACAGTTAACAGGTAACCAATGTAAAAGGAAGTATTTTTTGCACTAAGTGTAATAAAGTAATGAAACTAATTTCCCAAGGAAGTTAAGAGATATTGAAAGTATGACTAAAGAAAATAAATGGTACTAATGAGATTATTTTGAGGTTTGGCCTTATGCTATCTCCAGCTCATAAATTGTTAACTGGAAGCCAAGTAGGTAAGGGAAGGAGATCAGAGATCAGTGCTCACTGCGTAGTGATTCAGAATTAAAGCAGTACATTGTGACTGTTACTGTACAGAGATAAAATTAAAATGATGTAATAAATGAGACTCCTGGTATATTAAAACAGAATGAGGGGGGAAAATGTTAAAACAAGATTTCTGTGCAGCGAATTTATACAATAAAGCAATTTGTTTATCTTTTACATATGTGTGTTCAGAAGTTAGAATTTCAGATAGCTTTTTATGTTTGAGCTAAGACTGAAGCCTGCAAATTGAGATGATCAGCTGGCTATAGAAGTTGCCTACTAAAGCAGCTCTAAAGTATTTTCCCAAAGAATTTGATAAGGAGTTGAGCAGATTGGGATGTTTTAGTAATAGAAAGCATTGTGTTGATACGGATCCCAGTGTGCCACAAAAAAAACCCACATGCACCATCTAAATCCCATTAGCACTGAGCAATAAAAGTGAGATAAATCATGTCAATACCACGCTGCCACTGCCGTTTAGCAAAGCTCTAAGGAATGATAGAAGCAATTTCTGGAGGAGAACCTAAAGCAGAAGCTAGATTAGGACCATGGAGATACTGAAACCTCTTCCTTGTCCGAGTTCACATCCCAGCAGGCAAGCAGGGAAAAGGAGAATGTCTTCCTGTTTACTTTTTGGTTGTCAAATATAAGAATGGAGCATTTCCATTAAGTATTTACACTCCTCAAAGTTGAAATGAAAGCTGGAAGCTCTAGTATGTAAAAACGGTATTAGAAAGAACTCCCAGTCCTTCTTCCAGTTGCAGAGTTGAACAAGGCCATTTGTTATCACCCGCTAGGCTGGACTGACGCTGTCATGGGAGCACCAGCAAGTTTCCACACTGATTTTCAGTTGTAAAAAATGAGAACTGTTACTAGTTTTGCTCAGTATCTGATCTTCTCCAGAGATCTTTTTCCAAGCAGACTGCTCCACTCCTTCTAGCTTGTTACTAAGAGCTGGTTTTTATCTTGTTTCAAGGTTGTCCTCTTTTGGTTTTGGTTTTCTCTCTGGTGCTCAAAAGTTACGGTAGAGGAGGGAGTCAGCAGACTTTGAGTGTGTAGATTCCCTGGGTCATTCAGCCCAAGAAAGATCTCATTGCGATGTTTATAGAAGATGGGAGCCTATACTGGAACCTGATGTTCAAAATCAAGCCAGAGTCATGAATTCCCTGTTGTCTGGTTGGGTTTAACCAGTTGTATACTAGAGCGGTTGGATTTGCAACCCTTGAACACCCACATTCAGGGTGTAAAATGTAGGCCCTACGCAGTAAAGTTTCCCCTGATGTCTGTTTGTTTGAACTATTTTAATAAACCACGGTGAATTTTACAAGCACACTGTTACCAACCTTCCCAGCTGGTTAACACTTGCAAGAGGCCATCAGCTGTCATTTTCTAAACTTCTACAACTGAGGATATTTCCCAGCACATGGGAATGTTGAGGGTTCCAGAATGGTGTTGGGGGTGATGTGTAGTCTGAACTTCATACACGATTACTCGAGTAATGTAATGTAATCATACCTTATTACTCAAGTTTAATCCACTAATATAGCTCTTAGTTACCAGGAATCTTAATGTTCTTTCAGTAACCCTAGTTATTAGGCCACAAGTTTTACAGAATAACAGTAATTCTGTTCTAACAGTAACAACAAAGTTTATGGTGATTAAACTACTTGGCTGACTTAGAAAGATGTATGATTGCACTTTATGAGAATAAACTTCTGCCTAGCCTGAGATGCTGTCTCTAATAGTGTAAGGAAAAGTAAGAGCAGGGCAGACACATGATACCTCCTTTGTCAATATCGGGTTATTTTCTATTTGGGGGGGGGTTGAGTCAGATGTAGTTTGTAACCTTTAGCGGATTTATCTTTCTTGTGTAGTCTTCCCTTGGAACCATGTAATTTTCAAGTGTAGCCTTGCTACCATGATAAGGAAAAATTATTTGCTTTGGTAAAGAATGTTAAAGGAGCAAGTAAAAAAAAAAAAAGCTAAACCCAAACAAAAAACATTAACGGGGCCACGTGGGAGAAAATTAATTTTATGGCACTATCTCTGTGCGCATAAAATACCATCAGTAAAGCTTAATGGCTATGAGACACTTTTTAATGTTGTCAGAACCATTTCCAGCTGGGAAGACAGTAATTCATTAAGGAGAAGGAATAGGATTTTAACTACCTAGAGCAAAGTACTGAATTATACTTTTAAAAGGTTCAGAGCATTGCTAACACAGAGTAAGCATGTTAACGTTTCTTTGTAGTGTTCTTGTAATTGCATTAATTAAAATGCAGGATATGATTTACTTTTATACGTAAGGGGTAGCTCCAGGTTCTGTTTCTTCGGTGATCTTTGGCTTTTGTGCTTTTCAAATCATTTCACTACTCGTTGCTGTTGAGTTTTAATCTGAAGATAGGCATTAGCGAAGATTAAATACTATGATCATCAGTGGAGCAGAACACTTAAGTCCCTGTTGGATAACTATTCATCCAGCAGCGTTGTCTGGAGCAGAAGCCAACTGGCCTGTGTCTATCCCAACAGCTCCTGCACCTTTAGGCAGGGTGTCTCGTGGGAACACTGTCGGCTGCATTTCCACTCCTGACTGTGCCCCGGCACTCTCTGGAAGAGTGGTAGCTGGCACAAGCCAAAAGCACTTTAGCAATGTAGAGAATCAAGTTCTGATGCCTGGGAAGGGTTTCTGTCTGTTGTACCAGCACAACCATAAACCACTTGAAGGTAGGGGAGGCATTTTTAATCAAAACTGAGACTAGTATGATTTGGTTTGAAGTTAATCGTAATTAAGCAGCCTTACAAACATGGGACTTTCTTCACGCTCTTTCAGTGACTGCTTCATGTTGAAATTGAACCTTCCATATACTTCAGTTTGTTACCCCTTTTGTATAAGTCATGAATATAAACCAGATTATACAAGAACAGTTTCCCTCAGTTTAAATTAAAAAAAAAAATCCTAAAACTTACCATTTTTCTACTGCACATGTTCCAAACATGCTGCTGTCAAAGCCATGTGGTTGACTGTGTGCTGTGTTCAGAGCCCTTGCAGATCTGTCATATGGGTTATAGGTCACTGGGACCTGTTATTAGGAAAAAAAAAAAAAAAAAGGTTGAGCAAATCTTTTTGGAAGAAAGCTGTTAAACATTAAATTAAAAATTGTAATGGATGAGGTGATGTTGATAGGAAAGAATATTCCTGGTGGGTCTGACGTAATAGGCTATGAGGAGGAGATGCTCTAAGATTTAGTCAAAGCGTGTTTACAGAGGTTGTGAGAATGACATTTCCTGCTTAGCTTCTGTCCAGAGATACAGTCTCTCTTGGCACATAGATTTTGACATTAAAATTCCTGATGAGAGTTAAAAATGAGGAGTAAGTGGGAAGAAGACCTACTCGCACTACTTGTGAAGAGAGGGCTGGATTAGGAGATGCTCTATTTCTGTAGAATACTAAGCAGTTGCAGCTCTTTGCACAGCAAATTTTCCCCCTAGCTGGTTTGGGTACAGACATGAGTGAAGCTGAGAGCACAGACTCACCTCCCAGGTATCAAACTTGCTTTTCAGACAAGTGTTTTCTCTCCCTACAACTGTATTCTGTACTGCCCCATTACATTGTACTCAACTTAACCATTTGCCCATATAGTTATAGCAACTAATTTTCTTCAGTGGCTGAGGTATAAATGTGCTAGAGTAGGAATTTCTAAGGTTATTCTGATCTGGTTTGTAAATTATATTTTTTTTAAAAAAACCCTAAACCCAAAAATCCTAAGCCCCAAATCAAAGCCAACCGAAACACACACCTCCCACCTTGTAGAACTATTACTAGGTAGGTTCTATGAATTCTGAGTTAAAGTTCTTAAGCCTGTGACTGTTAATTTGGAAGGTTAATCTTTTAAATGAGCGCTGCATCTCACTTCAGTTGCTAAAACCTGGTTCTGAAATGTATGTTGGAGATTTGAATGAAGTTCTAGTCAGCAAAGAGGAGTTTTTTCGTAATCAAATGACTTACGTGGTTTATTCTTGGATTCTGGAATTGCCCGGTCAGTGCCACCCTAACATCTGGAACAGAGTTTTGGGTCAGAACCTGGAATTTGAGCAGAAACTGTTAAACTCATTATTTCTTTAGGAAACAATACAAGCACAAACATCTTCTACTTGTTTGAATAGTTTGTGATTAAAGCTCTTAAAGGAATTCAAGTAACACTTTATGAGCTTAAGAGGCATTTTGTCTGTGTGTGTGTGTGTCACAGTAAAAGTATATGCTGGTTCACTTTGGGGTATTTTTTGAGAAATGTTGGGAATGTATCTGTTAAATATTAATTTAACTTTTATAATATATAAGATATTAAAATTAAATATAATTAAAATTAATTTAAAAATATTAAAAAGTAGAACTGGAAGCAGGAAGTCGTTTAGGTCAGAGATACAGAAATAGTCATTCCCTTAGCTTTCACTATGAAGAGAGTTTAGTAAAAATAATACAGTATTTAAAAAAAAAAAATAAAAAAAGAAAAGGGGCAGGGGCAAGTGAAAATTAATGTTGTGGTTAACGGCTCTGGAAAGCAGGTATGTTGATATATGTTCAATGTTTTTCCTAGCGGCATATTTAGTTTGTGCTGTGGCTGGATACTCCCTTCCTTTGGTATTGAATTGAGAAAGACAAGCAGCATGAGAACAACTGGAATTGATGTGACTGGGAGACAAGATCTACCCAGTTCAGCTCTCCCACTGGCAGTCTTGTGAATCTTTTGCGGAAAAGTCCTTATCACACTTCTCCGGAGCCCACCAGAAGAAAGGTTTCGTTGTGGCAATAAATAATGAAGCCACTTACAGTACTATGTCCACCCAAACACAAAAAACTCGGTTTTAAAGCATTTATCTCATGTTTTGATGAATTCTCTTCCTTGCCAGAATTTTCAGGGGTAGTCAAGCATGCACATGGAGCACAGCTAAAATCCTATTTTATTGTGCAAGATGAGAGAGACAATTGTATCTGTGTGGGACACTTAAATTGAGGAGGCATATTTATGGTTGTTGATTACAGATATTTTAAAAACTTGTGCAGACTATTTTAAAATGGGGTATTGCCTTATTTTCTGCTTTGTGGTTATTGATATTCTGTGGGTTTGAGTATGTCTGGTATGATATTGAAAATAAGAGTGAAGCTGGCAGAGAGGAAGATCCGTGTAGTTTCATCTTGTTTTTACAGCATTATTCTTTGATAGCATTAAGCCAAACTCAGGCCATTGTGCGAGAAAAAAATTAGTTCAGTTAAAAAAAATTAACTGTGCCTAAATTGAGTAATAATTTGACTTTAAAAAACATTTGCTTAAAATTTCATGCAACTAAACTGTATTTTCCACCAATTTGTTATGGTTTTAAAAATGAGGCATTTGGCGCATAGACTCTCTTTCATGAGACAGTACAAATAGCTGTAACAGCAGCTTACTAAGAATAACTGGTTTAGCTTTAGATCCCCTCTAGTGTTAGGAGAAATTGAAACACTTTTTAAGAAAAAGTATAGGCCTATTTCAGCACCATTTCTTTCTGCTTAAAGAGATAAAGGTAAAAGCCAGAGACCTGCTATCAACTAGACTGAGGACAAGTCCTAAATCTGTTGCTATCCAGAAAACCAATTCAGAAAACTTTTTCCTAGGAGCTAACTAACTTTTGGGGGTGCATTCTTTTGCTTTCTTGCCAGTTCAATAACCTGGCTGCCTGACTGAATTTAGTCATGTGCGTGGAAGCGCTCAGGTTCACAAGAAGTTTCTTGGGTAACCTGTCAGAGACCATCTGGTCTCAACCACATTCGGCAGCTTTGCACCGCTGTTCCCGGGTTGTGATTACGTTCAGGCTGAGGTCTGGAACTGATGGTGCCGCTGGGTTAACCTGTGCCATGATGCTCTTGTATTCACATTTCTTTTCCGGTGCATCAACCCAGCCAGATCTAAGCTTGGGGTAAGAGCTAATGTTGAGTTTCAGGTGGCAGAAGTTAAAGAGGCCTGGGTTTGGAGCAAGGTCCTGAGCAGCCTGGAGCTAGCTGGTTTCTTGTCTTTCTTAGGCTAGAAGGAAACTATATAATTTGCATTTGTGATGGTGGTAACTCACAAAGTGCTATTAGGTTGTTAATCTAACTTTCAGAATGTGTCTTTGGAAGAAGCTGAGTTAGTTTTAGACAAACATTTTCATCTTGGGTTTTGCTGTCGGCAGGGGGGATCTTGCGAAGTAGTTTGAGGGTTTTCTTAGGTATCCTGCTGAGTAAAACATCACCTTAGCTGCCAGATAGAGATCCCATAGAGAACCTGGGGCTCCTCTCCTCTTCTGCACAGACGCTGAAAGTGAAGGATTGTTTTGTTGTGAAAGGTGTTGATTGGGTTACAACTTGGTCTGATGGATACAGAGTTGCCTGGGGGCTGTCTCTCTGTAGGAGATGAACTGAGGCTGAGCCACATGTGGTCCCAAAGATTACCTTATAAACAACAATCAATTCAGGCAGCAGAGTACATATTAAGGGCCCATTAACTTGCTTAGGCCTCTCTTTGACTTGAAAAGTACTTGTGAGCAGAGGAATAATAAAAGGGAACGGTTGCCAAAAGCTATGGAAGGTGCATCTTGCCATATCGCTGTTGGTACATCTGTTGAGTTGGGGATTTATTTCCTACTAAGCATCTGTTTAGCTTTTGAAGTACATATTAAGGTCAAAGGAGGGGAGCTTGAAATGATTGCATAATGTTTATTCTTTTCTTTGAAGATTTTAAACTTTAATCATACAGCATTTGGACGTATTTAACAAAGCACAAACCTACATGCGTACTTGGCAAACTTCCACAGCTTATAACATGCAGTAGTTGCAGCTTCAGAACTTGGATTTTGGGCCTTGCAGAAACTATGGTTTGCAGGTCCAGTTTGTACTCTCTGGGTCACTCTTATTGCATCTGTGATTTGATTACACTGGTCATCTGAACATCACCAAAAATGACTTTTAAATTCAGCCCGTGTGACTCAGCAAAAGCAAATCTCTAGTGAGCCAGTGCCATCAGAGGGTTTTTTGGGAAAGCTGAAGTTTCCAAAGAATCTATCAACAGAATTGCAACACATAATTTCTTTATTGAGAAATGAGGTTTTCCCATACTCCTTGTGCTCTATCCACACTTCTAGTAGCTGCTCCTGTTTCATGTTAAATTATTTGTGAGCAAGGATAAATCAGTACATTCATGGTACTTATGAAGACTTGTGTAATTTGGATAGGCATTAGGATTAAAGAGCAAACTGATGAGCCAGTGGATATAAATTGTCTCGACCTAACAGTAGAAGCGATTGTTAATAGTTCTTTCACTTCAGAGTTGTGCATCTGTGCAAACTTGTCGGTGTGGCATCACCAGAACTGAGTATCCGTCTATATGAAGGGAAAGCTACACACAGAAAATTCAGTAGTTGCATTGCTTTATTGCCCAACCTACTTCTTAGAATAATCCTCACTGACGTGGATTGCTTCCAAAATCGACGTGTTTCTTAAATCAATCATTTTTGGTGCTTATGCAAAAGGCCATTTTTATTTTGCTGATGCAAAAAGCTTGATACTTCATGTGCTTGTTCATATTTTGTACAGGATTTATGGATTAAAAGATTATTATATTAAAATTTTAAAAATGTAAGAAGTATAGTTACAGAATAGCTGCCTGATTTTTGTGCTATTAGTAAATGTACGTGAGCATTACAGAACTGCACCAGTCATGCAGGTTAAAAAAATAATGAAGAATTTAGTAACTTGCGTGGTACTTTAGTGATAATGCACTAAAGCCAAATACAGAATGAATGAATAATGTACTAAAAATGAATACAGACTTATTCTCATACGTGTTGCCCGTAGTCCTGGTTGTATTTATTCACAGAGAGGGTTTTGTAGTTCAGCTTGAAAAGCTTGCAATACAAAGAAGTTTATGATGAAGCTTTAATGCTGGTACCTTGTCCCTCTGTATCTCCAAAGCTGTGAGGGTGACATGCTCTTTCATGGAGAATACATCTCCATTCTCTATATTTTTATAGATTTTTTTATTATTTTGCCCTCCTCCCTCCCTTTGCCTGTAGATTTACCATGACAGGGTATATCCTGTCTCTATGAAAATTAGAGATTGCTGTTTAATGATAAGGGTTTAATCTGCAACGAATCAGACATGTGGAAACTTCTGTCTGTGGAATTTTCTGTTTGATCTGAGAGGAATGCCCTTGCTGTGCCCTTCCTGTAATGAAAGCAAGGTAGAGTGAATCAAAGTGATCCTAGATAAGATTGGAATGTGTGCATTGGTTATGCCTCTATTATATTTGGTGTTGCAATTCTGGTCATATATGTTATTTTACTATCCAAGAGATTAACAGCATAGTTCATCTTTTTGAGCCATAACTCTTTCTTTCTGTTTTAGAAAGTGTTGGGTTTTTAATTGATTAAAATCCTACATTAATTACTTAGGTTTGAACCTGGAAAGTCTTGCTCACAGATATTGGCGGTAAAATATTGTCTGTGCCAAGAGAATATGACAGGCTTTTTGTTACTGTTAATATGTTTTATAATAGTCACTCAATCTTCTGTTTTAAAGATATTTTTGGTGTCCCATTGTGAGGAACAGCTAACAGTTTCTCTCCCTGTCTTTATTACACAAACAGTTAATGATTAACAAATGTCCAGCTGCCTGTGTGGGGAATGTTAATTACTTTGGGGAGGGAGGGAAAGACAGCTGTGCTTTTGCATAAGAAATCTGGTATCGTAGTTCACTTTGAAGGTAGTTTGAAGATTATAGTTCCAATTTTAGCAGATTAATCAGAAATAGAGAAATGACCTGTGCCTCTCTCTTTGATGTCTGGTTATATGTATATGCTTCCATACCTGTGCTACTAGCTAGTACAGACTTATTTTGGGTTGCCTTGGTTTGTGCAGGCCATTTTGAAGTAAAAAATGTGTAAGGAGAGATGACAACTTGTAAAAAAGTGGATTACTTTGTGTGGATATAGAGAAAACATGGCTCAAAATAAAAATAAGTGATAAAATAAAAATCTAAACAGTTCATAGTCTCCACTGGGTCACACCATTCCCAATAACCTTTCTGAATGGCGACTCGTGTGTTAGGTAAGTATGGAAGCCCAGGGGATAAAGAACTGTGCTTGTAGATATTAAAATAAAAATAATGAACTTAGAACTTGGCCTTTTCAGTTACCTTTTTGTTTACTTAAAGTTCAGGCTGAACAGTGAAATTTTGTAGTGAAATTTTGGATTGAATGAATCCTTCCAGATACGGGTAAAGTAGGGGAGGAGAGTGTGAGAAAGTTCAAAAAGTATTAGTGAAAAATGAGTTGTCAAGTCGTCATTGACACAAGGGACACATCAGTTTTGATGCGCGTTGTTTAGTAAGAAGTTAAAGGAGTGATGATTAAAGTGAGAGCAAGATTACTGCAGATTATGTGGATTAAATTGGGAGTGAATATTGATACAGCATGTGATGATAGGAGGAAATAGAGTAAGAAATGTACGTCATGCTATGTCTGTAGCTCCAGGGGTGATCAAAAAATCCTTTGGAAATTGAGTTGTTCAGTCTAGTCAAAGACAAGTCCAGCACTGGAGAATATATTGTTGAGAACAGTTATGCACAGATTGAGGAGGTCACCTGGCAGAGTATCTGTACAGTCACTGCAGATTCTGTGGATTTCTTAAAGAAGGAAAAAATCTTCAGTGGTTCAGGAGCAAAATTTTGTGCCTAAATGATCTGTTAGTTACCTGTAATTAAGTGTTCTTTCATTGACACCAAGTGTACTAGCGTAGAAAGAGTTGATCTAGTTTTATCATGGCTCAATGACAACTAAAGTTCTTGTTTGGTGGAGAGTTACTCACATCACTCATTCTCTTTGCTATTGTTACTAAAGGTGCAATTACCTTCAGTGAAAAATATTTCCTTGGGGAATAATTAAGAGGTTTCCAATCGAAATTCTAACAGAGAAACTCCGTGGTCTGTTTATCCAAATGCTTCAGATTCTACTATTAAGCAATAAAGAGCAAGTGAATTAAATTTATAGGGTTTTAATTTTTTTTAGAACTGTTAACTTTTATTAATTTCTGCTACCCTTAGTAATTATTTTTTTTCTTCCAGAAAATGTTGATTAAAACCATGCAAGCAGCTCTCTATTATTTATGTGAAGAAGACTCACAAGCATCCAGGGCACTTACAAATAAATACACTTTACATCTAATAAGTAGTTTCTTTCTAGTTTTCTAGTTGGAAGTCTCCTTTTTGGATGTATTGATTCTTCACTGTATGTGTAAGAATTTGCTTACAAACAGAGGATTTTTTTATTTACTTGATACAGTAACCTTAAACAAAGAGAATGAATGTCTTTTTTTAATCCCAAAGTTCTTTGTCTTCATGACTCTCCTGTCCTGAAGCTTTTACTTGGAAACAAAGACGTTCATAAACATTTCTTTTGTTGTTTATTTTGATTCATATGCAAAGGCAAACAATAAAAAAATCAGTATAACAAGTACAGATCGGTGTGAAATCCCCTCTGAATACATGAGTAGAAATAAAGTCTGAATAAATAAGCAGATACTTTGTAGGTTAATAAATCTGACTTTGTCAGAACAAGGATGAAAATGTCTTGTGATGCTACTGGATTCTCGGATGCTTTAATCTCATGACCTCATTGATTTGTTTTGTTCTCCCAGCAGTTGCTTGCCCACAGGTACACCAGCTATTCTTTATAAGCATAAATCTGTTTGGGAACAGTGTTTCTGTTGACAGTAATTAAGTTCCATTGTGTATATACCTACCTGGTGCAGTAACGTGAAGAGCAATAATAGCCCAGTTTCCAGTATAGCTCAACATCCCACTTGCCTTTTGGTAGGTATCAGTGTCTGTTTGCTCAGAGTTGGTCTGAGGACTGTCAGTGTTAACCAGCAGTTTCTGCAACTCAGCATAGCCTGGAGAGCAAAAGCTTGAAGCAAAATTGCAGCAGTCCAAAACACAAATGAGTATAAATAACACACACAGGCTAAATGACTACCTTTTTTTGGCATGTAGGTTAGTCATGAGCCACAGTGTTGCTGTGGTGCACAGCTCTAACTGCTGCTCACTAAAGAGGACGGACTGCTCTGTTGAATTGCTGAGCCTCCAAAGTTACTTTTGTGGAAGTAAGGCGAGGTAGGCTGCAATTGTTCAAATTTCAACCAAAAAGAGACTTGGAGAGAAATGCTGTATCCAGGGAAAAGGTTCTAGGGGCACTAGAACACTTCTCCTTATTTGAGGTAGTCATTAAATTTTTGAGATTTGCATACAGAAAGTAAGTACACTTGTAGAACAGTACGGATATTTTAATAGTTTGCAGAGGTCTAAACAACTAGATCTTTCTGGATCAACAAACCAGTTTTTGTACAATTAAATGTGTTGCTTTTTGTGCATAATTGGCTTCCCATGCGTCTCATTAATTTCCTTGTAGCCTCTTCTTTTGCCTAAGGGGGACCTGGGTTAATCTGTCAGCTCCAGTTAGTTTTGAAATTCCTGGGGCCATTTGCAGAGGAATTTCCCCTTTAGAGGCTCCCAGTTTCCCAGTTAAGTTATTAGAGTGGTAGTATAACCACACTGTCAACAATTCCTTACTACTAGGAAGATTGACGGTGAAGTTAGAAGGATTTTTTTTGCAGGGTGAAGCCAGAGTTCTAAAGAGCATATCCATGCTTGTTTGTGCATGTATATAAGAAATTCTTACAAACTTTAAGAAAGATCACAGGAATTAATCCTTTGTGGTTTTTTTATGCACATGCAAGTACCCATATGTTCTGAAACTGATTAAATAAGTGTCCTTCTTTGATGTACATAAGTAAATAAGCAGTGGACCTTCACTTATTTCTGAATACATTTCAGTAGAAATTCTCTGTTGGTCTTGAAACAGTAGTAAGAGAACAGGATTTAAAGGTGACTGAAAAGAGTAACAATATTATCCTAAAGTATTTTTGCTTAAACATAGTTACTAGTTCTAATTTTATATTACAGGGTAATTGTATTTCTTGGACCATAGAAACCAGTTGTGTCTTTACATGAAGCCAGAAATCTCTTCTGAATAAGAGGGGTGTGTGTGTGTGTGTGTGTGTGTGTGTGTATGACAGGAGCAAAGATTTACACTGGATCCTGCAAACGTTGCTCACGTAACAGAGTAAGAGGAGCTTCTTTTGTGGGTACTTGGCCCAGAATCTGCTGGCAATTTGTTCCCTTTTCACTAATATTTTATAAACCTGCTGTAATGCTGATGTAGTAGTGAGTTCGTGTTTTTTCAGCGTGCTTTCTCTCAAATCATGAATGACTGCTCATGTTAACAGCAAAGCTTTCTTTACTTGCTGTCTCATCAAAGAGGCGTAGATGGTATGTGGTTGTATTACAATAATTTTTGCTATTGGCACAGGACTTAACATTTCATTTCCCTAATGTGTACTCATCAGGGGGTTTTTGTGTCTCTCCATATCGAGCTTTAGCAACATGGTACCCTTCCTCTGTATAGCAATTATATTGCCTGTCCAAAAGCCTGACGTACAAGCAGCCTAGCTGACAGAAATAAGCTGGAGCTATTAAAATAACCGTAAATGAGGCTGACAATAGGAGCTGTCTGCCATTGTCCCAAAAGATTTTCTGAACTGGAAGTAATCGGTTGAGTTCTAAGGCAACCCCATCAGGGATCTTCTAATTGCGCAAATTCCCGCTCGCCACCCCCCAACTTCCTGAAAGCAAGTTCCCAATCTTTGTGGACCTTAGCAGATTTATTAGTCTTAGCCCAGAGTACCCAGTAGTGAATCGTAACTTCTGGCCATAATCTTTTATGTAGACAATTTTGAGAAACACAAAACTCTCTTCTTTTAAAAATGGTCTAAACGCTCTGTTTTCCATTCATTTGACTTTTTCTTTTTACAAATGTGCAGAAATCGGTGTGGAGAAACTAGAAGCCAAAACGTTACTGGGTCGAAGTATTTCCAATTCTTGCTTTTGCCCCATGTTCTACTTTATATGTTTCACTTTATATGTTTCACTAAGCCCATTTTCTGAAAGTTTTAAAAATATGGTCTGTGTTTGGTGCAGAGCTTTATGCTCGTCTTTGCTTCTAGGTCTTGGTACTATCTCTAGGTGCTTATTTAAGTGAGAGCTGCTCGTAAGTGTTGAACATTCTGTATTTCTTCAAATCTCTGTAGCTATTTTGTTTATAAGCTGCACGTAGCAGAGATCAATAGTGACCCTTTCTCTCCCTCAGCCTGAACACAATTCAAATTACTGCCATCTATTCGTAGCTCAGAAGTGATGCATAAACTGTTCTGTGTTCTAAGTTTTAGGTCAAGGTCTGGATTTAACCACGTGCTGGGCCTCTCTGATTGCCAACATTTTAACCCCAAAAAAAGCCTTTCACTGCAACTGCATTGGTAATTTCCATGCATTTATAATATTGAGTCTGCCAGGTTTGAGTTGACACTGACAAATGTCTGACTGTTTCACCAACTCTCTCTGTTGTTCCAGTAGTGCCATATGCAGAAACTGTTTAATTTTGAATATAGGAGATTATTTAATGGAATTTGTGAGTTTTTGAAAACTTGTACTCATATCAGATTTACATAAGTTACAAAACTGGATTTGCCTATATATTTATTACATCTGAACAGTTCAGTGGCGTTTTATTTGAAAGATAAAACAGGTTAACATTTTCTTACGATTGAGTTCTTACTTTGTTCAGTTAAAATCTCAAATCTGTGTTGACGATGATGGTTCCTGTACTCTGATACGCATTCCGTGTGCTCTAGAGACTCTGTATGCTCTGCAGTGATATTCTTCCCCTTTCATCTCCCAGCACTTGGAATAACTACTCCCTGGAAAGAGAGCAAGCAGTGGTAGACTTGATGTGTTTGAAGGTCTCGCAGCTGCACAGTGAAATAGCATTTACCAGTTAAATAACTTGTGCAGGTTCCCTACAGTTCCATCAACTTGCTGCTACTGGTAGTGATAAGTTAATCAAAGCTTTCTAAGCCTTCATTTGTTAGAAAATGAGCAATTTGTCCTTGAAACAGTAACAAGAATTGCTCTCCATTTAACAGTCCTGTCTAAGCATGATTTCTCAGCTGGTAGTACCCAAGACACGACTTGAAAAGTATACAGCTTTCTAGTTCAAAGAGATATAAATAAATTTTCATTCAGTTTTCTGGGAATCTGCCTTTACAAATGTTGACAAAGGACTTGTAATTCCAATATGTGACTTTCAGCTTATTTTTGATACTTTTTCCTAGCTTCTCCTGAAATTTTTCTGAGGGTTCTCTGAAGCAGAAATTGTGAAGTTCAAGTTTTTTCATTGTCTTTCTTCAGTACTTATAAAGAAGAAATGTTATTTATACATATATATACATATATATACATATATATACATATATATATATATATATATAAGTGGGTTAAGACCACTGTGTAGAAATGTACTGAACAGCTAAAGAAATGAGTGTGCAAAATCTAATAGAGAAGGAATGTTTATATCAATGACANGTTTATATCAATGACAAATGTTAGTTGATAATATTTAAGAACTTCTGGGGTGCATGTGTAGCTGCAAACTCCATAGCTTGCAAACATAATTTATTACAGATTTCTTTCAAGGGTGTTTGGGGTTTTGTAGGGTGTGGTTTTATGTTTGGTTTGGTTGGTTGGTTTTCTTTCCTTAAAAGATTATCGTTAATGTGTGTAAAAGCTAAAGCCACTGGAGAAACTAACTGGCTGCTCATGGCTTACATGGGTGTACTCTTCACTGGGTAAAAAACTGGCTGGAGAGCTGGGCCCAAGGAGTTGTGGTGAATGGGGTTAAATCCAGTTGGCACCTGTCACAAGTGGTGTTCCCCAGGGTTCAGGACTGGGGTGTGTTCTGTTTAATATCTTTATCAGTGACCTGGGCGAGGGGATTGAGTGCACCCTCAGTNGTTTATATCAATGACAAATGTTAGTTGATAATATTTAAGAACTTCTGGGGTGCATGTGTAGCTGCAAACTCCATAGCTTGCAAACATAATTTATTACAGATTTCTTTCAAGGGTGTTTGGGGTTTTGTAGGGTGTGGTTTTATGTTTGGTTTGGTTGGTTGGTTTTCTTTCCTTAAAAGATTATCGTTAATGTGTGTAAAAGCTAAAGCCACTGGAGAAACTAACTGGCTGCTCATGGCTTACATGGGTGTACTCTTCACTGGGTAAAAAACTGGCTGGAGAGCTGGGCCCAAGGAGTTGTGGTGAATGGGGTTAAATCCAGTTGGCACCTGTCACAAGTGGTGTTCCCCAGGGTTCAGGACTGGGGTGTGTTCTGTTTAATATCTTTATCAGTGACCTGGGCGAGGGGATTGAGTGCACCCTCAGTAAGTTTGCAGGTGACAGTAAGTTAGGTGGGGAGTGTTGATCTGCTTGAGGGTAGGAAAGCTCTACAGAGGGATCTGGACAGGCTGGATGATCCATGGGCCCTTGGGTCAAAACAACCCCATGGAGTGCTGCAGGCTTGGGGAAGAGTGCCTGGAGAGCTGGCCAGCAGAAAAGGACCTGGGGGTGTGGATCAGCTATCGGCTGAACGTGAGCCAGCAGTGTGCCTAGGTGGCCAAGAAGGCCAAGAGCATCCTGGCCTCTATGAGCAGGACCACAGCCAGAAGAAGTGGTTATCCCTCTCTGCTCAGCCCTTTTCACACCACCTCCAGGGTACTTGTCCAGGNCCCCACCTCTAGTACTGTGTCCAGTTTTGGGACCTTCACTACAAGAAAGACATTGAGATGCAGAAGTGTGTCCAGAAGCTGGTGAGGGGTCTGGAGCACAAGTCCTCTGAGGAGTGGCTGAGGGAGCTGGGGTTGTTCAGCCTGGAGAAAAAAAGGCCAAGGAGGGAGAACTTATAGCTCTCTACAACTACCTGAAAGGTACTTCTCTCAAGAAACAGGTGATAAGACAGGAGGAAATGGCTTCAAGTTGTGCCAGGAGAGGTTTAGATTCGATATCAGGAAAAATTTCATCAGAAAGGCTTGTCAAGCACTGGAACAGGCTGCCCAGGGAAGTGGTGGAA
Organism: Nycticryphes semicollaris; assembly: GCA_013400055.1. NCBI lineage: Eukaryota > Metazoa > Chordata > Aves > Charadriiformes > Rostratulidae > Nycticryphes > Nycticryphes semicollaris. The sequence continues at coordinate 236,635 of VXBJ01003242.1, read as the reverse complement.
TCACTGTCCCTGGAGGTATTTAAAAGGCACGTAGGTGTGGAGCTAAGGGGTATGGTTTAGTGGTGGACTTGACAGTGCTAGGTTAATGGTGGGACTTGACGATCTCAAAGGTCTTTCCTGACCTAAACGATTCTATGATTCTACTAAAAAAATTAATCGGAATGTGTTAATTAAGATCCAGCTTTACTAAAACAAAATAGAAGTGACATTGTATGGTCAAAAAGTAACAGTGACATTATTTCAAAAGAGATTGGATTATTAGTTCTGCACATTCACATTCCTCAGACATGTTTGCAGACAAGTAGTTTGAGTTCTTCATGAGTTATGCAAAACGCAATATCGATGGTTGGTTGCTAGGCTACAGTCTTCCTAGCTGTGCCTAATTAATGCTCCTGGAGAAGAGGAGAGGGAAGAGCAGTGACCACCTACCTCGTTCATATGCGATTCAAAGGCAAGCAATAGTTTCTAATACTTTCTGCCCCCCTTCAGGGCTGCAACCAAGGGTTATTTATATTCTGAAAGAGTACAGTTTAGTCTGTGTGACTCTTCAGATGCAAGAAGTCTGATCTGTGAGTAACTTGCGTCGTCAGTGATAAGCTTTAAATTGCGATGGAGTTGAAGAGCAACTCATATTTCTCTGGGTGGCTGTTGCACTTTGTTCCGTAGAGGCGTAAAACACATAATGCTTCCTGTTCAAAGTACGTATGCGATAGGAGTAAGGGGGGGCTGGCACTTCTCCAGCTCAGTTTATTCATCAAAAATATTACTTCTCTTAAAAGAGAGGTTGTATATACTTTTTAAAAGTTCCCACTGCCTGCTGCAGCTCTTCAGTGTTTCAAGAGCTAGAGAGCAGTGCCTCTTTTGGCACTCTGCCCTGTTTATAGAGCGGACGAGCTGACATTTCACTTCTGCAAAAAGAATCTCATTCCATTCCTTCTTTAGAAGGAGATTGTTTCAAGGAGTTCACAGGATGGGGATTTTGGTCTTTTCAACTGACGTTTTAAGTGCTGAGTAGTTCCTTGTCCCTGTGGCAGGACGTACTTGAAATCTTCAGTGCTTAAGGGTAGGTGTAGGTTTGTGTAGAATAAAGCCCAGTGTGATACTGTGCTGCCTTTATTTGTTTTGGTTTAGCCAAGTGGTTATTACTTGACTGATCAAATAATATTAAATTTTGTTGACATTAGCAGTGGATGCTGTTTTAGAAGAACTGTAAGCTTAAAGATTAGTTATCCCTTACACACCGGTGCTTGGTAGAACCCTGAGTTCGGTAACACAGTGGCCTCAGGGAAAGAAATAATTTTTTTCTTGAGAGTTCAGTAGGTTACAAATTTCAAAACCTTCACTTTATCAAGCTCTTTATGGCATGTAGAGCTGTGGCTGTACTTGGCTGCTGCTTCAAGGCATTTTCTAATGTCAGGCTACAGTGGTGGCCAGAAGTTAAGAGAAATACAGATCAATTTGCTAGAGGATTTTTTTTTTTAAATTGCATTAAAAGTGGAAAGAATCTGAACTGTGACACTGATCACAATTATCTTGCACAGGTGGGTGTCATAACTATTAATAAATTCACTTTTTTTCCCCAAGTCACCTTGCTTTCCCTTACCGTGTCTGACAGGGAGCATGAAGTGGAGGGGAAAAAAAACCCACAAAACCCCCGTGCATAACGCACAGGATCGCACTTGCCGACAGTCCTGATTTGACTGTGTCTCTAGAAGTTACTGAAGGGGAAAAGGAGGACGAAAGAGTATGGATGTGTTCCTCTTCGAGGCCCCTGGGGACTGCTGAGAAGCAGACAAGCACTGCATCTTCTCCTGTGCCAGATGCTCTTTCCTGTTTTGTTGTTTGGTTATTTTTATTGGTTTTTTATCCTGTCAGCCTCTGTATTTATACAGCTCAGGCAAATGCTGATCGTGTCATGGCAGGTAATAATCTAAGAAAGAGAGGTGTATAGCTGGAAAAGCAAAAATAGAACATATAAGAAGAGGGTGAATAGGAGCAAGAAGTCTGCCAAGGAAGTCATCTGCATTCATCTGTGCTCAATCTGGATAGTGCTGAAGAACGACACTGTCACTAACTTGCACCAAAAGGCAAAGTGTGGGTTAGATGCTATTTTAAATCAGGTGGCCTGGGCAGAAATCAAAAATTAATTAAAGTGGAAAATACCATCTTTGTAAAAAGTTTTTGGTTTTGTGGCAAGGTCTAGTTGTGTGAGCGTGGAGATTTTGGTAACAATCTGAAAACTTCTGAACTGCTTAACATTAGCAAACAAAGTATGATAGTATTATATTTAGTAAGATTTTTCCTTAAAAAGCAACCAACCAAACCATTACTCAGTGAGGCAACTGCCGTTTTCTCTTTGTTTTAACAACAACTAAACAAAGTTTCACAAAATGTGATACCAAAATTTGGCCAGAAACTTCTGGCAGTTGGGGTTCTTTGGACCCTTGTCCACATAAAAAGCTAATTTCATAAATATTAGTAACTTACTGGAAAAATATATGCAGCCTATCTAGAGGTAGCAGAGATTCAAGTAGTAAATTGCAATATGTGCTGAGCTTTCTTTTCCCCCCAGTTTTATTTTTAATTCAAAAGGCTGTGCAGACCTTTAGTGAGAGTTTACATGGCAATGAGATAGGATTTGCTGAGAATTCAAGACAAAGTTGTGGTCTGGGTTAGTGTGTTGGCAGACTCGGTGCCACTGAGGGGGACGATGTGCCTCTGTATTTATAACAGCCTTAATGCACTCACTTTTAAATCTTTGATTTGGATTAGCTCTTCATTGAGGGTCATATTTGATCAAAACCTTTGTTCATGTAGTTCGTAAAATACTGCCTTCCTCCCCCAACCCCCCACCCCACCCCGAGAAGGATTTTAAAGCAGCTGAAGAAGCTTTTTATTTGCCCTGCTTATTAGAATTTAGATTAATTAAGTTAGTAATCAGATTGCAGGCATCATGTTCCAGGCCAGGAATTTCTTTTAGTTTATTTCAAACGTCACTCCCAGGGCAAATTCTGCTAAACTGCATTTTCATGCTTTGCTGAGAAATGATTGCAGGTTTTGATTTCCATTACAGAATCATTAATATTGTTAATGAGAGTTCTCATGGATAAGCGCACTTAAGGAGGATCATCCCTGGGAATTGGGGGTATTATAGTTTGAGCATTTGTTAATTAGATAGAATTGGCCTATGTAAGACTGTCAGATTTGAGGTGGATTTATATATTTATTTTTGTTTTAAGAGTGACTTTGGTTGTAGTGACTTGGGTTGTGGGATTGAAATTGGAAGTAATGTTGGTTTTTGTCGAGAGAGGGGTTAACGTTCTGATTTTTCATCAGTTGCTGTATTCATAAACCAGCCTGTTCTTCTGTATTGAATTCTGTCCAAATACTATTCTATAGAATTCACTTAGGACTTTTGCCTTCTTTTAATGAAATTGATAGAAAAGTCCTATTGCATCAAGTGGGAACAATATCTAGTCTAAAACCTCAGCCTTATGAATATTGTAAAATCAGCTCTGATGTCCTCTTGCCGATGACTGAGAAACATTTCATCAGAGCTCTTTTGTACTTCCCTCTGGTGGTTAGGGACTGAATATGAATTTCTTTTTTATCCTGACCACCTGAAAGCCTTCAAGATTGCATATCCAGCCAACTGAAAAATGTTTTTTGAATCCTTGCTTCACTCTATTTTATTTTTTTTTTCTTGAACAATAATATTTACAAGTCTTTGGGATTACCATACACGCTGAAGATTCTTTAGTGGTTCTCTGTGGAAGATTTCTCTATTTGTCTTGCTACATAAAAAGCAAATGGTTTGTAAAAGTTAAAGTTGCCAGATTGCCTCAGTGTAGAGAATGGATGGGAAATTCGCTGATTAAAGATTTTTCTGTGAATGGGAGAGGAATTAAAGCAGAGATGGAGCTCTTACAGCATCGAAGATATAATAAAAGCACTTAAGCTGTATTCCCTAAATGTGCTCTGCACCACTTGAAGACAAAAGTGCAAATACTTTCTAGGAGCCAAAATAACACTGTTGAAAGTGATGATACTGATCAACATCTTACTGATGCTTAATGGATGTAGCTGATTGCGAGATTAAAACAAATTAACTCTCACCTAGATTGTTTTATTACTTCTCTTTGATATATGAGTTCCCATCATTTTTCTCTCTGCTGTCTCGAGTACTGCTAAAACTAGGAGCCGGTGAATTTATGAGCTCAGCGAGTGCTGGCTTTCAGACAGCACACGGTATTATACTGCCCTAATATGTAAAATAGGCCACTGTACTCAGCGTTTGAGAAGCAGAAGATTGGCACAGTGACCACTGATATTTTAAGACTGGTTCTAGACCTGTCACTTGGAGGGAGAACTAATGTCATCTTTGTTTAAAAAAAAAAAAAGTTAAAAATAAAAAGTTGTCTTAGTTAAATTCTTTGGGTTTGTGTTGTTTAGAAGGTTTATACGTTTTTTTTAGACTACTGAAATTTAAATACATTTGTATTCATTATCATTGCATAGAAATTAAAGATTAAGCTATTAGTGTTCTCACAGGTAAAATGAGGAAAGACTCAGTGTTGAATGTGCAGAAGCAGGAGCAAATTCAACTGGAGTAATGAGAAAAGTATGGTGTTTTGTCATTACTGATGTAAGGTCAGATTGTACAGTAACAGTGAAAGGGGAAAGAAGAAAACCCAAGTAGTCTGTGTAGTTGTATGCATTTAGTATTGATTCTTTTTTCAGGCAAAGTGCTGATGCAGAACTAGAAGAAATTCAGGTTTCGGTACTCAGAGCTTTTCCCCACCCCCAGCCGTGTACTGGATCAGTATCTGTTCCATTTTATTGCTGGGTGGAAACAACTGGGAGAAAGCTGACTCATATTAATAGACCCGACGTCCCTTCCCTCCTGGCGCCTGCAGCTTTGAGTGACAAGGAAGAACAAGGTGTGGTGGCCTCTCCTCCACCCCCCTCAGCGTGCAAGGGCTGAAGGAAAACTTTAGCTTCCCGTCCTCCTGTCCCATTTTGTGTAGCTTTTACATGAGAGGAATGTTATTTTGAGCCTTCATTTTTAACATTGTCAAAGTAATCCACTTAACGTGTGATGCCCATCTCTAGGAAGTTTTCCAACTTGCATAAATACCTGTCTATTTTGTCTATTTTAAGCTGCTAGTGGGGTGTATAGAGGTTTTTTTAACTGTCCTTTATGCCTCTGGGAAATGTTAATTGGGGAATTGATCTGTTGATTAGTGTTAAACAGTTACATGGACATTTTTGCATATATGACTGATCAGAAAGGTTTTCGAGATGCTTCCTATTCCAGTCTGAAATTATAGACAGCACATACAGAAGAAATGTTCACCCAACACTTCAGTATCTGTTGGGTGAGAAACATGAGAAAAACAAAGAAATAATTTTAGTGGATGAGATTTTGTGTTACTTCAACTAATGAACTCTTAGAGTGTGGGTAACCCTGCAAGTAATCAGAGACATTCTGAAACCCAGAGCTACCCCGTTGGGTAGACATCTGTGTTACATGATGTTCTCGGTTGATCAGACAGATTACAAGCCTTTCATTGAACTTTGCTGCAAAAGTCAGTGTAAACTATACAGAAATAGCATCATATATGCAGATCTAACTTGAAATTAAAAGTCAAACAAAAAATAAAGTTGCCCACGTGTGCTATATCGTACTGTTACTATCCCTATAATCTTTTTGCATATTTCTTTTCCTTTTGTTACTGGGGTTTTGGCGTGGTACTTATTCTTTTTGGCCTTTGGCCCTTGTCAAGTATGTGACTTCAGAGAAGGGACACTTGAGAACTGATAGTCCACAAAAGCAAAATAGGTTCAGTCTTCTTTTTCCTTGCGGTAGGCTTTGATAACTAAGGTGGCAGGATTTGTAAATGCCAGCCGAGCAGATTGCAGGAGGAGAGCTCCATTACCACAACAGTCTCTTTTTATGTTTCTTTAAAATCAGGGCAAGGCTATCTTAAAATTAATCTGCCACTGCTGATGTAGCTACTGTTAAGAAAGCAGGACAGGTGTAAAATGATAATAGTTGCTCAGTTCAGCCTGTAGGCCTGCCCACTGTGTTCTGCACCGATAGCAGGCCACACAGCAGCCTTGCTGGAAGCCTTACTAAAAGGGAGTTACTGCGGCCTAGTCTTGTGTTTGGCAGGACATGAAGCTTTTACAAAGTTTTCCAAGGCGTACACGGAGTCTACCCAGACTTAAGATGAAGTACTTATGTGCCCCGTCCAGTGTTTAGGTTTAGAAGTGAGGCCACACTAGCAAACGAATTTATTTACTCACAAGCAAGTCTCCTGGCTGAAGTAGAGAAGTGCAGAAGGTGTAAGGAAGTTGTAAAACCACCACTTTGCTTTCAAGAAAACGTTTATAGACTGTATGTAACGCATGTATATTTTCAAATTGCAGCGCCCCTCCTTTTTATCCCAGTTCTGAAGACTTTGACACTATATAAAACCAGTTTCCACACTGACATCTGGTGGTAGTTCTGAATGGCTGTGTTGCTCAGAACGCTGTATTTTGCAGGTCTAAGCATTAGGTGCTATCCCCTCCAGCCCTTCTGAAGTGATCTTACAGACATCTTAACATTTCAGATGCTCAGCACCTTTATGCAGCTTCCTACAAAGCAAGGAAAGTAATGAATAAATGAGTAGTTCTTCAATAGTTTTATCTCATTTTGCTCAGCTAGTATGATGCATTAAAAAAAGTGTCTGGAGTGTGTGAGGGGAAATGGTACTTGACTTAATTCCTTTCCTGTACAAGCACATTCACATAGTTTTATTGAGGGCCTGTTTTACTGATGGTGTATCTACAGACGTTGTATGGAGTATCTACCTCAGGAGAAGGGCCACATTACACATAGTCACATTATGTGGCTGTGTCCAGAGTCCAAAACCAACTGTCGTGGTGATCGTTTGACTCATTCCAGCTCCAGCCCCAGTCAGGACTGGTGTGTCTCAGTGTAACAAACAATAGAGGCCATGACAAAGCCCTTCAAGATTTCCACGGAAATAGTTGCAAGGGTTGCTCTGTCCCTCACCTTGATATGTATCAGGTTGATTTTAAATTCTATTTAACCAGTCAGACAACTTGTAAGAGTGACTGGTTTAGGAAAAGGAAATTGCCGAGTTTTATTGTGCCATGGCTCTGTGAAGTCATTTAATATTCCTCCCTCATCGTATAGGTTACACCACATCACATACCCTTTGCATATTATGACTGTAGAGTAAGCTGCTTATAGAAGATCTGTAGTTCCTTCCCAGTGGATAAAATCCAGAGTCCCTCATTTTTTATTTAGTTCTGGCTCAGACAAGCTCCTGTAGGCTCAGCAGACAGTTTTTTATTAAGTTTGTGAATTATGGAGCTGCTCCTTCCATGGTAATTCGTTATACGTGTGTAAACCTGAGCTAAGCACTGCTTTCCATTGCCAGAGTAATGGCAGCCATTGGTTGGTCCTGATGCTGCAAAGGTTTGCTTCAGGTATAACTGCTGTTTTCTCTTCTGTGAAATTTCTGTGTGAACAGAAACACATTAAGAGAATTCAATTAAATAATTCATTTGGGCGAACAGATAAGAATGTTTCACATTTAAGTAGCTGCTCATTAATATGAATAATGGTAAACAGTTGAAGAGTTTGGCATCTAAATCAGATAGTTTAATATGGTATAAAATTCACTATAATCAGTGATGAGTAAAGAGGGTCATTCAAGTCCCAAAAGACTCTGAATTACTCATTATATTTAATCTTTTAGGCAAAATAGCTTTTATGAATAGTGCTAATTGATCTGATAAATCTCAAAGGATGTTGGAAAGGAAATTAAGTAATATATTGTTTTAATATCTGTAATGCATAATTGCTGAAAACTGTTGCAGTAATTTTATTTTTTGTGGCTTCAGGTTAGCCTCAGAATGTTTTATCTGCCTATGTTAACACAAATTGATATCAGTTGCTTTGAATTTGTATTCATTTTCACTTACTCATTTATTTTACCTTGTTGCTTACTGTCTTTTTACACATTTCTCCGTATTTATTGAGCATTTGGTAATTATCTCTCTCTCTATTAAACAGGCATTATTGAGACTGCAGATCGCCTGGATCGTGAGACTACTTCACATTACTGGTTGACTGTTTATGCAACAGACCAAGGCGTTGTGCCTTTATCATCTTTCATTGAAATCTACATAGAAGTTGGGGATGTTAATGACAACGCTCCTCAGACCACAGAACCGGTTTATTACCCAGAGGTCATGGAAAACTCACCAAAAGATGTGTCTGTCATTCAGATCGAGGCGTTCGATCCAGATTCTAGCTCAAGTGAAAAATTAACCTACAAGATTACAAGTGGAAATCCACAGGGATTCTTTTCAATAAACCCCAAAACCGGTAAGTACAACATCATGTTTTATATTACATACGAATGAATATTTGCATAAATATATAAACCAAGTGAAATCAAGGTCTCTGGTTTAACGTTGTAACTGTGCTTTCACAAGAGTTAGAGTTAAGCAGGTATCTTGGGCTGTGTCAATATTAGGAAGTTACACAAACAAGTAGAAGAGGATTTGAGAATGAAGCAGTTGGTTCAAAGTACTTGACAACCACATCACGTGCATTTGGGGAAGGTTTACTTCAGGGTAGCTCCACAATAGACAGGTAAACTCCGTTTGCTTTTGTAGTGCAGTAAATATACTCTTGGAATATGTTTTTTAGCATAATTTCATCTGAACTGTTTTTAGCACTCTGTCTTCCAATTTTCATGCCTAGGTTTGTTGTGGTTGTTTTTTTTTTGTCAGGCTTTTGGGTTTCTTTTTTTCCCCAGGCAGTGTTAGTCTAAGCAATGCAAGCCATTGATTAACTGCAAACTCCCTTGTCCCACAGTCAGAAGGGCCTGTTTTTGTAAGTGTCTGTTACTGTTGTAAGAGATAGAAAATCTGGAAGATAATTTGCAGGTGTGGTAGTTATGTAAAGAAACTCGGTGGTTGTTTGTAAAGCTTCTGAAAAAAACATACTGAGGTTTTAATGGGAAAGTACTAATGCAAGAATTGACTGACCTTTTAGTAACTGTGAATTACACATTCTGAAATGTGTGTAGGGCAGAGAGATGGGGAAACAATCAACCATTTTAACTGAAACTACAGAGCGATTTTTGACAACGGTGTAAAGGTTACCTACCATCCCTTGCTTCTGAATGAAAGTAGAGAAAATAGAATATATACTAGGTGTTTTTTCCACATATATTTCATAAAGGTAGAGAAGGGTTTGGTTTTAATTAAATAATATTCTGCTGGGTTGGGCACATCTTAGCTTTTCATATGTTGCATTTAGGTGCTATTTCACAATATAAATGACAGGAGATGCTTCTGATTCATTCAGCCAGAAATTTCTTCTCACAATCCACAGATTTTCAGACTAGTGGTGCCGTAGGGTTGTAGAGAGTGACTTTAATCTGTAACAAAGCTCTAGTAGTAGAAGGGAGCAATAGAAGCCTTATTCATTGAGCTCTTGTTCATTCATGGAGGGAATTTCAGGGGACTTAAAGGAGCAAAAATTGGATGAAAAATATGTTTTGAAGGCTGGGTTGACGTTATGGCCTTCATTCTGTTTCACAGTTGTTTCATCTTAGGGTATGAAAGACTTGTGAGCTGTATCAGCTGTAATTGCTGTGTCAGCAAAGCTCTTGAGTGCAAACACAGGTATGTTGTTTGGGTTATTTCTGACAATAACTTCTTTGTCAGCACGTGCTGCATCTGCTCGAGAAGACATTGCCAAGAGGCACATATGCAGTAGCTGTAGCAACAGAAGATCTTTAGAATGGTTAAAGCCTATTTCTAAATACTGTATTTACAGAAGCATTGATTTTAGAACAAAGGCAGCCTAAGAAGTAAACCAAGAAGAATTCAACCCCAAACTCTGGTAAAGTGAATGCAAAAACTCTGTGTGTGTGCGTGCTTTATTTCTTTGTACTTCTCTGCTTACACATGTCCCCTCATCTGTCTGTTTCCTCAACCTTTCTGGTTTTGAAAAGCACTGTTTGCTGCCTACTTTGCTATTTCTTGTCATCTCAACTAGTGATATTGGTAAAGCTGGGAGTAAATTGCATGTGAGTTGGGTAGAAAGAGCTACATGACTGCAGTGCTCAAATTGCAAGGGGAAATAAACCCTATCTACATTAATTTACTCTTTACTGTATAATTCACCAACTATTTTGAGTTACTGTTTCCTTATTTTCTCTGTATTTTTTCTCTTTCTCTTTCTTCTGGTCCTTTCCTATTCCTCTCTGCTTTCTTTATTATTATGAACTTGTTCTTGTGCAACCTGCTGTAGGAGGACCTGCTTTGGCAGGGGGGTTGAACTAGATGATCTCCAGAGATCCCTTCCAACCCCATATCATTCTGTGATTATGCAGCATTTTCCAAACTTTTTTTTTTTTTAAAAAAAAGGCACTTGCATGCTTCCCTTGCCTAAGTTTTGAGTTGAAGAAACATCTTTACTCCTATTTAATGGGTAGAAAAATTAGGACAGCGGGAGATTGTGACTTGTCTTCAGTCAGAGTTTGTAGTTTTCCACATCAGTGGCTTACTGCTGATCTCGTTTATGTTAGAAAGGGAGCTTGAGGGAGCTCAGCACACTAGATGGTGAAGTGATAAGGAACACTTAATAGAAAGCTAATAAAGATTTTCTGTCAAGAGAGTTTCTTACGTGCCTTTATTGTGGCATGCATACTATAGAAGCAGGCAGTGTGGTCTGAAGTCACTCAGCTCTGTGTTAAAGGGAAAAAAATCCCAACAAAACCTTAGTGGAAATTATTATTCAGTTGTATTTCAGAATACAGGCACTAAGAAGAAAAGAATCTCCCTCTGATTTACATTGAGCAGGAGGTTATATTTTTAAAAATATAGTTAAAATCACAGTGATAGGTAAATTAATTTATATCTCTTACTGTTAAAAAAGGCTGAGAGAGCTGGGGTTGTCCAGCCTGGAGAAGAGAAGGCTCTGGGTAGACCTTAGAGCAGCCTTCCAGTGTCTGAAGGGAGCCTACAGGAGAGCTGGAGAAGGGACTCTTTGTCAGGGAGTGTAGTGGTAGGATGAGGGGTAGTGGTTTAAATTGGAAGAGGGGAGAAATTCTTTCCTGTGAGAGTGGTGAGACACTTGCCCAGGGTGCCCAGAGAAGCTGTGGCTGCCCCATCCCTGGAGGGGTTCAAGGCCAGGCTGGATGGGGCTTGGAGCAACCTGGTCTGGTGGGAGGTGTCCCTGCCCAGGGCAGGGGGGTTGGAACTGGGTGGTCTTTAAGGTTCCTTCCAACTGTAATGATTCTAGGACTCTATAAAATTGTAATGCTAGACAAACAGAGAGGAGGGGAAGAAAAGAAGTGGGCAGAGGAGCAGGGAAACATATTTGTCTGGTTTCTCTTGTGTTCCCAGCATGCACTCATATATAAGTTTAATGAATATTTAATAGCTAGTTGATGTATATTGTCTTCCTATTATATAGGACACTGGTTTTCATGTGATCTAGCAGGCTGTCTTGGTTTTCTTGTACATGTTTGGTTTGAAACTGTCAATCTGCAGTAGGCGCTAATGTAGTGATGAGTTTTGACTGAGGTTATCAAGAATCATAACTTCCCCACTCTCTCTTCTATCTGTTAGAAATCAGATATAATTAACCTGAATTGATCTTATTTGGGGTGAAATCATTTTCACTGGGACTTGGATGTTAAGTAGTTTCAAAAATCACTTTAAAAGCCAATGCTGTAGTTATAACACTGTATTTTATTTCCCTCAATTAAAATAGGTGTTGGATCAAGAGCCCATTTGACTAGAATTAGGGGGATCAAATCCTGTCTTGTTTGCTTATGCAGGTGTGTTTCCTTTGTTTTGACCTGTGAGGCCATTGCCACTGCAAGGTACTTGTCAAAGAAGAGAAACCTTCACAGGGCCCCAGGTTTCCCTTCCAGCCAAAGGGCAGATAGGGCTGGAATATGAATCGGGTCTTTAACTGTATCCCATTATAACACTGGAAGTGGCAGAGTATGAGAGTTAAGTGTGTGTGATGTTGTTATTTCGGTCCACTGTGCAGCCCTGAAGGCAAATTGAGGACTGTAATGGCATTCAGTCCGAGTCAAGGAAAGGCCAGAGTTGGGATTCTTAAAACATGTGGTGAGCGCTAAAAATATGTTCCAGCTGATACTGTGTTATTGTTTCTTCTCCAGGTCAAGGATTCATCTTTCTCTGTCTCTTTCTAGGATTTAACACTATGGTATTGTGGTCTGTGGCTAGAACTCCCACACGTAACAGTAATACAGATTACACATAGAATAACCTAGATGTAACCTATGTCAAGTAAAATATTGCTTTCTGTTCTCTGTGAGCAGCTGATTCATTTCTAGAACTTTATTGGCTCCACACTAAGGTGTGTGTCTTTGTGCAATAATCCTGAATTAGACCTATGTAGGATGTACTTCATCTTTCACAGAGAGAAGAGATTTCTTTCCATGACAAGAGCCATCGATGCACTGGTCTGATTATCAAAAATACTACTAGCTGAAGTAGTATCTGTGTGTTTCTTACAGTGATCAGTTTCTGAGTATCCCCTTCAGTAAATCTTCACGGACACTTAAAAACATCTTTCTTAGTTGAAGTAATTATAAACTAACTTAGTTAAAGATGGGTGGTCAAGTTTTCCTTTGCACGTAGAAACGCTGTTTCACTTTTTGGAGCTGGATATAAAACACAGTACATCACAGGACATTTTGTAATCTTTTCAGATATAGCTGGCCTTCCATTAAAGCAAATGAAATTTAATTTTCTTTAGTTTTGGAGTTTCCATGTAATGAAAAAAGGCTGCTGTGAGCATGAGTTGGCCAAATGGAATAACAATAGTTATCTTAATATTTGCAGGAAAAAAAATAGAGAAAAGACTAATTCCACAACTTTAATACTCAACTCGAACATATCTTTAAACAAATATGTAAGTTATGGCAACTAATTTATATGTGTTTAACTTCTTCCAAAATAGCTTATAATTAAATACAGACGTAATTGACAGGAACGGTGAAGTTCCAAGGCACTTTAATATGTTTAGATGGAAGGAGTTGGAGTTGGCAGAATCTGGTAGCTCTTCAGAACACATGTCCTGGGACTCTCTGGTTAATCTCAGCATTTAACCCTGGAGCTATTGCACTGAGGATCAGAAAAGATTTGCACTTTTAGCAACACTCACGTGAAGCAAGGGATTACAGAAGAGTAAACAACTTCTGGGGCTTGTGCTTTGAAGCTTCCAACTTACAAGGTTTTTTGTGTATGTATAAGAGAAAGTAGTTTAGTAATTTTTTTCATTTTCACCCAGTTTATTGTGGGTGTGGTTTATTTGCTTGTTTGGGTTTTTTGTTTTTCTTTTAACATTTTGTAATTACCTTGTAACAAGGCCAAAGACTTTGAAAAACTTAATTATCAAAGCAGTCTTAGTTGCAGTTCTCATATTTCATCGGATGCATTTGGATACGTTTTGTTTGAGAAAGCAACAAATGGATGAAAATGGATGCTTTGAGGAAGGAGTAATTAGCCATTTCACTTAAAAGGTAGTGGTTCAACTCCAGTCTAGTTGCAGGACTGAAAAGTTTTACATCTCACTGATGTAAACTCGTGGTTGTACTTACAAAGTACATTGGAATTATTACATTGTATGAATTAAATTGCTGAATATATTCATTTTTACACAATCATCTTGAGTGGACCAGATTCCTACTTTTTCCATCTTTGATTCTTTCATATTATGAGATCTTAATTTACTTTATTGCTTTTGAAGAGGAAGCATGAGAACCGGTAGCAGGATTACAGTAATTCTTAGAGAAAGTGGAAGAGGTACAGTATGGCATCCACTAATAATAGCTGATAATACCATTGTATATAAGTGCATATTTATGAGCTGGTTATGAATGATGGTTATATAATTTCTAATGTGTATTGGGTTACCCATTTAGAAACGGATCTGTTAGTGCCAAATCAGGAGAGAGTTATTGTATTTATTTTACGAAGAGCTTTCAATCAAAACATGTGATTTCTTTCTGTCTGAGACGGGAGAGTGGGACAGGCATTAAATACAAGGGGGTTGTTGTACCTGGTAGTATGGTTGTAGTAAGGGTAGTATGCAATCTGACAAACTGGCTCCCCAATTTAAAATGTCTACTTACAGTTCCCCAGAGTGCCATCGTAGTGGTCTAGAATAAAATTCTTTTTCTGTCATCGCTTCCTGTGTTTTGTAGTTTCCTTCTATTTTTATTCGTTAAATTGCGGGCTTGCAGACTTCATGTGAATTTAGAAGAAAGGTGTTTGGCTTTAACTGATCGACAATAAGGGCTCAACAGGTCATATGTAAACGATGGACATTTAAGAGCTGAGGTGAACATCCTTAATTGCTCAGAACTGGAGCCATTAGACTGAACTGTCTAAACAAAAGGAGCTGACGGAATTCCCTCAGGCTCTCTCTGTTTCCATATGGATGGGAACAGCTTTGCCATGCCATAATTTTAAAAAATGGCTGCTACTCAACGATACAGCCTTTGTATAATTCATATCTCAAATATTGCTGAGTTAAAGTGCCTGAAAGAAGCTTGTAGTTCTTCCTTGTAAGGGTCAGAATATACATTAGAATGGCAAAAATCTACATTTGCATAGTGAAAGGAGTTCCAGTTCTCCTTGATGTTTCCGAGCAAGAAACTGGAATCCTAACCAGGTAGGACGAGGAAAGACTTGTGTGCTTTTTGTGGATTACCTCGCCCAGGTATTCAGGCCCGAAATAATTTCTGATCTTTTTTGCCAAATTGGTGTGTTTATTTCTGCTCCCCTACAGCTTCCGTTACGTTTATTGTACTGACTCTGTTTTGGCTCAGGGTTTAGGTCTGAGCAAATAACACTTTGGCCAGAAGGCACACCTCACTTGAGAAATTAAAAACACTAATAGCAAATGAGGCAGGGGGTTACTCGATGTTGCTCCAAGGAGCAGTTTTTGAGTTGGATTTGCAAAAACAAAAATACAAAAAATGCAAAAGTATAGCTTTCTATGCCTTTAATGCAGCCTGATAGAAAAATGATGCATACCTCCAAAAACTAGACTGGGCTTCATAACCTGGTCAGGAGAATGACAAAATGAATTTTGAGTGTTAATTTCCCCTTATTTCAGGTTCGCAGGTATAAAATAGAAATAATTGAGCGACCTAATTGCTGGGGAGTGCTGTGAAGATATATTCATTCATATTCACGAAGCACTTGGGTATTATCATGAGAATGCCGGGGGACATTCCTTTGAGGAAACTAGTAATCCTGTGGTGTAGGAGTTAGGCCATTAAGATAAGGCTTTTCTTACACAGGGAATTCCAGCAGAAGCACTGAGTAATTGCCCATTTCAGAACCCCCTGTATCCCCTGCTCCCAAGGCAGCCTGAGTCTGTGCCCCTTAGTGCACACACGCAAGACAGGTTAAGAAGATAAGGCAGTCTTGGCTCAGGTTTTTCCTTTTCTGAGTGACTAAATCTGAAGATAAGTGTTTGTCTAGGATTTACTATTATTCTCTGCTCACTCTTACTACCTCAAGTGTTTGAAAGTACTTACACTAAATTGATCCTGTGGCAGTTTAGGATTGTGACAGTTTTTGTTTCATAGCTTATGCCATGTTTCAAAACGTGTATTGCAAAGTTAACAACAACCTTCAAATTAAATGCTGCTTTAAAGACAGTTTTATATATGCAGTCCCAAAATCAAACGATATCTTAATATAAAATGTTTGTTCTATCAAACAGTGTGATTAAAATTTTGGTAACGCCAAGCCTTTGGCTCTTGCTGTCTGTTTGTCTCTAGTAATTGTTAGAGCTTTATGAAGTTATAAAATGCTGATAGCTCATGGGTAAATCATCAGCCTCACGTGATTTTATCATTTTATACTGTAACATTTAAAGGCAGTATCTTTTGGTGTGTGTGTGTCTGATTTGGAGACAGTGAAGTGCAATAGGAAACGGGTACAGCTGCAAACAACTTCCATGGGTTTCCGATAACACTGGGCAATTGCTTTGTAAGGAAATGAAGGGCCAGGGACCGCACAGTAGTATTGCCTTCATTTTAACAAAGGAAACCTTTGTTCTTTAACTACTTGTGGGTTTTAATCCCATTTGACCTAGTATTTTAGAATTTGAATAAAACCAGTATTACTACATTGCACAGTAATGTGATTTAAAGTTAAATAAAAAGCCAAACACTGAAATTGTTCTTATTTCTTGTGTAGTTTGCAAACGATGCCAGGCTCAATTATTGTTAATTCGTGTCTCACACAGCTCAACGCATGTGTAGCCTCCATGTGCCCAACTCTTACCTGTAACATGCAGAGAAAATAAAGTATTTGATTACGCTGCCTTTAGAATGGATTTTTGTTTTATTTACCTTCACTGAAAATGTGACCAGAATGTCCCATTCTGGTGAAACTCCTGCAAATAGAGAGTGTTACATGAGCAGACAAAAGTTTGTATAGACATACATTTGGAAAGAGAGTTTTATGCTGAAAAAAAAGCTACTTTTATTTTCATTTGTAAATATTGTTTAAAGCACTTGAAGTGCTATTAGTGGTGTTCTTTGGAACTGGGGAAAAAGAAGCTCATATCTGTGAAATTTCTAATAACATCTTCACATCTGCTCACTCTACAATATTGAACAAATTTTCAAGTGCTAAATCCCTATACTATAGACAGCCATTAAAAAAACCTATTTGCAAACATTTATATAGAGATGAGTTCTTTTGAATTTTAAGTGGTGGTGTTGGGGCTTGTTTATTTATTTCTCTTATTTATTCTCTTCTATCTCTTTGGAAAAAGAAATGGTAGGAGCTTCTCCTTTTTAGTTGGAACTACATAAAACCTTCAGGTCCTGCCCTGCATGATCTGTGTTGTAAAGCAGCACTTAGGAAAGTGAGGTTTTCTTTCAATTTTTCCACATTCTTATGCAGAAATGGTGATGGCGTCAGACTCCCTTTATATCGTATATTCCTTTGAGCTGGGATATACAATGTGTGGAACTATAATTCTATCCATGGAAGAGACAGTGATCAGATACTGCTGTGAGCCACTTGCATTGTGCCACCTTCTCACAGTATAAGGGGTTTTGAAGATTCCAGTCTTGCCTTCGTGGGCTCTCTGAGCAGCATAACTTAATGGAGCATGTGTATATAATGACAATATAACATTAGTGTTGATCAATTTCCTATTAAGAGGAGATTATTTGGAATTAATGCCCTGATTCACATCTAGCTTGGCTTCATTTTTGAGTGATGGAAATAAAAGCTCAATCCCAGCAAAAACATGGCTCTGTGTGATGTCATATAATTTTTCCATCTGAAAAATTTACAGTGGAGTTGCAGTCAAAGGCTAAGTAGGAGTCAGCTATAAAATTCTTCTTCAGCTTTTCTGAGAGCTGAGACAAGACCTTTGGCAGCAGTTTACGTGATCATCTGTCATGAGTGTTGAATGGAGGTCTTTACAGATGGTTGTTACAAAGACACTTCCCTCTAAATCAGTAGATAAAAGACAGCACTGCATTCCAGACTTGTTCTAGTAGTATTCTGTCCTGTAAATGTAGGAAACAACATGCAATTAAAACAAAAGAAAAGGAAAACAAGGGGAAAAAAAAAACAAAGACAAAAAACCAAACCCAAAACCCAGCAGCATCCTATAAATCTTCACATTCTCACTTAGAAAGGAATGTTTTAGGGTTTAGGGAGTTAGAGGACATCAAAAGAAAGCCTGCAATGGTTTTGGAAATATCATCATATTCTTAGTGTCATTTGAACAACTTTCTCTGTACTTTTGTAAATGCATATGCCATCCAGGATCTTGAATCTGTCAGTGTTTTCAAATTTAAAAGACTGTATTTTCAAATTGAATGGTCACTTCTGAAGCTGACAAAGGAAGACCAACCGTCTCTTGCAACTTGGTGAGCTTTCTTAAGGAAGTCCTCATGGTTTGGATTAATAAAAAATCCAAGTAGCGAAACAAACAAACAATACACACACACACACAAAAATTAATTCCAGCAATGAACACTTGGAAGGTTAATTTTCCCCATCCGTAAGCCATATCTTCAAAATTTGGAGGGACAGGATTTTGCCCTGTTAGCTAATTTCATATCCATTCTCTACAAATTGTTTAATTAAATATTATGTTTCACAGTTTCATATTTTAAAACGTAATGTTAGTTAAAACATTATGACTGTCTCAGATGAGTTTGTCTTTCATGAGGTAATAATTTTGTCTAGATTAAAATGAATGTTTTTAACATTAAGATGGATTTTATGTGGCTCCTCTACTCCCCTGTTTTGTTTTGGGTTCTTTGGTGGCATCAATTACTAGTATGGTGTTGTAATGGGATTATGAGCTACATCTAAGCATGAAAGTCTAATATTTTTTGCTGGTGGTATTTTATGACTTGTGTACATTTTGTTCCAGTGGGTGGTCTCATTTGTCTTTATGTAAGGAACCCTTTAAGTGTGCAACCGAGATCAAACACCCCCCCCTTTACAGTTTTCTTTCCAAGGTGGTTATAATAAGAGAGACCAGTTTAAAACTAGTACTTCTGCTCAATTTTCTGGCATCCTGCAGGGTTATTTGGAAACTTTTCCCAAGAGACTCTTATTATAATTTGCTAAATATGAAGAAACTTTAACTAGACATTGAAACTTCTTATTTTGCTGTAATTATCACTGTAATTTATCAAAAAGCTTTAAACAGCAGTTCTCAGTTTAAAAAAAAAAATTAAAAATCTACTAGTATAAAACTTGCCATTCTTCCCTCATAACACATTTTTTTCTGTTTATAGAGTTTTATTAACTGACAAAAAAGAGTTCAATAATTTATCCTATAACTTACAGTAATTCAAAACTAATCCTGTCATTAGTTATATCTTGTGTAATTGCCACCAAAACACTGGTTTGTAACTAAAAACCAACCCTGACAAAAAACGTTGAGTTGCATGAGGGCAATTGTGACATGAAGGCAACAGCCAACATGGAAACCTGCCCTGATAATCCTTTTTAAAATCATGTATTCCTAATCACTGTGATAAAGTTTTAAATCTCAGTGTTAACATTCAGGTTGTTTGTGTAGCGAGGTGTAATTGCAGCGTATGCAGAATTTGACTTTAGTCTTGTTATTTTACTGTAACTGCAAATCTGCTGCTTGGTGAATACTTTCTGTTAACTCAAAGAAACAAGTTAAAATTAAGTTTTGCATTTCAGAAACAGTCTTTACCAACAGTAAATAGCTTTATCAATGGAGTAAATTGCAAAGACTGTGTATGTTCTTTCTTTGTGAATTTGTCAATCTTCCTTAATCCACGTGTGTGTTGCCACAGTTTTATGGGAGATTAATAATGAAATTGTAAAACTTCTGTGACAGAGGCAGTGGCCTCAAAACTAACCTCAGTCTTTTAACAATTGGTCTTAAATCCTTCTCTCAACTGATCGTGATTTTTTTAAAAAACATATTGACAACTCAGCACTGGCTACAGTAAGCTGAAAAATACATTTCCTTTGTCCAGGGGGAAAAAAAACCCAAAAGCCAAGTTTGGAAAAGAGCGTGGGGTTTCTGTCTTTGTACAAACACCATAAATGCAGTAAGATTCTGTCGGGTTTGAAAAGATCTTTCCAGATAATGTGAGATCTTACAGCAATAATTCTGTCTTTAATTCTTGAATATGGTATGTCTCAAAATGAGATAATAAAGGTGAGTGATAAAGTTCAGGTTACTTAAAGAGTTAATTACTAAAGGTATTTGAGCTTTGAATTGGTGTGGCTTAAGTATACCAAATGCTGCTAAAGGCAAGAGTCTTTTTGCAAGGTAAGCACAGAGATAACAACAATTTATAGTCTTCTCTTGATAATAAGATCAAAGTTCATTCTATGGGAAATTTATCATCACTTGTTAGCTTCTTTTCAATAATCATACTTGGGTCATGGTTTAATTTCAATTCAACATTTTAGCTATTTTGTATTATTCATTAAGCACCTTTTAACAAAGTTTTTCTTTCATTTCATACTGCTAATGACTTACACTTCTGGTCTTTCTATCCTTTTGTGGATGAGAGGAACAAGCTACCAGAAGAACATGACTGATAATTAAACTGACAGCAGCCTAAACGCTCTCAAGTACTCAATATGCAGAATCTTAGAATTAGGTTTATTTTTCTGGTATAGCTATTTGGGGTGTGTGTGATTATTGATATATTTCTTTTCATTATTCCCCAAATAGTGTTACTGCAGAAGCAGTTATACCACTGTCTTAATAAATCCAGACTGCAAATAGCACTTGGTGACTAATCCAGACTGAAAATAGTACTTGGGGCCTAATTAGAGTATACAAAACTTTATGGTTTACTTTGTAGGACACATTTGAACAGTTTTCTATAACAGAGGGATCACGAAACACAGGTTTTGTACTTCATTTGACACCTAGTTGGACAGGACAACTTCATTATTTATATAAAGTGTTTTTTCCTTCTTATACCATACGTTAAAAATCTTTGGTGGGTTGCTTGTCTTTGCTCCCTGCTTGCAGGCTCTGAAATGATTAACGAGCATTTTGATCAGCAAATTCCAGGTCTTTGTATCTGGATGCTGTTAAAATAGTTCAGGGATGTGACTCAGCTTCAGATGTGCACCTTGCACTTATACTTTGTAGTAGCAGGTTTGAATAGTTTAATTGCCTGGTTACTGATTAATGTGGTAACTGCTGGGATGAAATATCAGCCATAGGATTAAGTAACTTATGTTTTGACCCTACATACAGTATCTTGGCAACAAGTAGCAAACTCATAAACACTGATATTACTGCACTTCAGTACATTTTAATATGCTGACACAAGGGCGCCGCTATGGCCTAGGCTACTTACCCCTTACTCCATGCAATCTTGATTTGCGTAGGTACCGAGATCTCAGTTTTTCCTTCACTTTCCTTGGAGCAGGATTCCAAGGTTAAAACATTTTATTCAGCTGCGATACATGGGTCAAAAATTATTTTTGTGAATGAAACCCAGACTGTGTGCATCAGCATTTGGACCAGGAATAAGGTAGCACCTAAAAAAAGGAGAAAAAAAAACCAAAACAACCCAAGGTGGCTGAGGGAATGTCCTACTGGCTTTTGCCCAAACTGCTGCAGATGGAAAACGAAGGGGGAAAGGCACCAAAGCCATGAAAGACTGGACTGGTTGAGTGCGGTTGTGCCCTTCTAAAGAGATAAGGGAAGACCAATATCAACACAGTGTACTCAGTAGGTGTCTACCCTTTTAATTTTTCTAAAGTTGTCTATTTATAGAGTGGTGTAACTCATTTTTTAAAAAATACCCTGTTAAGAAAGTTCATACGTGAAGTGGAAAAACTACTCTTTTAGCCCAAAAAGTGGATTTAAACTGTCTAGAAAAGTCTACTGTAAGCTGTGCCAGGCAGAAGTGATCTTTTCTCTACCGAAACAACCATATAGCAAAAGAGTCAATCCTGTATGGTATGCTTTCTCCTGTGTAGTAGGTCTTTGATTTTGTTTGGTTTTGAGCTCACAGCCTGCCTTCCTGGCGATATACCCCAATGGCACATTGTCTCGCTTATAATTGTCATCTACACATGACTGGTAAAACATGGACTTTATACTTTGCCAGCTGCAAAGTTGAAATCTGTTCTTAAAACTCTCTGCTATTACTTTTCATTGACCTGTTTTTATTAACTTTATTTACTTTGGTTGTTAAGCCTTGTCTTGGTTTAATAGAAGACAGGATTTGACTACAGTCTTACAAAAAGCATCTGAACATCTTGAGAACGGAAATATGGGCCTTTTCTGATGGTCACTGCTAGTAAAGTTAATTAGGTGTAAAATCAGTTGAAAGAAAGGAGACTGGAAAAACCAGTTGTCTCTCCGTGGCAGTGATGAAACAATCATGGATTGTCGTGCTCGTAATTTCATCCATTGAGATATTTGAAGCAGTTTAAAACAATGAGTAAAAAAAAGACAGTGAGACATGATGCTCACTGTGTTGTCAGGAAAGTCTAAGACATGACTTGATCACGTGAAGAACTTCCACGAGGAGGAATCTGTAGGCTTTTACACAACAGGAGGGTCTATTCCTCTCTCTAGATGGGAAAGCTGTCTTGACTTGGATGTAATACACTATTTCTTAAATGAGGATGATTAGTAGGAAGTCCTACCTTGAGGTGCAACAGCATCTTTTGTCACTTGAAAAGACTTAATTGGTCTTTCACTTACAGAACAATGTTGTGATTCCCCCCCCTCCTTGTTTTAGTGTTGCATTATGCAATAGTCAAACTAGGTTATCTTTACAGCCACATGTGAATGTAAAATCTGTATTTCAACTCCTGCACTGATTTATATATTAAGACCTTGTAAAGAAAATCCAAAGGTAGTGATCTGTCTTTTTGAGGTTGAAGTTGGGGAACAAAAGCTTAGATAACAGTACCTTAGAAGTAAATTTATCTAAAACTTTAAACTGATTGAAACGCACTAATGCACTCCAGAAAAAAAACATTTCTGCTGACTGTTATGGTTTGCATTCAACACAGAAGACAAAAGCTTTGTCGACAAAATGTGCCCTCCCGTATCATATTGAATTCCAGTGTCTTGTATCTGTTGAAGTTGGTGATAAAGAACGTAGGAGCTGCTTTCTGTATTTCCTTAAACCTTCAGTGCCAATGCATTAAAGATCAGAGAAACTGTATTTCCCCGTGCAAAGATCACTTTTTCTGCTGCTGCTGCTTTCATCACCGAGTTCATCCATGCTATAAAGGTAGATAACAGCATGGCATTAATATTAACATTCTCAGTGTGGTGCCCACCTAGGGTTCTGTGTGTTTTTAAAGAGATTGCCATTTCAGCATTGAATGGAAGCTGTTGTTGATGCGTTGTTTTTCAGACACAGAGGCAAACGTGATGGAACTGTGCACTGAGATGAAAGCTTCTATGGGATAAAATAAATCCCTGCTAATGTCAGCTCCCTTGTGCTATTTTCTGTTCCAAATGTAGTGGGTTTATTTATATTTATGCAATTGAATGCTGTAGTTGCATTTTTGTCTGTTTGTTTTAACGCTCTTTCCAATAGAAATCTGTAGTAAATTTTATTTGAATACAGCTGTAACCATTCTGATTTTTCACTAGATCTCAAATAGACAGCAGGTATCCCCGGCCTGTGAACTCAAAGGAGGAAGGAAGGGAGAATAATATGTGTTACCTCATGTGGGGTTTTTGTTATGGACGTCTCCAGTTAGTTTCTGTTCATTATAGTGTACTTCTCCAGCTAGTGAGGCAGAACAGCTGTGCTTTATCCAAAGACTCCCTAAATTATTAAGCCACTCTTATGAAAATGTTTCTGATGAGGTGAGTTTTGAAACATTACCGAATAGAAAAATTGCAGCAATTCTCTAAAGATACCATTTGCTCATCATTTAGAAATGTTTGTTGTAAACTTGTGTTTTCCCAAGGAAACTTGACCTGTAGCGTGCATTGATTCCCAGGTGGAATAATAGTGATGTGAATTACTGGAGCTCCTTGTTCCTTTTGGGGGAATGGTAGGAGGAGGCAGAAGGAAAATGGGAAAATATAACTGCAAACTGATGCTCTGGGAGTCAGTTTTGCCTCAAAAATGAGCGCTTTGTCACAGTGATCTGATTCCCAACACATGCTCTCATTTCTCCCATTCAGCAGTGAACAGATTCTTCCCACCTCATAATAAGGATTTTGAGACTGCTTGTGTTACAGACTTCTTCATCTTTTACTTGTCACTTCTGTAGGGATGTGGTGTATTCAAAGGTGTGATTAGTCGTTTATTTGTGGAGATGGAGGGACTTGGCAAAGAGATCTCCAAACTCTTTCAGAAAGGAGAAGGGAGCTCAGGCTAAAAAGCTCAAGAACTTTTGTTTTCAGTAGAAGGAGGGAAGTGATCGCTCCCGTCACAGAGACCTGACTTACAGTAGGTCCAAAGATTCTCCCCAGCCATCTTAATGTGCAGTCACAAAAGCCACACTGCACAGAACACTCAAGCTTATTATCACAGTCTTAATTTAGAAAAGCTCTTCAACAACTGATGAAATCTGTCAGTGCAGCGTTAAGCATTTTATAATATATGAAAGCTTGTAAAAAATGGAAAAACTTATTGATTTCCATAATCCAACCTTTTACAGCCTTAAGCTGTAGTGAAACACATCAGTGGAGCTAAATTTTCCCTTAGGAAAGGGACTAGCAGCAAAGAGTTAAATAAAAAGAATGTCATGCATGTGTATGTGATTCTAAATCCAGAAGTGTTACATTTCCTTTGTTGGCATTAGTTTCTGCTGAATATACAGGATATATATGGTGAAGAGTAAACCCTTCTGTTATTGGTCTGAAGTGTTTTAACAGGAGTGAGGCATGCTTGGATGAAAAGACTGGAAGTTTTAACAGATGGAAGTGTATGTTTTGTTCTTATTGGATATTTTTCTGCTTATCCATTTGAGTTGTATTGAGTTGTATATTCGCTGGCAGAAACTATACCTGGAACTAGCCTTTCTTTAACAAACTGTAGTATGTGGAGTAGTGGTACATGATAAAATTCTGTCTGAAGTGTTTGCAGCACGAGTGTATTTTTTTTTTTCCCAAAGTATTAGTTGGCATTTACTAGTGGTGGCTCCAGTTCTGGGTGGTTGTTGCTGGGCAAAAACTGGTAGGAAACTGTTAAAAGGTGCCCCCTTTCTGTTCTCATGTGTTAACAATTCTGTACTTGCTGCTGCTGTGAGAGATGGAATCTAATGCTATCAGAGGGTGTCGACTGAATATTGTATATTCAGAGAAATGCAAGCATAATGACATATTTCTGCTGGAATTACTTCATTCTTCCTGCACTCTTTGGGATCCTCCCTATCCTCAACCATTCAACACCCATCTCCTTTAGTGACTATGCTGAGATTTACCCTTTTCCCTTGCAACTGTGGTGAGTCTCGGGATGATTAATGCTTCAGGGGAAGGCTCTTGCTGGCTTTCTCCAGAGGTACTCGATAGAAAGAAGTGCTTTGGAGAGCTTGTGTATCCTGAAGTCAGCTACGAGTCCCTTTGCTCAAGGGAAGCAGGTGAGGCATCTGCTCTGCCATTTGTTCGTTTCCAATTAACAGTTCTGCACTGGTCCCCATAGAGCCTGTGAAAAGAAAAGCTGTGCCTTGACCAGCCTCAGCCAGGAAATTGGGAGAAAGGTTTCTTTAGAATATGTGACAATAAATATTTTCAGTTGTCATTCTTTACAGCTCTGAAATCTCGATGGGAAGATATTAATTCAAGGAGGTTAATAGCTGTTGTCACATCCTTCTTTTTTCCTTCCTTCCCTGAGCCTCTCTCTCCCTAAAATTCAGAGTACTAATGAAACATCATTTTCCTTGTTTTTTATTTTTTATTCCCCTTCTCTTTGTAATTAAAGGCAATTACTTCCTAATACCATGAAGATGTATCCTAAAAATTACACATATACATTCTGTGTGTCATAAAAGCATAAAAAGTTAAAGTAGGAGAAGATGATAGAGCTTTGTCTAGAACACTGGGTGTATATAATGGATTTAATACAATAGCAAAGCAAATTGCTGGAAAAACAAGGGCAGGTTTGACCATAATTGAAGCAGCCATTATTTGCATTTTTCAAAGAATAATTGTTTGACTATTTGACAGCTGAAATATTGCCTTATATGGGTTTTGTTAATATTATTTAGTGCAGGCTGTCTATTTTGTTTGGTATATGTAGATGACAACTCCATTTTGACAGGAGCATTGAGTAGCTGTGCCCTGGTTGTATACAGTTTTGTTTCTATTGGCCTTTCTTTTTAAGTGAAATGAAAATTTTTATTGCTTTTCTTGCTTATACTCTCTACTTTTTTTGTCAGCTGTGAGACAAAATTGAATGCTTTTTTGTTGTAGTACATCAACCTCGAAAATTTTATAAATGGATTTTAATTTTGCTTATAAGAGGGTTTATTAATAAAATGCTTACACTATGGTTAGAGAAAGGAACATGAAGAATAAAGCCTATGTTTTGCTCTATCTTTTGTCTTTAATTGGCTAATTGCTTCCCTGTTTTTCAGTTTGACAATTAAGGATATAGATGTCAGTGCTTTTCCATCACTGTGAAAAGCTGGGTACAGTTGCACAAAAGGTGCATTGCTGACATTGCAGCATCCTCTGTATCTTGGGATATTTGTACAAAAGGTCTCAAGACATTGCAGCATCTTCTGTATCTGGCATATGCTGGATTCCTGGTACAGAGAATATGGGATGCTTTGGCCAGCAGTGGCTTGAGTCAGGCAAATCCAAATCTTGGTGTTCGCTCCTTGAAAAGCCGAGTTCATTCCAGCAGGATTTACTAGCACTGCCTCGGTGCCATGTGAACACAGGGATGGCATTTGTGGGGCCAAATTTATCTGCAAACAGCTTAAGCTGGCACTTCTGCAGCAAAGAAAACTGAGTTATCCCTTGTGTCCTCATCCATGGCACTGCAACAACCCACACCACAGCAAACCGTTCAATTACAGCTGAAAACTGACTGAGTTTACTTTTCAAGAAACTCAGCAGTTAAGATTTTGAACCTACTGTTAGTGAGATTTTATTCAAATAAGATACTTTTGTATTTAGATTTCACTTTTTGTCACCTCTCCCTCTTTGATTTTCTCCATGTAAAGGAAAACTCACCATGCCTTCCTAGTCTTATATCAAAGGTGTATCAAACTCTTGCAACAGAACCTATTATTATGAATCAAAAAAAAAAGTCCTCATTCTCTGCTATTGCCAACAGCAACTGCTTGACTCCTTGTCATTGCCAAATCAAGGCAAAACACACAAATTGCTCTGTTTTCCACCATAACACATCTCTTCAGGTAATTCTTTTTCTGTTGTTATCACTAAAAATACAAGCAGATGTTTCTCCTGAAGAGGTTGGTAATTATTCAAATAACGTGTGTAAGCACCCGTTGAATAAGGTGCATAAACATCCTCAGACAAAAAAGCCTTCATGTGAGAGGATCACATACAGTATTCCTGTTAGAAGCATGACATTTACAAGTGTGTTGGAAAAATGAACTGTGTGTGTCTTAAGGGCTACAACAGCTTAGCTTTCAGATAGCAAGGAATATTTTCATGGCCCTTAAGAACTGGAAAGCCCTTCCCTTAAAGAACGTGTAATTTCTGCAGAAATAGAAGAAACCAGCAGAGAAGAAACTAAGATCGGGTGTATCAGTAACTACTGGTTTAACCTAACCTTCATTCAGATTATTTTCTTGAAGGCTCTGATTAATTATTCTTTTGTGTTTGCAGGTCTAATTACAACCACATCTAGAAAACTAGATCGAGAGCAGCAGGGAGAGCACATTCTGGAGGTAAATAATTTCTTTAGTTCTTTGAAAAGCAATGTCCCTAAGTCCATTGCTCTTGTACAGAGAGTTAAGTTTACCAGAGTTGATTAGTACATGAAGAATTTAGAGAACTGGATTTCAGAAATGATTTGCTTCTGTGTTCATTATGTTACAATGCACAAAACTACCTATCTTAGAAAAACAACATGTTGGGACTTTTTCTTAAGAATTAATACACAAATAAAAGGCAATATTTTTTTTTGTTTATATCTTGTTAACCAAGATTTTCTTTCAAGCAGTGCAAAGGGATGATTGTTAAAAGAAGTGTGCTTCCTTCTTTTTTTTTTTCCCTGTGTAATCATTGGAACAGCTGTTTCAGAATGCCTTTTGCTGAATATAGACCTTTGAAAAAGAAGTGTAGAATCTTTCTTTTAACATTGAGAATACAAAGAGGTTGTAAATGAGTCAACCTTTTTTGCCACACAACATATTTATCAATCACATAAGTAGAAGAGTTGCAAAATATGCATTACGGATTCAGAGTCCAAGACAATGAAATTTATGATAGAATTCTTTTATTTAACTGCATTTGATTGCCTGCAATTTATGTAGTACCTGTTCTTATTCTCTGTCAAACAACATGAAGGAAAAACACAGAGAGAAATGTGAGTCCTCTGGTTTCCCGGTGTTGCCATGCAGGGTGAAAGCACTGTGTTTCACCTGAAAGGAAGACTTAATTTTCACGGTGATAGTTACACGCTAAGATTTGTCTGGGACCTTTATTGTGCCTCTCCTCCTGCATGATAGATAAAGGACTGCAGTGTGAGTCGGCAAAACTAACATTAAAGCTAAAGAAGCAGGTCTGGGCTTACTCAAAACCTGTGGAATCTTTAGCAACGTTTTGTAATAGGAATGCAAGGGCTGCATGTATTCCTTGATAGCACAAACTATATCCTTTTGCAGAACTCCAGGGTCATCCTGGTCCTTTTCTAACCATTTGATGCATTGCAAGCTGGATTAATGCAGCTGTTGGACCAAATTTTTATCATTATTTTCATTTCTGTATCAGCTTTGGAAAGGACTCTTTGCACATGAGTAGCAATAGGGTAGAATTTCCTCTGCAGTAGCAAAGTTAATTAATTGGCAAATCTGTTTTAGTACTAGACATGTTATTCCTGTAAAGTCAGTATATTATTCCTTTTTAAATTACCTCTTTGAATCTCCTTGTGTCAGTTTCCCAAAGCACTTCATGTCAGTTATATCTCATTTCTTGGCCACCGCTATGCAGATTGATTGTAAAATTGGTATCTCATGACTTTTACTCCTCTGCATATTGTGCTGGCTTTTGTATTAGATTTGTACAGTAAATAATTTACATGGACCTGTTGGAACGGGTCCAGCAGAGGGCCACTAAAATGATCTGAGGGCTGGAGCACTTCTATGCAGACAGGCCGAGAGAGCTGGGGTTGTTCAGTCAGAAGAAAAGGCTCCGGGGAGACCTTAGAGCAGCCTTCTAGTATCTGAAGGGAGCTCCAGAAGAGCTGTAGAGGGACTCTTTGTCAGGGAGTGTAGTGATGGGAGGAGGGGTAATGGTTTTAAACTGAAAGAGGGGAGATTTAGATGAGATATTAGGAAGAAATTCTTTCCTGTGAGGGTGGTGAGATCCTGGCCCAGGTTGCTCAGAGAAGCTGTGGCTGCTCCATCCCTGGAGGGGTTCAAGGCCAGGCTGGATGGGGCTTGGAGTAACCTGCTCTGGTGGGAGGTGTCCCAGCCCATGGTAGGGAGGTTGGAACTGGATGATCTTTACGGTCCCTTCCAACTCTAACCATTCTATGATTCCATAAAATGAGCTGTGGATCATTCTCTGACCCTGAAGCCACAGCATTGCTTTGCATGTATATATGTTATCCCTGGTGCAGCGTGGCCATGTCCAAGTTGCCTGTTAAGAATGTTGCCTTTTTTAAGGTATCACATATTTTTTACAGTCTCACATAAAGGTAAATAAATCCTTCTTGTTTCAGCAATAACTATAAAGCGACCAGATTAAGCTGATGGCTCTTTAGTTTGGAATATTGGCTATTGCCTCCTGGTATCATTTACAGTTCTTCAGTTTTCCTTCATTTCGAATTCCCGCTGGTTGTTAAAGTGTTAAGTACAAGTCTGTGAAGTGTCCAACGAAACAACTCCTAACTGCAGAGCAAGGACAACAGACAGCACGGCCCAAAGCAGCCCTTTTTCCCATTTGTTAGTTTTATGTTGACACTTTTGAAAATAGGTTGGAAAGGAACCCAGAAATGCCAGAATGGCAGGCAATGTTATGAGCCAAGTGCTGAGCATCTGGCTAATTAATTGAGCATTGAAATGTTGACCAGATGGGTTGGTGGGTTTATTCCTTGTTTGCTATTAAATTTGATCCTTGATTGCACTCCTGCTTACATAATAGTAATTAATATGTCCCAGTCTTTTATTCCCAACTTGTAACTATTTTCTAAGTGCCAACTGGCACTTTTGAAAAGCAGTTATTTTAGGTTAGCTCCATATTATTCTCTCGTATCTTAAAATTCTGTTTGTTATGTCAGTAATGCCTTCAAGATTGATGTGGCATCCAAATCCAAGTAGGTTTTCCTCAGATTTGCCTTTTTTTTTTTCCCCTGCTTGGCTCAGGGCAATGCTAATTTTATGTTAACAAGAAGTTATTCCATACCCCTGGGAATTTCCTTGTTTGGGATGTGTTTTGTGTTTGGGGGTTTTCTTGTGAACTGAAAGATATGTGGTGGTGTTCCATTACAAGTACTAAAGGGAACAGATATCCATCTATGTGAAAGTCCTACCATCTGTTAGAGATGAAGATGAATATTTGCATTTTGTGTGTTTTGTTGTGGTTAATCACTTTACTCACACTTTTTCGTTGCCTTTATTGCCTGCAAGTTATACCATGTTTCATTTGTTTTTTCCTGTTCCGTTCTAAAATAGATGAGATCTCTGAGGCAGCTGTAGGAAAATCTGATTTAAAAAGAGCCCTGTTGGAAAGACCTTGTTTGAATTGAGCTTTAACGATATTCTTCTTAATAAAACCAGGTAACGGTAACAGACAACGGCATTCCTGCAAAATCAACAATTGCCCGGGTGATTGTGAAGGTCTTAGATGAGAATGACAACAAGCCTCAGTTCTTGCAAAAGTTCTACAAAATCCAACTCCCGGAGCGTGGTAAACCAGAACGAGAGAGAACAGTGAGGAGAGAGCCCATCTATCGAGTCATCGCTGCGGATAAAGACGAAGGCCCCAACGCAGAGATCTCTTACAGCATTGAAGATGGTGATGAACACGGCAAATTCTTTATCGAACCGAAAACTGGAGTGGTTTCATCAAAGAAATTTTCTGCAGCGAGGGACTATGATATCCTTTCAGTGAGTCAAAATCTTGTATATCACGAATACATGAAGTGTTCTTTTATCTTTATTCTCATTGCTTCTTACTCAGTGGCTGGCAGATGAGTGACTGCCATATCTGAAGGAAGAAAGCTTCAACAAATCCAGAAGTATTGTTTTGTGCATTTGTTTGGTTTGGTTTGGTTTGGTCTTGCTTTTAAAGGATGATTTCAGATGTTTGTATTGAGAAAGCGAATCAAGAAACTGCTGTTCTTTTCTAAAACTTGACAGATAAAGAACACGATGAGGGAACATAAAGAATCAGTTTGACTCTCTTTCGGGAAGAAAGCAAAATAAAAGTGAATTTATGGTAACGGTTTGTGCTACTATCAGGTGCTGCATCCTTTTTCTCCATTTGCTGCCCAGATAATGAAGGGCAAGTGGCACTTTGAGAGACACTTAACCTTTTTGGATCTCTCTCGCACAAGCAAACATGCTCAGAGCTTATTACTACTTTTCCATTTACGTGACATGATGATTTATGTGATCCCGTAGCCTAAAAGCTGTGTCTGTTTCACAGATTAAAGCTGTGGATAACGGTCGTCCGCAAAAATCATCAACTACGCGCCTTCACATAGAATGGATTCCAAAGCCCGTCCCACCCGCGGAGCCCATTTATTTTGAGGAAGCTTTTTTTTCTTTCACGGTGATGGAAAGCGACCCGGTTGCTCACATGATTGGCGTAATAGCTGTTGAACCTCTTGGAACACCACTTTGGTTTGACATAACGGGTAAGGATGCCTTAAGGGCTTTTATTATTAGAAACAAACGCACGGAGTCTGAGATACTAGAGGGCTCGTTGCAGCTGGGTTTCTTAATCGCCTTTCTAAATGATGCAATGTTTTGGCATTTTTTAGCGGTGGATAAGTATTTTTTTCCCTTATTTCATTATAAATCAGAATGGCTTTTCAATTTTTATCAATGCCACTATATATCAAAGATTAAAATTGCGTTGCAAAATATCTGCTGTGCTGCAGTTTCGGAAATGATTTATGAATATTGCGTCAGTGAAATTAAAACGGATCAAATCAATCTCATAGACCGTAGGATGAGGAAAGAAATAAAATGCCTGTTTTCTGCAAATCCAGGACAGTACACCCGAAGAGAGATCATACCGTTCACATTGATTTCTTGTCCTCGGGGCTGCTTCTCACTTTGCTCTCCCTTGATTCAGTACTAAAAGGAAAGCTTGCAATGTTCCTAGCCCTAGCAAACTTCTTCCTCTGCATATTCGTGCTGCTATATCATACCTGAACCTCTACCATGGAAAAGGGAATTCTGATCAGTGATGTGATTATACATTGATGCCGTGGTGACAAAATGAATAGCTCATTTCAATTTTAGGCTCACTCACTAGACCTGTTTGCTGTACAGCTGACACTAAAACAAGTTCTCTCCTGTGTTAGGTGCTTGAGAATCAAGGAGAACAGCACAGCCTTGTTTCAGGCGAGGTACCTTGTAGTGAACTGGTTCTGCTTCTAAGGCAGCCCCAACAGATTGGGATTTTCCACCACATTCACAATAGAGAGAAGGGATCCTTTTCACCTTGGTTACTGCTGAAAATTTTAGCTGTGAAAATGGTGTTAGGTTGTTGGGGAGAGCATGATTTGAATTATTTCTTAAAACATTAATTATTGTTAAGGTCTGTTTTGATGGTGTGCATTTCCTAAGGGATTCTGAGAACAGCAACAGTTAAAAAGAAAGTTTGTAAAACTGATACATGTAGGAGGAATATATAAATGCCAAATTCTTGAGAGCGTTCTCAGAAAACCTTCAAGCACAAGAGAACAGACACAGCTTTTCCCCGAAATGCCTGCTTCGTGTGTGAACAAATTGTGATGATATTGATAATAATTTTTAATGTATTAAATTTTTACATAGATTTTATTTTAATGTTTCTTTATAATGTATTCTGAAAAAAAAAAAGAATTCTTGTCTGACTAGATCATAGGTAAGTAAAAAGTGTTTGCATTTAGGCAAACCAAGGGGTTAGGGATCTGTACAACTGTGTGGAGGGAGTAAAGAGTTCGAGATGCCTCCTTGCATTCTCACAGGGGCAAAGCTCTGCTCATTTTGCAGCTGTATTTTGCAACTGAGGCTGCTTTTTCCAAACTCACACACAGATGTGGGAATAGAAAAGGAGAAAATACAAAAATAATTTAAGTGAGCAGGAGAGAGGAGGAGGTTTCATGTGCTCCAGTTCAAACAGGGTCATCCAGTCAACAACAGAGACATCTGTAGACCAAAAAGAGTCCATTAGAGGAAAGGTTAAGAAAGGAATATTGTCAGAAGAAGGTGAGTGGTTCATGGAAATGAAAGAGAGTAGGTAGAACAGGCCTCGGAGGCCTTGAGAGTTTCTATAAAGTACAGCAGTGGCATTTCCCAGGCTCTTTAATTAACAAAATTTGTTAATTAGATTGGGGATATACTTTCCTATTGTCCTTTTTAGCTTGCTTCAACTGCTCTGCACTCTGAAAAGTGTGTTCATCTAAATAGAATTCTGATGATAGTATTAATTTCATTTACTTCTTGTAAGCATGCAGCATGGTTTGGACATTTACATATTTTTTATTGTATGCTTAAAGCAGAAAAGAGATTATTTTCCTACTATTTCTAGAAAGACATATACAGAAAACTCAAAGAGGAAAGAGCAGAACTTGTCCATACACTGTAAAATAAACCATTTTATTTTGACTGTTTTCTTAGTAAAAAATGATTTGGAAAGTTTGGTATGTGATCATGTTGTGAAGTTATCTGCTACTCTTACAGGTGGTCATTTTACTGCCCTCTTTTACTGTTTCTAATAGCATGAATTAATTTGATTGACAGCTTTCCTTTGTGTTCTGTGCTTGCTTTCCATGCTTTCTTTCTTTTTGGCTGAGCCAGGAGACAAGCTTGCTAGTGAAGTATTTTACATCTTTCAGATGGCTTGTGACCTGAACTGTACAGCAGAAGGTATCTGCTGAGATCACATAATTTATTACCAGATTATGAGATCTGAAATGAAAGCGTACATTTATAAAATATTTATTTTATTAACCCTTCGGAAATCAAAGTGCTCACAGTTGCATTTGTGAAAGGTTCGTTTTTGTTTTGTTTTGTCATCATTACATTTATACAACATCAATTCAGAGCAGACAGTTTTGACTTTGGCCAAAACTGTTGCTGTTACACTTTCAGTGTACCAGATGCAGAAGTTTGGGTTGAGTTCTGCTTCAGCGGATTGCTGGGTATCACCACTACTACAAAATTTAGGCAAGGCCTTTGTGATTTCCTTGATAAGGAGGGAAAAAAAAGGTGGTTGGAGAACCTGTTCTTGTATCAGGGAAACTGAAAGAAGAGATTCACCCTACTCTTCCCTTCAAATGGAGATGTCTTTATTGAGACTTCAAATTCTCCTCTCCTAGCCATCTGAGAAAATGCTTAGAGACTCACTCTCTGGAGATGACACTGCTGCTGCTGGGCCAGTAAGAGGGGTTGGCATTCATTGAGACTAGAAAAATTATCTTATCTTTGTCATTATCAAATATCTTCAATCCAGTGAAGCAGAATCCAGCCCATCTTTCCTAAACTGATATGTCTGTCACGCAATGGAACCTTCTGACAATGAAATTCTTTCTACATGGGAATGGGGGCCCATTTCAGTATTTGCTGTTCTTGTAAATAAATAATATATATATATATTT
>VXBJ01003242.1:153704-202094 GCA_013400055.1 Nycticryphes semicollaris | reverse complement strand
AAAAATAAATCAATTTGCAATCTTTGTAACTTCACCCTCTCACTTGTAGCCTTGACTTTTGCTAAAAGGCATTCAGTGATTTCCAAATCATAACACAAAAAAACTGATTAAAAAAGCCCAGACCCACTCACGATGTCTGAATGCTATTCTTGTAAAATATAATTAGAGAAACACATGCACATAATTAGGAGAAATTGTTTTGCCATATCTAGCACTGGCTTGACCAAAATAAAAAATTGATTTGTCCGTTTTAGGCAGATTATTGAGAAGTCGAAAGCAATTGTAGTTAAATGGCAGTATTTATCATTGCTAACAATATTTGGACTTAATGGACGTTGTATTTTCATGACAGTTCGCTCGGGGTGGCACGATGATGATCAATTAAATGTTTAAACGACTAAGTGTAGCTATTGATCTACACGGTTATTTAACTATATTTCAAAGGGTAATTTGAAAGTTTCACAGGGGAAGTTGAGATAATTTGCTTCAGAAAAGGAGCTTGCCCATATTTAAACGTTGGGCATTTAAACATTTATCACCTTTTTGAGTCCTGCTTATCTCAGTAGGAATTAGGTAATGAGTTCTTTAGATACTCAGCCTTGAGGTGAGAATCCTTTGGAGCTGCTGTAGCTTTTTCAGCCTTACCTGTAGTCATATGTGACTATAGTAATTTATACTCTGATCCAAAGGACACAATTTTGACAGTATTTCTGATTTGGGATTTTCATGTATTTTGATAAAAAATTATTTTTTCCCTAATTAGCCTGACTGCAATGCATAAACTATTGCATTTCACCTTAGTAAGTCTCAGTTTCCTGCTATTTGGAATCTTTAAATTCTGCTTTTAAATTAAAAAAAAAGAAAAAGCAAAAGTTGAAGAGAATCTTGCTAAGAATCTTCCTGCTAACTTTCCATGAGCCAGACAAATCAGCTTTGTCCAAAAGTAATCAGTTTTAACTGTCTGTAAGTAGCAGCATATCATATTACCAAAAAAAATCCCAAACCCTAAAAGGGTTTAAAATAAGTGTGTGTATATATAAGTGTATACAGCTCCACCCTCATTAAACATCTGAAGACAAAACATGATCATACATGAAAATAATGCAATAGTGCTGTGATTTATGAACTCATCCCTCTCCCAATTTCCTGAACAAGGTGGCAACTACGACAGTCGCTTTGACGTGGACAAGGGCACTGGAACTATTATTGTCGCTAGACCTCTTGATGCAGAACAGAAATCAAATTACAACTTGACGGTGGAAGCAACAGATGGAACCAGATCTATCAGCACTCAGGTAATGGACTTCCTAATGAAGCACTCATAGAAGATGGAATTTTTGCCTGGGGGGTGGAAAGGGTGTTGCACGTTCTCCTTACCATTGTTTTTCATCCTGGACGATGAATATGGTTTGTATAAATTAGGGGCTCCATCTAAAATAGAAGTGGATTCATAGAGCCATGTTGTTTGGTGGTCCAGGTGGAAGGTTGTGTGTTACCGTGCTATAGCCTGAATCTGACACTTTTAAGTTATATCATGTTCCTGCATTAGCTGAGTAAATGAAAACAGAAACTAAGCCCTTCTGTGCCTGATTTACTTACAAGAAATGGATAATACCTCTTATGTGAATTACCCCTCTTTATTCAACTCCCCCAAAATCACCAAATAATATGATTACTTAGCTTGAAAGTGAAAATACCACCATTGTGAGGTTGGTTGGGTTTTTTTCCCCCTGCCAAGATCTGCGGATGACAAATTGTACAAGGTCCAATTACCATTTTCTGAAACCAAGCTGCTCTTTCTGCATGGTGTGCAGAAATGAGGTTTAAATGGTAACATCATTGTGTATCTTCCCAAGTTAACTTTCTTTTGGCTTCAATGGAGGTAGAAATTGCCAAACACTCTCCAAAAAGCAGCAATCTTAGCCAAACCTAATTTTTTTCCAATAACCTCTCTACTAAGGCTCCATGATGGTGGCTATTCTTTACAGTTGGACTAATAAGTGCACTTTCAGGCAGAAGCCTTTAATGACACTTCTGGAAATAACACTGAGTAAAGTAGGTTATCCCTCCTGGTTTTCCCATCTAATTTATTCCCCTAGTCCAGAACCTGAATATATTTGGAAGTAAGGTTTAGCTGAGGTTGCTGTGAATGGAGGCATGAGCGTAGAGGAGCTCTGCTTTTCTTCCAGATAGACAGGAAAGGATTTATTTACCGATTTAAGACTGTTGGATTGGGATAGTGATGTGTCCTATTGCCTACCCCACCGCTGACCTACTGCTCAGGAGTAACAAGAGCAATAAGTAGGTTGCTGCTGTCTTTTCTGTATATGGAAATCTGTTATGAATGCAATTTCTTGTTCTTTAACTTCTGTGCATTATGTATGTTTCTCTGTCATCCTTCCTAATCTCTTACATCGTGTCTTCCCCGCTTCAGCTAGAGGGAAAGACGTTTCTTGTCAAAGTTTGGGATTTAAAACAGAATTTTTATTGATGTGACTGCTTTTCTGGAGGCTTGATAGGTCAACTAGAATAAATGCAATAGTAGAAGACTGCAAGGTTAGCAGTTTCCTATTCCTTTAATGGTGACAATTGTGAGTGATATTCTAGACCACGAATCTCCAAACAAGACAACACACACCCCAGTCAGAACTTGCTGCTGTCACAGCCATGGGGCCATTGCTGCTGGTGCTGACAACCACCATAAAAGGTTTGGAGAATCTTGCTGTAAATATATCACGTAGTTATAGTAAAAACACTGAGCAGAGTCATTTCTGCCATTACAGAATGCTGGGTAGAAGGCATGAAGTAGGTTGGGGAAAAAAAAAAAAAATCAGAAGAAACCCAAATCCCACTAAGAGAATTCCTTCTGCCAGGAAAGTCAGAAAGAACAGCAAGAGGCTTTCCACACATGCATCCCCTCCCTCCCAAGAATGCAGTCAAAAACGCCACCATGCAGAGTGTGTTGGGGTAGCCTGGGGACTAGTAAAGGCTGAATTTGTGGTCTCGATGACTGCAGATATTCTCTCCAGTCTGCTGCTTCCATTGCTGAATTTGTGCAGGCCTCCTGAGCTGTCACAGTTGAACCGTAATGTGCTTTGTCTTCTGGAACAACCAAGAATTGGAAGGTCACAAAGATACTTTAACCCTCGCCCCTTCTCTTCCTCAGGGTTACGAGATTCATTTAGTTCTTCCCGAAAGCGCACAGTGTAGCTTTTGTCCAATGTCTTGAAATGAATTTGTTATTTTAGCATTTTGTGAAGCTGAGCGAACATTATAAACATTTACCACAGCAGTCTCCTGGAGAAGAATAGGAGTAGCAGTCTCAAATTTATCGTCTCTTATTTCTGTGATTGCTTTTTTCTATGATTTTCTTTTGTGTCTTTCCTTCCCTCTCGCAGCCGGAGTTGGCAGGAGCAGAGATTGTGGTTTCTGTTACGAGCGAGCACAAAGGCTTCCTTTGCATTGTCTTCCCTTTCCCCCTGCTCGTGGGATAAGCACAAGTTACTGGTTTTGAGTCTCACGTTACTGGGGTATATGGATGGAGGAGCAGGGATTAGTTCAAACTCTGCAAGTCTTGGTGCATGAACAGACTCCTGATTTTTAACCTGATTCTCTTATCTCCCCTGTAACTCCTGGGCCCACCCAAATGGACTGATCTGTTAAGATAAGCCCTCAGGACTGTCGTTAAGAAGATTCATTTGAGATGAGGCAGGGGAATTAAAAGCGTTGATACGAAATCAAAGTTGAAGGTGTGATTTATGGCTGCCAGTGTGTACATTCCATGGCTGAAATAATGATTAAAGTCTGAGTGTTGATGTTGTGTTGGATTCTTCTAAGAGCTGATAAACATTTAAAATGGAGTGACAGGCAAAAACAAAACCAAAACCAAATTAATATATATCTGATTACATTAGGAACAACAATACGCCATACACAGCTTTTAGCTTACAAAGTAATTGCTGTAAACATTGGAAAGACAGTAAACAATTTAACAGACCTTGTTTAACAGCAGATTAAGTCATTTTATGTTTCATTTGAAGAAGGAAATGCCATTTTCAAGACGCTTGTGAAGGGGGGGACGCCGAGAAACTAAAATCTTATTGTGTAAAAGCAGTGTATTGAATCTGACTTGCAACAAGAAGGCATTTGCTGGCCTGGGGCCATTAACATCTGTAGAGCATTTGACTCTTTCAGGACTTCAGTTAAATAGCTTTTTTGAGAGATAGAGCAGCAGTAGGCGTGGAGGCTATTAGAATTTTGCATGCATCTAAATACCGAATGCATGATGCAAAACCAAGGACAAACAAATTCCCGGCCTACAGTAGCGGTGTTTGACAGATGATGTTAGAGATGCCTAGTGCCACACCAGGAAGGAGTATCATTAAAAAAACCAAATCAATTTACTAATGTTTTTTGGATTATAATGTTTTGGCCTTAAATAGAAAAGGTTATTTACAGGATGTAAGTAGAAATATATTGACTACTGAGTTGCTTTTTGGGGGGAATAAAAGAAGAAAGAAAAAAGATTAATCCTGTTTCTAGTTGTAGCTGTTTCCAGTCATTGCTATGTATATCAGTTTTTTTCCACAGGAAGTAACACTTACAATGGTTTAAAGCTAATTGCAGCTTTTTACCTAGTGCTGTGCTAGTGGAGAATATTCAATCTTGCTTTATGCAAAATTTATACGGATATTATGCTTTGGGGTTGATTTGGGAATGAAGGATGGAATGTTCTTCATTGATTAAATGTGTACTTCTGCTTGTGATCACCACACTGCTCCACAGAGACATTTTAGAACTGCAATGTAGTTATATTATCTCTGGATAATATAACTTTTTGTTTATGAAAATGATTATAAACACGTCAGTGTAACTATAATGTCATTATGAGGGGAGAGGGGAGGAGATTTTAAACTCCACACAGAATCAGCAAATGAAATATTAGGTTAAAACAACCCAAAGGCACATCATGTTTAAATATTAAACAGAGTATGTCTTGTCAGTGGCCCATACCTGCTCTATAACTTACTAACAATCAGTGGACACCAATGCAAATGTAGCCTTTACCTGTCAAATCCTTAACAGATTTCAAGCCCTTCCCCTAAATGATGCTGAGCTGCTTCGTTCTCTGCCTCTATAACCAGGTTTCATCCCTCTCAGTGCAAACACAGCCATGCAAAATTAATCGCGGTTCTTTAGTTCCAGGCCATTTTGTTTCAGAGATCACATTATCGTCCGTTAATGTCGTACTTTTCTGTGGTGTGCCTCCTCAAGATGTCACTTCTGTCTTAAGAGATGATGCCGGTGTGTTCCATTTGAATTTAACCTTAGTATTTCATTGAGAATTTTTTGTAGCTGTTTTATTGTATTACGCAACGCACGCTCTTCATGCATTTTGTTATCAGGCCCACAAACCTGTGTTTTTCTACGGGGGTCTTTAAAATTGCACTCACAATTAGTACTTCAAGTGCTTTTCATTTAATTTAAAGGCCATGGCAGTTTTCATGAATATTTGGTCAATATTTGTGCAATTTAAAAGGAAATTGCACATCTAGCCCCTGTCACTTAACATCAGTAGGAAACCCTGTCTTGGAAGTGGGGTTTCCTTAGTCCATTTATTTGGTAGTTTAGATTGGAAGGAGCCCCTGGAGTCCATCTGGTTAAAACTC
Organism: Nycticryphes semicollaris; assembly: GCA_013400055.1. NCBI lineage: Eukaryota > Metazoa > Chordata > Aves > Charadriiformes > Rostratulidae > Nycticryphes > Nycticryphes semicollaris. Next base: position 196,425 of record VXBJ01003242.1, on the reverse strand, counting down.
CTGCTCAAAGCAGAGCAAACTCTAAAGCTGGATGAAGTTGTTCAGGAAGTTGTCAGGTCCTAAGTGCCTGGGATGGTGGGGTGCCACTTCTTCCTTGGACATGCTTTGATGTTAGCGCTTAACAACCCGCCTCATAACTTGTTTTTTCTTATGGCTAATTGTGGCTTCCCATACTGGAACTTGTGAGTGTCACCTTGTCCTTTCTCTGTGCACCTCTGAGAAGAGTCCAGCTGCCTTTCCGGCTGCCCTCCCTTTACCCTCTCCATTTAGTGAGAAATTAATCCTGAAGTATGTAGGTAAACACCTTTCACTTGAGTGTAAGATAAACTTTGGATTTTAGGTATTTTTAAAATGATTGCACTAATAGATCGAATTGTGTATTTGTAGTTGTGTTCACCAGTGTGGAGTAGAACTGTATGCCCAAGCAAGTAATTTGACAAGTAATGGAATAACCTGACCAAGCCACTTGTAGCGACTGAGTTGTTAAGTTTCTTCCTTAGCAATATTTTTGTTAAAAATTCATATTTAATGGTGCAGTACATTTTGATGAGCTCCTTATCTGCTCAGCCCAACTGTACCTTTTTGGAGTATGTCTCCTCACGTGCTTAGCAGTAAGGTCATTTTAACTACTCACAGAATCACAGTATGATATGAGGTTGGAAGGGACCTCTGGAGATTGTCTAGTCCAACCCCCTGACAAAGCAGGTCCACCCAGAGCAGGTTGCACAGGAAGGTGTCCAGGTGGGGTTTTAATATCTCCAGAGGCAGAGACTCCATCACCTCTCTGGGCAGCCTCTGCCAGGGCTCTGCCACCCTCACAGTAAAGAAGTTCCTCCTCATGTTTAGATAGAACTTCCTATGTTCAAGTTTGTGCTCATTTCCTCTTGTCCTGTCTCTGGGCACCACTGAAGAAAGATTGGTCCCATCCTCTTGATGCCCGCCCTTTAAGTATTTATAGGCATTGATCAGATCCCCCCTCAGTCTTCTCCAGATTAAAAAGACTCAAGTCCCTCAGCCTTTCTTCATAAGAGAAACGCTACTACACTATCTAATAGCAGAGGAGGTTGATGCTAAGTCCTTCTCATGGTGTGATCAACAGACCACTCCTGAGTTAAGCTGGTTCATCAGCTCTGTGGTTGGTCTTGCAGGTACCAATGTTGGTTTCATTCCTGGCATTTAACTAAGTACTTTGCACAGGGGTTTTTTTTTGTGGTGCTCCATGCTAGAAATGCCATTTTCCAGGATTCATACCAGCACCACTGGTGGCCAAGTCTTCTGCTCTGAAGAGTCATCTAATACAGTTACCCTGGAGGTGCATTCCCTCCCACCTCAGGGTTTCTGTATTTCCTCATTTGAAGGGAAATAGATCCGAACAGTTTTGATTGACATCCATCAGATATGACACTTTATCTTTTCACTCACTATTTTTATGAGTGTAATCTTCAACTCTTGGGGGGTGGCAACTGAATAAAAACATTGTTGACATGTTCATTTTGAAAGCACAGTATCCATGAATTAAGTTTTGTAATTTTATATGGTCATTTAACCTTTTAGCTGTACAAAATGGATTTGTATAATTTGATTTGTATTGAGGATAGAGTTTTTCTACAATTTTTAAAATTTGTTGGCCACTTTCATTTGTTTTCATTTTCCTGAGGACCCATCTTCAGTGAGCAGTTTTTTTTACAAAAATGCTATGGAAGTGGACCCTTCAGTGTTTCTTCTTCCAAGATGCATTAAAAAGGATTTTGTTTATACAGAATTTTTCTAAACCCCAACAACTGTGCTTGTCTTCCTTTATGACATCCTCTCTAATTATGATGCTCTAAAAAAATCACATATTTAAGGTCATATTCTTTTCATTCTTGCTGTTCCTTTTCCAGTTGAATCTGTCAGTTAATATATTTAAAAACCTGATCCAATATGTATCCTGGGTCACCTACCATTAATTTTTCTCCCTGCTGAAAATCAGTATTTATTCCAGCTCTTTTTTTTTTTTCTATGTTTAATCAGTTTTTAATCCATGACTAAAGCAAACCCCTTAGTTTCCGTAGCAACCCCGTGCAAGGGATTTTGTCAGTGTGCTAAATGATTAGTTTATTTGTTATTTCTTCTATTTTCTGAGCAATCTAATAAATCGTGGGAGGCGGCGTTTTCCTATAAAAAGCAGTGATAGTTTGTTTGGTTTTTTTTCCTAACGGGCTGTTTCAAACACTGAATAGCTACCTGTGTTTGTGAGTATTTCCCTGAATGTACTTTATCTTGGATTATGGCTCACTGACCTGCAGCCTCTAGGACCTCATATACTAAAATATCAGAGGGGTGTGTGTGTGACCGTGGACACTTGTGTGCACGCACATACCCATGTTTGCCTCCCTCCCGGCCTTGCCTGTCTGCAGGTGGAGCTCAGTATTACTAACAGCATGTGGTATGTTAGGAGCATTACCTTTATTATTATTATTATTATTATTATTATTATTATTATTATTATTATTATTTTTATTTTATTTTCCCTCCCTGTGGTTCAGCAGGACCTGGGGGTAGTTCCCGTCTTGTCTTGGGTGATTTGTTTCTGTTTAGCACCCAATGATCTCGCTTATCTGCAGCTGATTTCATGGTTTCAAATAAACTTAAAACCTTTTTTATTCATTTTGTGGCTTAGGTGATATCTCACCTAAGGCATTTTTGGTTGTATAAATTTCTCATTTGCCTTTAGGGAAGCGAGGCACATTTGGGTTCAGTCATTCTTCTTCCCTATACCTCTTAGTTCCCTCCTTTTATCTGAAAATAATATTTGTCTTGTAGTGGAATTATTTCAGTATTATGGTCTTTTTTTTTTTTAATCAAATAACCTGTTTTCATCTCTGTTTCCTAAATATCAATGTTTTCTCCTTCTCGTATCACTTCAGGTGTACATCAAAGTTATAGACACAAATAACCACAGGCCTCAGTTTTCTGCTTCAAAATATGAAGTAGTTATACCTGAAGACACCATGCCAGATACAGAAATTCTGCAAGTCAGTGCCACGGACAGAGATGAGAAGAATAAACTGATTTATACTATGCAGGGGAGCACTGATCCCATCAGTCTTAAAAAATTTCGACTGGACCCTGCAACTGGCTCTCTATATACTTCAGAAAAACTGGATCATGAGACCATGAACCAGCATATTCTCACCATAATGGTAAATAAACACAAAATTTCTTCTGTAGTCAATAACAAATATCTCCTTAATGTCTTTTTAATTCATCACCTTAATTCAAACATTTATTTGTATGTTTGAGTTGTATGCAGTCTTTGTCTCTGTGACCGGTACAGATTGAACCTTGAATTATTACTGCTATTTGATGAACTAGTAAAATAACAGTGCTTAATTGCTAGTAATGTGCTAACTGTTGCAGGTTCGAGATCAAGATGTTCCCGTAAAGCGCAACTATGCTAGAATCATCATTAATGTCAGTGACACAAACGATCATGCCCCATGGTTCACCAGCTCTTCCTACGAAGGACGGGTGTATGAGTCAGCAGCTGTTGGATCTGCGGTTCTCCAGGTCACAGCTTTAGATAAGGACAAGGGAAAAAATGCAGAAATTGTGTACTCCATTGAATCAGGTATTTTCTTACCTCTTCAGTCTATTTTGAAACGGTGCTCACTGATAGTTTGTTTCAACTGTAGACATGTAGAATACAGCAATAAAAAATGGGCAGTGCAGGTGTGTGTGTCATATTCTGTGAAATGTATTTAAGATAAAGCCTCTGAACACTTAAAACTAAAATACTCATTTCCCTGCCATTAGCTATTGATATTTTCCTTTAGATCCTTTGGAACATTTTAGTAGTAGGAGGAGAAAAAGCTACCTTCAACCATTTAAGAGAGGTGTGTTCTTCAGAAATTACAAAAGCATTCAATTCAGATCTAAAACAAAGTAGTCTTTTTTGGTAATGTAAGGTGTACCTTGTGGCGTAGTAAAAGCCTGTGACAAGTGTTTTCCTGTTTAGCACAGTGTGAGAGAAAGGACCTCAAAAACAACTTGCAAATATTTGTATACTTAAAACTGGGACTAGTCAGTGGTTTAAGTTAAACTTTCTGATAGATGTAGTGAGGAAGGAGTTGCTTTTGCATGGTTCCCTTTGGCTGATTTTAAATAGTGCAACTGCTACTCCAGCTCAATGAAATATATAGGAAAGTCTTTAATAGCTGGTTGATTTGGCGTAAAGATTTGGCATTTTCAGATTGCAGGCTGGAGAAGAGCATTTAATGTCAGAGTATCTTTCTGAACTTGCCTGTAACAACGCAATTCACATGATGGCAATTTTGAATAATATGAGAACAGGATGACATTGACTGACTTACGCTTCCCAGATTGAAGTGAGTTTTGGCTCAGCCCATTAAATCTAGATACAAGCCTGTCATTACCGAGGTCCTGAACTATTTAGGCACTGTGACTGCGGGAAAAGAAAGAAAAAAAGGTTATTTAAATTTAATTACTGATGTGCAGTGAAACTAGGGGGAAAGGTAGAAAGTAGTTTAGAATAAAAATCCCAGTCACAGGCTGTATATTAAACAGAGCAGTAGGAAAAAGGTTATTCAGTTACTGTTGCATGTCAGGTGATATGTGCAAATGCTTCTTTTTATTTGACATAAGCTGCTTTGTAAAGAATAGGAATTGTTTACTCTAAATGTTTTCCTTTTCTTCCCTCAAAGTGTCGGTTTTTGGTATGAAAACATACTTCAACACTGTATTAAAACAAAGCTGTAATTATGATACCCTGAAGAGGAAGAATGTGTTTAAGTGTCTCATAAGTTGCTTAAAACGTATGTTTGTCTTCTGTTGTTAGTAGAAACTTTTTACCAAGCAGGACACTAAAGTCCATAAAACTTTTCTTTTGCCTTTCCCATTTCAGTAGTGCTTATTTTACAAAAGCCAAAGCATAACAAGAAAAAAAAATGTGTGTGAGGGCTGTCTAGAATGAAGCTACACCCTGTTTTCTTCTTTTCTTCTAGCTTTTTGTAGGAGGAAATGTAAGACTTTCTTAGGTTTGTTTTACAGGACTGTGATCTACTGGGAGGTTAAAGCCTGATAACTGATGTTCTCAGCATATGGAAGGAACATTCCTGAAATGTTTGTAATGACTGCTTAGATTTGTAATGGGATATTCTAAGAATGCCACTGTGTTTAGAGCTTCCACTGAAAAAAAAAACCCAACCCAGACAACCCAAACAAAAAACCACAAAAAAACCCCACCTCTTGCCTACTTGTGTGCATAACTCAGAAGTTCTTAATGAATTTTTTCCATGCTGAGAACATGGCCTTAGTAATGTAAATTTTTAAGAAGTAAAATGTTAAATCTTACCATATTCAGTGCCTGAGCTGAACATTGAATGCAGTGTTGTTCAGCTGTATATTTCAAGTTATAAATTAAACAAGTGTTTATCAAATGGCAGCTGGTAATCCTTAGCAGGTAGCATTTTTTTTCTAAAGCTATCAGTGAGAATAACTTGCCTATGTATTAATAGGAAGTTAGGAGAGAGAGAACTATAGGTTGAATTCAGAAAAATCAATTTTGATGGAGTGATTTAAACAATATTTTCATAAGTAATTAATATTCACAAGTTTGAATTCATTAAAACATTTTTTTTTTCCCAAAGCAGTGTAGGTATTTTAGATCATAAATTGTCACCTGTGTTCCACTCATGTTAATTTCTGAATATGATTTTCTTTCAGCTTCAGTAGATATTTAAGTTGGCTTAAACATGAATTATATGACAAAGGTAACTTGAAGAAAAAATACTTAAAAATACTTTTTAAGGTTTTTTTAATGGAAAATGAAACAATTTATTTTTTTTTTACATTTATTTTCAAGGCGTGGATGGTTTTGTTAACTACTTTTTATGCAGCCTTTCTGCAAGTAAACTTGGAATTAGTGTTAACTCTTGATTACAGAACACTTTCCAGAGATGCTAACAAATGTTTGTTAAATGAAAGTAAGAAACTTTAATATTATCTGTGTTCTCACTATGTGTCCTCTTTTAGGATATAGCTAAAGAAGCAGTCCTCCTTTTAAGTTCCATATACCTCTTCCTTAATAACTTTTCATTTTCTTCACAGGCAATATTGGAAATTCCTTCTCTATAGATCCCATTTTGGGTATGATTAAAATTGCAAAGGAATTGGATCGTGGTAACCAGGAAGAATACAACCTGATGGTCAAAGCGACAGACAAAGGGGATCCTCCGATGAGCGAAGTGACCTCTGTGCATGTATTTGTTACGGTCTCTGATAACGCCTCACCAAAATTCACGGCCAAAGAATACTCTACAGAAATCAGTGAGAGCGCCAGCGTTGGCAGTTTTGTTGGAATGGTTACAGCGTACAGTCAGTCTTCTGTAGTTTATGAAATAAAAGATGGTAACATAGGTGACGCCTTTGCTATCAACCCCAACTCCGGTGTCATCGTTTCTCAGAAGATACTTGATTTTGAAACTTTGCCTGTGTACACTCTGACTGTGCAAGGGACAAACATGGCTGGCTTGTCCACCAATGCAACAGTTCTGGTCCATCTTCGGGATGAGAATGACAATACACCGATTTTTATGCAGGCCGAATATACCGGACTCATCAGTGAGTCCGCTTCAGTTAACAGCGTGGTTCTGACTGACAAGAATATCCCGTTAGTAATTCGAGCTACAGATGCTGATAAAGAATCTAATGCTCTGCTTGTTTATCAAATTGTTGAACCATCTGTCCGCAAGTATTTTGCCATCGATTCAAGCACTGGTGCCATTCGGACAGTAATGAGTCTGGACTACGAGGAGACAAATATTTTCCACTTTTCAGTGCAAGTCCATGATCTGGGGATACCGCGTTTATATGCAGAATATGCAGCTAATGTTACTATTTATGTAATTGACATCAATGATTGCCCTCCTGTGTTTTCAAGAGACTTGTATGAGACATCCATTCTGGTTCCAACCTATAAAGGCGTGAAAGTCACCACCGTCAATGCCACCGATGCAGATTCAGGTGTTTTTTCACAATTGATTTATTCCATTATTGAAGGCAACATCGGAGAAAAATTTGCAATAAACCCTAAAACTGGAGATATAACAGTACAAAATACGACTCAGTTAAGAAGCAGGTACGAATTAACAGTGAGAGCATCTGATGGCAGATTTGTGAGCACTGCATCTGTAAAAATTAATGTGAAAGAAAGCAAAGCAAGCCAGCTGAAGTTCACGCAGAGTTCTTACTCTGCAACAGTGCAGGAGAATTCCACAGAGGCAAAAACAATAGCTGTCGTTACTGCTATAGGGAATCAAATAAATGAGCCTTTGTTTTACCATATTCTCAATCCAGACAGCAGATTTAAAATCAGCCCAACTTCAGGAGTCCTTTCAACAACAGGAATACCCTTTGACCGTGAGCAGCAAGAGTCTTTTGATGTGGTCGTAGAAGTGACAGAGGAATATAAACCATCAGTGGTTGCACACATTGTAGTTAAAGTCACGGTGGAAGACGTCAACGATAACGCTCCGTTTTTTGTCAACCTTCCATATTACGCTGTCGTCAAAGTAGACTCTGAAGTAGGCCACGTTATTCGACGCGTCACTGCGGTAGATAAAGATACAGGCAGAAATGGAGAGGTGCATTACTACCTCAAAGAACACCACGAACACTTCCAAATCGATCCTAATGGTGAAATCTCACTGAAAAAGAAGTTTGAACCGGACACGCTAAATAAGGAGTATCTGGTCACGGTGGTGGCAAAGGACGGAGGAGACCCTGCTTTTTCTGCTGAAGTGACAGTCCCCATTACAGTTATGAGTAAAGCTATGCCGGTTTTCGAAAAGCCTTTCTACAGTGCAGAGATACCAGAAAACATCCAACTCCATAGTCCTGTGGTACATGTCCAAGCAAACAGCCCAGAGGGACTGAAGGTGTTTTACAGCATCACCGATGGAGATCCTTTCAATCAGTTCTCCATCAACTTCAACACCGGTGTGATCAACGTTGTCGCCCCTCTTGACTTTGAGTCTCACCCAGCCTACAAACTGAGTATTCGAGCAACAGACTCCCTGACCGGGGCGCACGCGGACGTGTTTGTGGACATAATAGTGGAAGACATCAATGATAATCCTCCTGTCTTCACGGAGCAGTCTTACACGGCAACCCTTTCCGAGGCGTCCGTCATTGGAACATCTGTTGTACAAGTGAGCGCTACAGACGCCGATTCCGGAACAAACAGAGGGATTTCCTATCACTTGGTTGAGGATAATAGCGAAAGTCACAACTACTTCCACATAGACAGCAGCACTGGACTCATTCTTACGGCGAGAACTTTGGACTATGAACAAATTAAACAACACAAGTTACTAGTAAGGGCCATAGACGGTGGCATGCTGCCCTTGAGCAGCGATACCATTGTAACTGTTGATGTGACCGATCTCAACGATAACCCCCCTCTTTTCAACCAATTGGTTTATGAAGCTAAAATCAGCGAACTGGCTCCCCGAGGGCATTTTGTGACCTGTGTGCAAGCCTCAGATGCAGACAGTTCGGATGTTGACAAGCTGGAGTACTCCATCCTGACAGGCAACGACCAAAAGAATTTTGTAATTAATAGCAAGACCGGCATTATCACCATCTCAAACCTACGCAGACAGACACTGAAGTCACATTATAACCTTAACGTGTCTGTTTCTGATGGGGTCTTCAGAAGTTCAGCCCAAGTCCACATAACTGTCACCAGTGCCAACATGCACAGTCCTGTTTTCAGCCAGAATGAATATGAGGTTGAACTGGCTGAAAATGCTCCATTGCACACATTGGTGACTGAAGTTAAAGCCACAGATGAAGATTCTGGTACTTACGGCCACATCACTTACCACATTGTGAATGACTTTGCCAAAGACAGGTTTGTTACAAATGAGAGAGGGCAGATACTTACCTCCAAGAAGCTTGACCGTGAAACACAAGCAGAAAAAGTAATCGCCATTAGTTTAATGGCCAAAGATTTGGGTGGAAAAGTTGCTTTCTGTACTGTTAATGTAATACTTACAGATGACAATGATAACGCTCCTCAATTCCGCGCAACAGAATATGAAGTAAATATCGGATCTGATGTTCCACGGGGTACTTCTGTCATTAAAGTCTGGGCATCTGATGCTGATGAGGGTACAAACGCAGACATCACGTATGCTATTGAAGCAGAGTCTGAAAACGTTAAAGAGAACTTAGAAATTGATTCATTGTCTGGTATAATTACTACAAAGGAAAGCTTAATTGGTTTAGAAAACGAGTTTCTGACCTTCTCTGTTAGAGCAGTCGATGGTGGATCTCCCAAGAAAGAGTCAGTTGTCCCTGTTTATGCTAGAATACTCCCACCAGAAGTGCCTCTTCCAAAATTTTCGGAGCCGTTTTATTCTTACACTGTTTCTGAGGACATTCCAATTGGGACCGAGATAGATGTTATCAAAGCAGAGCATAATCAGACCTTAGTATATAGTCTGATAAAAGGGAACACTCCCGAAAGCAATAGAGATGACTTTTTTGTGATTGACCGACAGACTGGAGTGTTGAAACTTGAGAAGAATCTTGATCATGAAACAACTAAGTGGTACCAGTTCTCAGTTCAAGCACAGTATGCAAATGAAGATTATAATGTTGTTTCCTCGGTGGAGGTAAGCATTCAGGTAAAAGATGCAAATGATAACAAGCCAGTTTTGGAGTCCGATCCATATGTAGCATTCATCGTAGAAAACATGCCGGCTGGAACAAGAGTCATCCAGGTGAAAGGAACCGACTTGGATTCAGGACTCAACGGGCAGGTTACGTACAGCTTGGATCCTTCTCAAGAACTGGACGTCATAGAGTCTTTTGCCATAAGCATGGAAACCGGCTGGATTACCACCCTCAGAGAACTCGATCACGAGAAACGAGACAAATACAAAATCACCGTGGTGGCATCTGATCGGGGTGAAAAAATTCAACTTTCCTCTACGGCTGTGGTTGACGTCACTGTTACGGACGTGAACGACAACCCTCCCCGCTTTACTGCAGAGATATACAAAGGGACAGTCAGTGAGGACGACCCCACTGGTGGGGTAATCGCCATCCTGAGCACAACCGATGCTGATACAGAAGAAGCCAACAGACAAGTCTCTTATTACATTACAGGTAAATCTTTTTGAGTGATATCAACGGGAATCATTTAGGTTTTTCTGGAATGCTGTGAGATAAAACAATCTTCCAAATTATTGGAAAGTGTCAGAAACCATAAAGCTGCGAAGAAAGAATGTGTGTGTCTTAATATAAATGTTAAAAACTTCGGGGCGAAAAAATGAGTTTTAGAAAACAGGTCTTTGTCTTTCTGTTTCATGTTTGCCTTTGCTTAAAATGCTTTCCTATCTTTGTTGTTTACTCACATATAAAATTTTATTTTAAAAAGCACACCTACGCTGAAAATAGCGATGCATTTAAGGAATGAATGAAAGAAATTTCACAGAATAATAGACTATTAATTTCCAGTGAGACATTGTACCAAGTTTCTTACTTACCACATCTTGATAGGATGTTATCTGTAATCCTACATTCATTTCTACATTGATTTTCATAGATTCTATTGGCTGCAGTCAAATTTGTTGTGTGAGCATCTGCTGACTATTTCTACCTGGAAAATGAAGCTATTTCCCTATAAAGCCACAGAGAGTCATTGCTTATTTGCATTCACTTAGTTTTTCTTTCTTCTCTTGAGTTACAACTTAATGCTGATAAAGCGACAGTAGCAATTTATCTCTTACCTTGAATTAAATGGGTCATTTTGTATTTCAGGAGGTGATCCCTTGGGACAGTTTGCTATTGAAAATATACAGAATGAATGGAAGGTCTATGTCAAAAAGCCTCTGGACAGGGAAGAAAAGGATAATTACCTTCTAAATATTACAGCTACTGATGGGACTTTTGCAACTAAAGCTGTGGTGGAGGTTAAAGTCCTAGATGCTAATGACAATAGTCCTGTTTGTGAAAAGGTAAGCAGAATCTTGTCTCTTCTGTGTCCAGCTGCTTCCCTGGGTAAAATGTAAACTTCCTCTGGAATTTCTTCTCAGGATGCTTTCAAATAGGTATTCCTTTTAGGCAGGTAACAGAAATTTGGACTGTGAACATAGAATTCTGTCAAAGAAAAGTTATTTCATGGACAGGTTTCTTAAACAGAAATTCCAAAAGCAATTCATTGATGTAATTTTAACACTCAAATGGGTATTTGAAGAGCACGAGGAGGATTGCAGTACGCTTCTCCTCTGTTTATGCATATGCATACTTCTCCAGAAGGAATTGTTTTAAGCTACAGCCATGATAGTTCATACACTCAATTTTCTGAAGGGAGGAAAGACCCAAAGGTGGCTCCATACCATCACTTAGTTGATGTATTCGTGCATTTCCTGTGATAAAAGAGTAGAAAAGACTGGAATGTTACCCTGCAGTTGCACTCAGCAGCACCAAAAATCTATAATCCATAAATGTTTTCTTGTTACAAAGCCATCTATACTACCAGATTTGATAGTCTGCAAAAATGCACATGAAAAATAAAGAGTGTAAAAAAACCCAGGAGGGTGGAACCTGCAAGAAGTATATTTGCCTTCTGAGGAAGCCCTGGGTTTTCATAGTCAGCTTGTTTGTTGTTACTTTAGCACATTTGGACATTTTTCACACCCACCTTGTTGAACACAGGTTTGATGTTACCAGGTGGAAAGGCAAGAAACCTTTTCTTGCTCTGAGAAGGATCAAATATACAGTGAGCAATTGATTTCTTTTTCTTAGTCGATGTTTACGTTGGTTACTGCTATATAAATGTTTGCAGTTACATTCAGACTGGCAACTCCACATTTTCAGCTCTTTTCCTTTGTTAATATTGGTGTTGTAAGGCTCATTTAATGCACACTAAGAGTGCCTTTAAATTCTCATTTAAACTGGAAGCTTTTCTTTCATGCCATTACAAAAAAAGGGCAGGTATGAATTTCTTCTAGATTGAGTCAAACCTAGAAAAAGTGATTTACCAAAAGAGGAAAAAATGAAATTACCAAAAATGTATAAGCCCTATTTTGGGAATGCATTTGATTAGCAGTTAATCAGTAATAAGTTTTTGAGTCCTTTGCTATGCGGAGATACCCAAGAGTCCCTATGGTTGCTGTATAAATTACTTACGTTTCTAAATAATCTAAATAAATTTCTAATAAATGAATTAGAAAATCATAAGTGCTTTTCATTTTCAGGTATTTCATCCTCTGGTTGATTTCATACATTAGCAAACATTCAAACAGGCTATTATCCCCTTTCCAAGCTCTCTTTGCTCCACGTGCTTAGTCCTTTAATGTAACTTTAAAATCTTGCAGGCTTTATACACCGATTCTGTTCCTGAGGACGCCCTCCCTGGCAAACTGATAATGCAGGTGTCTGCTACAGACGCGGATATTCGATCCAATGCAGAAATTACTTACACGCTGCATGGCACGGGAGGAGAAAAATTCAGACTTGCTCCAGACACAGGTAATAATGGATTATACACTATACACAATTCCAGTTATCGCCTCATTGTATAAAATGTTTTACCGTCACGTTAAGACGTAGATAAACATCAGTACTTTAAGTTTTCCCTTCAGGGTTAGTTTATCGTGTAACTTTAAATGTGAGTTTCTACTACTCAAATACTAATAATATATTGAAGTCAGGGCAAAGGCAAATATTTAAATATGTAAAGAACTAAAGTGTAAATACAGTAATTGCCCCAAAACCAGAAACTTCCATGCTGAGTAAAAGTGCTATAAATGTTTTACTACTTATATTCAATGTATTCATGAGGTCAGATGGAGCAATCAATCTCCTTTCCACGCTAAACACCAAAAGTACCTCCAGTTTTATTGGAAGGGCTATAGAAATGAGATGAACTGGTAACTTGCCTGACTATGGTTTTCATGGCACTCATGTCTTCTGCTCAAATATAACGCCAAAATCCTGTGCTCTGCAAGCTGTAGGAGACAGCAGTAGGAAGGGAGTAGTAAACAATAAAGAAAAAATTAAACAGGATAAATACAGGGACATAGTAGAAATATGGAGGAGAATAGAACATTTCAGTGGCAAAATAAATAAGGATCTTACTTCATGGTTGTTTCTTGACTTTGCATGTCCCCTGTGTGCTGTGCTAGCATGCTGTTATGTGAATTCAGAAAGAGTGGGGTTGGAATTCTCACAAACAATATTTCAGTAAAACTTTTTGGAATTGGTTAAAAGGAGACAAAGGCTACACATTGTGCCTGTCACAGTGTTTTCTGTCAGGTTACACTTGTAGAGGTTGGTCTGTAGCAGCAAGTTGTCTTTGATAGTGTAAACACCTCTGTTTATTCATTGAATATTGGAGGAGAGTCAGCTCCATAGCTGTGGAGGGAACGCCAATGAATTGTGCAGCAAAACCACATGTGGATTTTACCTTCATTTTGTTAAAGCCAGGGGTTTAATATTTTAATTCTGTTTATATAAAACCGCCTGGATTAGTGCATGTGTACACATTCTCTTTCTGCACCATCAGGTAGTCTTACTTTAGCTAATTTCTGTTTGGTGAGGATTTAAAAAAAAATAAAAAAGGCAGAGGATTTTAGAATTTAATCTTTTAAAGCTGAAAAGGAAGGCCACTGACACGCTTTGCCCAGAGTGGAGCTCATTAGTGCAGTGCAGCTGGTGACTTTGCCACTGAGGAAATCATCATCAAGAAGAAAATTGTTGTCTAGTGTTTCCCGGTATAAAGATGGTAGAGGAAAACACGTTAGGGATACCCAAGTCTTGCAACTCGCATCAACTCAAGTATGTTGTTCTGTTTACAGGTGAACTGAAAACATTAATGCCGCTTGATCGTGAGCAGCAAGCGGTTTATCATCTTCTGGTGAAAGCCACAGACGGAGGAGGAAGATCCTGCCAAGCTAATATTATTCTGACTCTGCAAGATGTGAATGATAATGCCCCAGAGTTTACAGCTGATCCTTACTCCATCACAGTCTTTGAAAACACAGAGCCTAAAACCCTTTTGACGAGAGTACAGGCGACGGATGCGGATGCAGGTATGAATTCTGTGACCAGTTTCTTCTGGCAGGGACTCGAAGTTACAGTAAATGTTTATTTAGTCTTATCCTGAAAGGTGTTAAGTCTTTCAGTGGAACTGACAGATGTTCAATACCTCTCAGGATTAGACTCCTGAAAGATATATTTAGGGCTACTACATCCTGTAACACCTGACTTTCATGTGTGAGTAGCCTGGAAAACATCCCTTTTGTGTCTCTGCGAAAAGGAAGAGAGGGAAAAGAGACAAAATATAGGATATTTTTAGTGTTGTGATGGTTTAGGTCCGTCCTTTTACTCCCGGTGTCAGTAAAAGGAATATCAAGCCCTGTCTGTTCGTGTAAACGTGCATTTGTAGGTTTTGAATGTGTGCTTCTCGGGTTCACCATCAACGGTCGTACCATAAAGAGAACCCTGGTCCACTGTAGCTTTCTACTAAGATTTTCGCTACCTCTTTATCTTCTTCACTGTTTAGTTACAAGGACTTAAGCCAACCTGAACTGAAAATGACTTTAGAGTTTGTTCTTAGGCTTTGTTGTAAGGAATACAACAGCAATGACATCTCTTTAAGGGTGTATGATTTCCACATGTCATCAGTTTATGAATCCAATAATATTAATAATTAGTTGCTTCAGTCTAATGAAGCAACCAACCTACCTCGTGCTGTGGCAAAGGCAGGCTGCTGGATTGGAAGGCAACAGACAGTTGTTTTCACGCTTCACTAGTCTTTGAAGCACAGGAAGAGCAAAATGCTTGGCTGAAAAACCCACAGGGTTTTTGTTTGGCTCTTCTTCTTTTTATTTTTTTAAATACAGAAATGTTGCCAGAATTTATGTTCCTGTTAATTTTGGAACACGGTTCTTAAATAAATTTACTGGAATTGAGTCTAGTTATTTGATGCAGCCTAACTCTCCTGTATCCTCCCATGTTATTTATAAGCCTGCTAAGCAGATGCTGTTGTTCTAAAGTTATAATTAGATTTATATTACTAATCGTTTCGTATTAGCTAGTACTGTGACTGAAGCAGAACCATGCTTCATGGTTATTGTGTGGCAGAAAATCAGTGTTAGCTTAATTTTTAAATCAGATTACATCTTTTTGGAAATCATTCTGCCCTTGACAAGAGCTTTCAGCTCTTGCTGAAAGTAACTTTAATGTGAATGTTAATATTTAGCGTGCACGTTTGAGTCCTGTAGCTATCAGATCTGTTATTTTCTTGGTGTATTTTAGTGGCTGCTTCATACTTTGCAATTGCTTTCCAAATGCAGGGATGAACCGTAAAATCCATTACTCGCTGGTGAACTCTGCAGAGGGACAGTTCTCCATTGATGAATTCTCTGGAATCATTCGGTTGGAGAAGCCTTTGGATCGGGAATTGCAAGCTGTGTACACTCTAACTCTGAAAGCTACGGATGAAGGTTTACCTAGAAGACTGTCTTCAACAAGTAGTCTTATAGTTTCTGTTTTGGATATAAATGATAATCCACCCGTATTTGAGCACAGGGAGTATAGTGCAAGTGTCTCAGAGGACGTTTTGGTTGGAACTGAAGTTCTCCAGATCTACGCTGCAAGCAGGGACATTGAAGCCAATGCTGAAATCACATACTCAATAGTCAGTGGGAATGAACACGGAAAATTCAGCATCGATTCAACAACAGGTAACAGATCACAAGTGGGAATATGCTTCATGCTAACAAAGCACATCACTGTGCGGTGTTCTCCAGTAATTCAACCAAAATAGGTTATATACAATCTGTGTGCATCATGATGGATGTACAGCCAGTGCTGCTGTCTTTCACCCGTTCTCCCAGCATGCTCACTAGAGGAGTGGAGTAGAATGCAGAATAGGAACTTTATTTCTTGCTGCTATTTATTGTTACTTGAGTTAGATTCATTTGGCTGGCAAGAGTTCAGGGTTCCCTAGCTGGAATATTCCCCACCCTTGGGGCAGAGGGAGTGGAAAGACACGGTTCTGCAATGATAGAAACATAATACTATTTTTCCAAAAGCAATTTAATCAGGATGAGTGGCCAGGCGTGGTGAAAGGAAGGTCAGAAATTAAATTGTGTGGGGGAAGCTTGTCATTGGTCCACAAAGGCAGTAATTCCAGAGGAGTTTAATGTGGCATTAAAGAGAGGTTGGAATATTCTATTCAATCGTATATCCAGCAGAGAGTGGAGATTGAGAGCTCACACTCAACTCAAATATTTCTATCAATCAGAATTCGTGAGTGGATGCTTCTCTGCATACTCCACGCCTGACCTTAATGCTGGTTGCAAGGAAAGCCACATTAAAGATAATTTCATATTTTTTGTTCATTTCAATTGGAAATTAAGAAAATGACGTTTTCTAAAGCCATTTTCTATTTTTCTTCATTTATTTTCCCTACAGAATGTGAGCTAGGTGGCTCTAAAGTGTGAGTCTTTAAAATGACAGATGAATGGCAGGAACTTCTCATTTTTTTTACGTTTCTGTGCAAAGCCTGGCCATTTCCCTGTGTAGCCCCAGCTTTACAGTCACAAATCAAGCCCCGAAGGTGGCCAAACCCAAAAGTCGCCGCGTACAGTAGTACATTTGTAGCAGAGTTTGTGTGAGATGGTTTATTTGGTTGTTTTGTTTCTTCCCTAGGAGCCATTTTCATCATTGAGAGCTTGGATTATGAAAGTTCACATGAGTACTACTTGACTGTGGAAGCCACGGATGGAGGCACACCTTCGTTAAGCGATGTTGTGACAGTGAATATTAACGTAACGGACATCAACGACAACACTCCTGTGTTCAGCCAAGACACTTACACTGCGGTAATCAGTGAAGATGCTGTGCTTGAGCAATCAGTCATTACAGTACGTAACATTGGGGTTTTTTTTCCTTTGAAATACTCTTGTCTTGACAAACTTGCCTTCGGTCTTGAAGGAATAAATATTATTTTGAAGATGGACATGAATTGATAAAGTTTGCCACTGAGGAAAACATATTTTGCCTAAGTTTCAGAACCAGGGACTTGAGCTGCTATGGGCAAGTAGATGATTTTTCTGATCTATTTGTGTTCTCCTCATGAGAACATGACTAAATGTGCAGGAGTAATTGAGTGATGTCTGTACGTTCTATTTGGCTGACGTTTCTCCCGAGGACTATGAAATGCGTTAGACCAGGACAGCTCTGCTCCTCTTCAGGATGAGTTTAGCTGAAACGTGATAGAGTCTGTTTTGACCTGGTTTTAAATGAGACTGTGATGTCCCTTAGGTTATGGCAGATGATGCTGATGGACCTTCAAACAACCGCATTCACTACGCAATTATAGACGGCAATCAGGGAAATCCTTTCACAATTGACCCCAGCAGGGGTGACATAAAAGTGACTAAACTTCTAGACAGAGAAAAGGTAAGGTTTTGATGCTTTTTGAACATTTGGGATCAATTTAGCTGTACATAATTGATGAGCACCATTTCTTGACTTGTATTTGTAAATTACCATTTCATGTGTTCCAGAATTAATAAACAGTAAGAAAGTGAAAGCATGGATTTATGTCAGTGCTTTTGAGGGGTGGAGAGGAAGAGAGAGGATTAAATATATGAAGGGATGCTTTACTGGGGGGTTGCACTAAAATCTTTCTTGCTTAAAGCAAAAGCTGAGTTTGTTGACCCTTTCCTCCTTAGTGAATGTCTGAAATGTTTTTATTATTGTTTTGTAGATTTCAGGGTACACCCTGACAGTTCAAGCTTCAGATAATGGAAACCCACCTCGACTTAACACCACCACAGTTAATATTGATGTTTCTGATGTAAATGACAACCCTCCAGTATTCTCAAAAGGAAACTATAGCGTTATCATCCAGGTAATAGAAATACAGATGATGAAGTTTTAGTCAGCCAATCAGTAATGTTATCTGCATGGCAATTTTGTGACTTGAAAAATTCTGCGAGATAGGATAAACCTGATGCTTCAGTTTTATTTTCCTGTATTTTTAATTATTTAGGGTTATGAGTGAGAGTGCTTACCTGAATAAGGGTTAAGGGTTACAAAATACATACCGTGTGCTCTGTTTAGCACCTTATGTTGCAAATACTGTGTGTCTTTTTTAATGTAATTTTATGTAATGTAATTTTAATGTAATTTGTGTGTGTGTGTATATATTAAACATCGCATTTATATTCATATTGTTCTTAGCATCATACAAATAGGTTAAAATACATAATCATTTTGCTATTTCATTTTTAATCTTAGAGTCACTGCTTAGGAAAAGATACTTGAGGTACCTGTCACTGTGATGCCAGTGTTGTGCACTGTGGCACATAGCTCGAAACCCAGTTCCTCTTGGGAGGAGGAGCAGTTAAAATGGGAGTAGCGTTTCACCTCGCCACATCCCAACTCTTGAACTAATTTTATACCTTGGGATGGTGGTAGGGGGCCAGATTCTCCAATTCCTGGCAGGTACTTGCCCGATTCAGAAGACTCTAAATCCGAGATAGCAGAGGCAAGCGGCTGTACTGCTCGTCTGCCTGAATCTGGTAGAGAGTAAGTGGAAGGGAAGAAAGGAATTGCATTAAGACCTTTGTAGTAGTAACGTAAGTGAGCTCAGTCCCTTGGGTCCTTTTGCTGCTGCTGGTGTCTGGCCTGGTACAATAGACGAACGAGGATCAGGCGATGTTATCCCGTGCCCTGTGCCATCCTCACTTCCCGCTTCTGTGGGAGACCGTGTACGTGGTTTCTAAAGGTATCTTGCCAAAAGAGCACAAAGCGATTCATCTCTACCCAACCCGTACAGAGTATGCAAGTACAACGTGCTGGATCTTCCTTTTTTGTGGTTTTTTCTTTTAAAGCAACAGATTTATATGGCTTTGCTCTGTCAAGAGTATTTTGCTTTTCCCGGTTACAACCGTTCTTGAAGTGAACGCTAATTAAGGTAACCCCTAAAACTGTAGACCATAAAGCTGATGTCTGTAATATTTCCTGCACTCAATTAAAAAGGAAGACCTCGTGTTTTAGAGTTCAGCCTGCCGTAGTATGAGGGTGGCAGAGAAAAAGCTGGAGGAGTTGTCTGAGAACACTGGTGTGTGTTTCCTGATGTACTGGAGATGGGCGTATTGGGACACACTTGGGAATGTGCTTAGCTATTATGAAAATCAACCGGCTTTAGATGTCCAGATGTAAATATTTGTATTTTAAAATAATGATGCTCCTTTTCCCTTTTGCTGAAGAGGGGGAAAAACCCTTCAGCTGCAATATCCGATAATTAACAAGCGTGTGGAATGTCTTGTGAAACCACATCCATGTCATACAAACTTAAAGGGATTTTATGATGCAAATTTTAAAACCTGGATTCTATGTTTTAACCGGTCTCTGGCTGTAGCAGCTGCAACTCTATAGTCAGGACACTAATTAGGGACACAAGGGGTCAGATGGAGGAGTGTGCTTTTCTAGTCTGCCCAACACAGGGCATTGGGTAGTTCCTAACAGGTGTTTTAGCTAAATCTGAAATCTTTGATGACTTGGTAATTAATCTATTGTAATCTTAAATCACATCAAAAGTGAAAAATGTAAAGTTTCAAAGCTGAGCTACTTTTAAGAATGTAAGACAAAGTTTCAAAATGTGCTGCCTTTCTCCTTTTAAAGTTATCACTGTTATTTTCAAAGGGTAGTATTTTTCCGTTAATAATATTGTCATTCTGATTTCTCTTACACTGACTAACTAGTTTGACAGTAAGGTGATATTTATTCTTTTTTCTCTTGTGAAGAAGAAATCAGTATTCGGCTACAACTACAGCAAACCCAGTGTGACTGTCTTATGCATTTACAGGAAAATAAGCCTGTTGGATTTAGCGTGCTCCAGCTGGTGGTGACAGACAAGGACTCTTCTCACAATGGCCCTCCTTTTCTCTTCACCATCCTGAGTGGAAACGAAGAGAGCACTTTTCAGATGAACCAGCAGGGAGTGCTGACAACCGCTGCCGCGCTGAACCGCAAAGTGAGGGATCACTATTTACTTCACGTCCAGGTAGGACGCGCTGGTTTCCTTTCTAGGCATTTCCTAAAATTTTCCCACTCGTGCCCAATCCACCACTTTTTCCTGCCTGCCCTTGTCTTTCTGTTCCAAGATCCTGACATGCCAAGCAGTCGTGTGAGGCATGTCCCTTGTGGTGACATCTTAGAGATGATGGCTGTTTCAAAAGTGGCCCTGAAAGGCTCCAGTAGAGGCCTACGTTTGCCGTTGCTGTGGAAAAAGACCAGACCGTGTCCAAAAATCCAGGTTACATTAACATAGCTAAGGTCTCAAAAATACCTTTTTGTAACCTAATGTAAGAAAAGTTCAAACCAATTTTTTTAAAATCTTGTCCAGTCCTTTTTAATTCAGTTATAAATTAAGCAGCTGCGAAGAGGAGACTTAAAATTGATGGGCTAAAAATAGCTGGCCTTAATTCTTAAGCTTCGTTTCCAGATTTGTGTTTTAAGAAGAGTTCTTACCTTTGTTTTTACACGGGGAATTTCTTTCAATCTCCAAATTACTCTCCTGGGTAACAGTGCAGACAGTTTCTGACTGCACCTGCACTTGCACAGTTTGAGCAGTAGTGTCTGTGTCTGTGTATACCAAACTCTGTCCACACTGTGAGGGGGGGATAATCATGGTATCAGGAGCCATCAGTACAAGAACCAACATAGATCAAGGCTCTGTTTAAATGTAGTTTAGTTTAGAGGGTTTAGGGTTTAAGAATTGAGATTAAAAAGGGGGCAGAGAGGTATAGCATTCCTCTGGTAGCCATTGTTTTTTTTCTCAGTAGCGACCTGCTAATTAGTGGTGGGACAGATTAGTCTTCGAGGACCCTAAGCGAGGACTCTGTTGGCCTTTCTAGGCTGCCCGAGTCCCAGACAGCAGCAGGGCTGGGCTCTGTCACACTTAACTAGTACTTCTGTACCAATTCCCTACCATCACCTTTTTGTTTAGGGAGGAAGAACCAGCCATGTTTTTCCCGTACAGGTGATGATGTCTGTTCTGGGTAGACCTTTACGCTGCCATTGTCACCTTTCATGATTTAGCTGCACCTTTGGCCCTTCCTAAAGTGCCTGCCTTTTCTATATGTTCTCATACACACGTATTTTCTATAGTATGAGGCGCCTGTCTAACACCTTCCTCTGAGTGGAATCCTGCAATTCTTTCATTTCCAAGCCCCTCACTGGGCTGTAGGATGCTTGTAAACAGCCTGTCAGTACTCCAGCTGCCTTCTCTTTAGCACAGCACTTGAAAAGTGCCTTTTTTCTAGGGAATGAATAAAGGCTATTTTAATGGCATCCAGTAGCTAAACAAGTGTCTTAAAAGAAATGTGCTCATTTACAACAAAGGCTTCTCAGAGATAGTAAATCGTTAAAGCAGACTATACTAATGTACATTTTTTTGTGTGCTGTCCTCCCCAATCTCAGTGGTTTGGACCCTGATTTACAAGTTCCCTGCCTGGATTCTGTAAATGTATCACCATCTTTTAATTGCCATTTATCATCTTATACTATGATAGCTTTTCTTTTTTTTTTTTTTAAAAATATATGCAGTGCTATAATTTGCTATTATCTTCTCCTGAGTGAGTCACTGTATGTGAGTATGAAGGCATCGAAGACTAAAACTAGCATTTCCATATCACAAGACTTCGGTCCCAACGATACGCACAAAAATAGATACATGACTTTTCTGGAAGCAGATTCTTCCCCAGTTCATTTAAAAGAAGGCTTTTTCAAAGGCTGTAAGCAGGAAGGCATCTTCTCCAGCTTACACTACCTTTAATTTCTGTACTTTCATCCTGCAGCTGACAAGTTACTGGCTGCCTGGCATCTCTGGATACTCATTCTTGCTTTTTAACTGACCTCCGCTGGTGTGCTTTTCAGTATCGACAGCTTTCACCTTAGCTGCCTTCGGAATGGGTTGCTGAGGAAGTGGTCTTCTTATGTTACAGGTGTACTTTATCTGAAAAAAGAAAAAAATGGGAAAAAACCCAACCCAGAAGTCCCACAAAGAGCCCCTCCCACCCCATCCCCCACACACATACCCACTGCTACCAAAAAAACTTTACTTAAGATGAGCCTTTCTTTTACTTTACTTTTGGGGTTTTAATAGAAATGAAGGTTCCCCCACCAGCCACCTACATATGCATGCCACTCACTTTTGCTTTCCCTCTCTCCAAAGGAAATAGATTATCCATTAACAAATGTCTCACAGCACTAGCGTGTGAAATCTTCAGCTCTGACTCATCCAGCCCTTTGTGCCACGCTCTGAAGCCTTCAGTTTAAAACCACAGCAGATTTTTAAAATCTCTGTGCTATTGAAAACTCATTTCTCCTGGGGCTCTTCCTCCCCTTTCTCGCTGTCCATTTGTTATAATTTTGCTGGCCTGTTTGTTTTTAGCCCTTTCTTGTTTCCCTTGGGCCTTTTCTTCTGTAGCTAAACTGCCTGCCTTGTCTTGTTTCCAGGCAGAAATGTCGGCAAAACAAAACTTTGCCAACTTGAGCTCTCTGTCTGTGGTTATTTATGTTTGGGTAACTAGAGGGCAAACTTCTAGCCGTGCCTGTCCTTTGGAATTAAGGGATGAGGAGATGTGGTTCCAGGAGACACGTTACCTTTTAAAAACGCTACCGTTACGTGCCACATCCACAGATAATCTTGTAGCTGGAGTTTTTCCTCTTTTCCTTAAATTTATATGAAAAATCAAAAGCAGCTTCTCCGCATTGATCATCAAAGTGCACCAACTACCCGTCATCGCTGTAAAATGACTGTCAAATCTTTTGAATAATGCAGGAGATCTTCTACCTTCTGAGCCCTGTGTGTGCCCTCTGGCCCCTCACGTTGCTCCAACTCTGCTTTGCCCATTTCTTTAGTCTCATTGGGAAAGAGCTCTGGGAAAAAAAAAAGCAGATGGAAAACAAGAACTGTGAAACAGGAAAAACAAAAGTGAACCCAAAGGAGTGCTCTTTTCTCACTTTTCTACTCTTTTTTTGTCCCCTCTTCATATGACAACAGTGTATGCTTCTGTCAAAAAGGGGTGGAGGACCGGGGATGTGATGTTTAAAAAGGCCTTAGAATTTAATTAGGCTGATTCTATTAAATATAATTAATTGTCTGCAGCAAATAGCACGGCGGGTTTCCCTCTCCGCGATCTCAAATCGTGAAAGTCAACGTAATTGATCGTAACGCGTCTTGTGTTCCTTTTGAAGTGCTGTTCTGTACTTCAGGACCGCCTCCCGATAACCCTGGTGAATCTCTAGTTGTGAATCTCTAGTTGTGAACCTCTAGTTGTGAATCTCTAGCCCGTGACTCATTTGATGTGTGTAAATGTGTTCCCGCCTCGGAAATAAAAGAGCTTCAAGCACCATCTGCTGTCTGAAATCAGCTACTGTGCGGCCCCCCCTGTACTTGCTAGAAGCGTTAGTGGCTTCCTGGCATTTGCAAATCTTAAGAGCACTGTAGCCTTTTCATCTTGGAAGAAGTGAACACACGTCTGTGTGTGCCTGCCTGTATAAGCTTTTTTTAAATTTTCAGTATTAACTTTAGTGTCAGGACCTGTGTTACAGCATTTTCATAAAGCATTTTCTGTAGGAGCCTTTTTTATTTGGTAGAAAAATGCAGCTCTCCTGTACACGCTACGAATATCTACAGTAGAATTTGAGATAAAGCAAAAATCTATCTCTGTCCTTGTCTTCCTTTAGGTGGCTGATAATGGAAAACCACCGTTGTCATCTTTGACTTACATTGATATTAGAGTTATTGAGGAAAGCATTTATTCTCCAGCAATTCTGCCTCTGGAAATCTTTATCACAGCCTTTGGGGAAGAATATTCAGGTGGTGTCATTGGAAAAATTCACGCAACCGACCAAGATGTTTATGATACTTTGACGTACAGCCTGGACCCCAAAATGGAATCCTTGTTCTCCGTTTCCAGTACCGGTGGGAAACTAATAGCACATAAAAGGTTGGACGTAGGACAGTACCTCCTAAATGTCACTGTTACAGATGGAAAATTTACAACTGCTGCAGATATTACTGTGCACATCAGGCAAATCACACAAGATATACTAAATCACAGCATTGCAATACGCTTTGCAAACCTCGCCCCCGAAGAATTCATCGGTGATTACTGGCGCAATTTCCAGAGAGCATTAAGAAACATCCTGGGCGTGAGGAGAAATGACATCCAGATTGTTAGCCTGCAGCCTTCTGATCCTCCCTCAAACCTTGATGTCCTCCTCAATATTGAAAAGTCCGGTAGCACTCAGCACCCAGTGAGAATTTTGCTGCACAAGATAAACTCTTCAGTGCCTGAACTGGAGGAGATTTTAGGCGTGCGGATAATCGATGTTTTCCATAAGCTTTGTGCAGGCCTGGATTGTCCTTTGAAATTTTGTGAAGAGAAAGTAACAGTGGATGAGAACGTCATGGCGACCCACAGCACAGCCAGGTTGAGTTTCGTCACTCCCCGTCACCACAGAACAGCAGTTTGTCTTTGTAAAGGTAAGAAAAGCCGTAAGGAAACCAGTAGCTTTGAAAAGATTGTTCTGGTTTTGAACAGCCATAATCCAGAGGGGAAAAAATCCTATTATGGGACAAGATTAAGAATGTCCTGTTAACCCTCACTGCAACTTTTGCCTAATTTTATTCAGAGCAGGGAGTAATTCCTTCTTGTCTCATTACCTCATTTTAAGAGTTTACGGAATATAAGCTTATGGGAAGGGATTTTTATCTTTACACCTTAATTTGATGAAAGAAGTTCCTTTCTCTTTTTGCCCGTTCTGTTGCCAGCCATTTTCACTCTCGTGTGTGTGAAGGTAAGTTCTTGCAAAGTACCTGAATGCTTCCTGGTTTCTGCTTAGAGGAATAGTCCACACAGCTTCCAAACTTGGCTTTGAATGAGTGGGTGAACTGGGAAAGCGATATTCATTAAGGTACAGATTTATAACAGAAGATTAATTTGTCCATAGCTCTAAAGGAAACAACCCAGCTTTTTAAAATCATGGCTTAACGTTGCTGGGTGAACTTGCACATCTGAAGTAAATATTTCAAGCCCCTCTCAAAATTCTCCTGCTCTTCCCAACCAGCTCTGTCCATGTTTACTATCTACATATAGGTTTTTATGGTGTATGATAGTAATGCTAAACCTTTAACCACAACACCAGCTTCCAAATTGTACTAATTGAACTGTTTGAGTAATCAAGATAATGATGAACATCAGCCACTATATATTGCTGTTTGTTTAGTCTGTGTTTGTGCCACTCCTTTTCCAGGACTGTTACCTCACTTCCTTGCCCCTGATAGTTGGGAATGTCATAGAATCATAAAACGGTTACAGTTGGAAGGGACCTTAAAGATCCTCCAGTTCCAACCCCCCTGCCCTGGGCAGGGACACCTCCCACCAGACCAGGTTGCTCCAAGCCCCATCCAGCCTGGCCTTGAACCCCTCCAGGGATGGAGCAGCCACAGCTTCTCTGGGCAACCTGGGCCAGGGTCTCACCACTACTCAGGTGTCCTTTTTCACAGAATGCCATGATCAGCAACAGAACAACTTGTTTTGTTTTACAGAGGGGAAATGCCCCCTGGTGAATAGTGTGTGTGAAGGAAACCCGTGCCCTGAAGGTACTGAATGTTTAGAGGACCCAAAGGAAGGAAAATACACCTGTGTTTGCCCAGACAGCAAAGCTGGACAGTGTCCTGGTAAGAAATTAATTCTAAAAGTCTCTGTGTAAAACCATCTTACTCCAAATATAAATTTGATTCCAGTCCTTCCTGTGGTTTAACACATTTTATGCTTTTCTGTATTCCTAAGCATCAGCTGGCTCTGCCGTGACATTTAGTGGGAGCAGTTACGTGAAATACCGTCTCATGGAAAATGAGAACAAGGAGGAAATGAAGCTGACGATGCGACTTAGAACATACTCTGCTCATGCAGTTGTGGTGTACGCTCGGGGAACAGACTACAGTATCCTAGAGGTATGTTAAAAGCTCCTAGTGCGTATCTTCTTACTAGTTTTTGTGTCCAATTCAAAGGTTGAATCATTACATCTCTGCAGAATTGTTATAATTGAGAATTGCCTTCGAGGTAGAGTGTGTTACACATCCAGGTGACAAACTTGGAATTCATTCAATGTGTAAAAGGAATGAAGTTTTCTTTAATGTTCTAAAAATAAAACAAACCAGAAAGCTAGTTTATCTGTTTTAAATAACAACTTTAAATGTTATAATACTTATCATAATAATTATAATACTCATGAAGTCTGTACAGAAGGACAAGAGGAACGGTCTGGAGTATTGTTATCTTTGGATGATGATCTGTTGACTTCTGTACTAGAGGAAAACATGTACAAATTATACATGTTAATTAAAAGAGCTGTGCAGAATGAATGGCAATCACTGCGGCTGTTTGGAAAGCAGTATTATTTAACTGCCTTTTATGAACACCAGCATCATCCTGTCTCTCCACCAAACATATAAACTTTTATAGGCATCGATATTTCCCTACTCTTGAAGTGTTGAGGTTTGACCGTGACCGTTTGTTGACGCTGTGGCTTCCCTCTGTAGATCCACCACGGGAGGCTGCAATATAAATTCGATTGTGGCAGCGGACCTGGGATTGTCTCCGTTCAGAGCATCCAGATTAACGACGGCCAGTGGCACTCAGTGTCTCTGGAAGTGGATGGAAATTATGCACGGCTTGTTCTGGACAGGGTGCACATGGCATCCGGTACCGCTCCTGGGACGCTTCGGACGCTCAACCTGGACAATCATGTGTTTTTTGGTGGTCATATCCGGCAGCAAGGGACAAGACACGGTAGAAGTCCTCAGGTCAGCAACGGTTTCAGAGGCTGCATGGATTCTGTGGTACTTAATGGACAAGAGCTCCCTCTGAACAGTAAGCCACGAAATCACGCGCACATGGAAGAGTCCGTAGATGTGACTCCTGGGTGCTTATTGACCACCACAGAAGGTTGTTCAAGCAGCCCGTGTCAGAACGGAGGCATCTGCAACGTGCTCTCAAACGGAGGTAAGCGGTGATATCTTCTCAGTTCATTTTCAGAGCTGCTTTTCTGCTTCCCTGCCTTGAAGGACAAAACAACTGTGTGAATAATTCTGGCTTTCCCAGAGAGTTGTGGGAGATTGGACATCTGGTAGGAAGGTTGTGTCTGTCTCTGTGTTCTACACCCAGTTTCTTGGGGTGTAAAATAGACAAAGCCCATCAGACAAAGCACAGATTTCATCTCCAGTGTCGACACCTGAGGTCCATCCTCTTAACTGCCTACTGGAGAGTCTTCCTTTAAAAACTCTGAAACCATTGTGACAAGCTGTGTGAGTTTTGTGAGAGAAATGGAAGTTATCCCTCAGTCCTGCTCAAGAAAATCCTTACTGTTAAACTTTCCTTCATCTTTTGATAAAACCAGTTCTGTTTCTTCCCACCCACTTTCCCTCTCAGAACAGGCAGGGGGGCAGGGAGGGTTTTACCTTCAAACCGGTAAAGCCCCGTGCGCCTTTCAGAACTGCAATATTTGATTTCAGGTTACTTCTGCAAGTGCACACCTTTGTTCATGGGAACTCACTGCGACGTGAGCGTCAACCCCTGCGCGTCCAACCCCTGCCTTTACGGGGGCACCTGCATCTCTGTCAGTGACGATTTTATCTGCCAGTGCCGAGGACAGTACACAGGCCAGAGGTACCTTTGTGTGGTTGTGGTTTCTCATCCCAAATGCACCCCTCGGAGAACGGGCTATAAATGTAACGCTTTCTTCCTTTCCCTTTTTCTGTTTTCTTTTTACCCGTTTCCTGGTTAAATCTGAGACTTTGAAACGCACTGGAGTTAGTTGGAAGTTATCACCAACCCCTACAGCCCTGAGTCCCACACTGTGCGCTTACTTGCGGGAAGGTAATGGTTCATTCACGCCTTTGTGGGGGTTTTTAACCTTTTTTTGTTTGTTTGTTTGTTTTTTCCACCTTTTTAGGTGCCAGCTGGGTCCATATTGCAAAGACAATCCTTGTAAAAACAGCGGCAAGTGTATCGACAGCTTGGATGGGCCTGTCTGTGAGTGTGAAGCAGGCTTTCGTGGAGAAAGGTGGGTAGTGTTCCACATAGATGGAATTTAGAATGATAGAATGGTTAGAGTTGGAAGGGACCTTAAAGATCATCCAGTTCCAACTCCCCTGCCCTGGGCAGGGACACCTCCCACCAGACCAGGTTGCTCAAAACCCCATCCAGCCTGGCCTTGAACCCCTCAAGGGATGGGGCAGACACAGCTTCTCTGGGCAACCTGTTCCAGTGCCTCATCACCCTCACAGTAAAGGATTTCTTCCTGAGATCTCATCTAACTCTCCCCTCTTTCAGTTTAAAACCATTACCCCTTGTCCCATCGCTCCACTCCCCGATCAGGAGTCCCCAACAGCATTACTTAACAGTTCAAACCGGTTGAAATCCGAAATTTTGGTAAAATAGCAAATTGCCTGGCAGTGTAGAGTACTGTATATTAAACATACCTGGAATTGGTGAGAAGGAGGAGACAGCAACAGAGACTCCTAGTTGGAAACTAACCATCATTTCTCTGCTCCGTTTCCGGCAGGTGCCTGACGGACGTCGATGAGTGCGTAGAAAACCCCTGTCTTAACGGTGCCCATTGTGAGAACACTTACGGGTCGTATCACTGCAACTGCAGCCATGGGTTTGGAGGGAAACACTGCACGGATGTCGTTCTGAACAAATACGTTTCAACGTCTTGGAACATCAGTTTGGCCGAAGTGATTGGGATTATTGTTTTCATCGCAGGAATATTCTTGTTAGTTGTGATTTTTGTGGTTTGCCGCAAAGTGATGGGTAGAAAGAAGAAGCACCAGCCAGAACCTGAAGACAAGCAACTGGGAGCTACAACAGCTTTCTTGCAGAGACCTTATTTTGATGCCAAAATGAACAAGAACATCTACTCTGACATCCCACCGCAGGTTCCCGTTCGTCCCATTTCATACACTCCCAGCATTCCAAGCGACTCCCGGAACAATCTTGACAGGAATTCTTTCGAGGGCTCTGCTATCCCTGAGCACCCAGAGTTTAGCACTTTTAACCCCGATTCCGTGCACGGTCACCGCAAAGCGGTAGCTGTTTGCAGCGTGGCACCGAATTTGCCGCCTCCGCCTCCCTCCAACTCTCCTTCCGACAGCGATTCCATACAGAAACCCAGCTGGGATTTTGACTATGACAGTAAGAAGCCTTCTTAGTTTATTATTTTTCTGTTACAGGCGTGCACTGGTACAGTTTTAACGAGCACAAAGGCTCTGTGAGTGCCTGTCAGGCTGGAAAAGGCCTTATGGCTTCTGGGCTTCGAGTCTGCTCAGGCTTCACGCTCTATTAACTTTTGTAAAAACGTCTAGATCTCAGCCTTGAATTGCATCAGCTTTTTAATCCACAATCCATTCGTTGTCTCACTTGAAACTTTTGTTTTCTTTTCAGCGAAAGTAGTAGATCTTGATCCCTGCCTTTCCAAAAAGCCCCTGGACGAGAAGAGCTCCCATCCTTACAGCGCCAGGGAAAGCCTGTCTGAGGTGCAGTCCCTCAGCTCCTTCCAGTCTGAATCCTGCGACGACAACGGTACGTAAAACCCCATCGTTCCCTCCTTGCAGTCGCTTGTTCTGCCTTTGCAGCTCTATCTCTTAGCATCAACAGGACTTAGGTAGATACAATATATATTAAATAGCAGCTTATTTAATATATATCTGTGTTTAATTACGCTAATGGCTAGATCTGCTAATTTTTTGAAAGCATTTTGTCTACCTTACACCTCCTGTTAATTAATTTACCTTAAAATTACATATAGTCGTTCTGCTGTTAGAACATGAAGCGTGAAAATGCAGCGCAAGGTGTTAAAAGCGTGTTCCGACGTGAGAAGTGACTCTCGTAGGTGATCAGTAGTCATCACCTTATGCAAGAAAACAGTGAATTTAAGTAAAATAATAAGAAAAAATGGCCTCTGCACCACTCTAACTTTGGCTTTGACGTTCAGCTTTCAGCGAAGCTTTCGGGTGTTACAGTTTCATTTGTCTCCTTCTCTTTTTCTTGCTGCGGCCTCAGCTCCCATATGGATCAGATCAGTTCTGAGTGAGAGCAGAGTTTAAGGGACTGCTTGTAAGTTTTGATTGCTTTAGTAACGAAGGAAGCTGCACACACGATAAAAAGGAACTTTGTTACAGTAGATCAGTATATTTGGCTTTCACCATGATTAAAATCATTCCCTAAAAAAAAAACATAATCTCGGAGGCTGGAAAAAAAAAAGCCTCTATCAAAATACTCCAGTCCATCAAAATCTAATCAGCTTGTGGGGCTTCTTCTCATTAATTGGAAGCCTTTCACTTTTCCATTGCGATGAGAGATGCTTTTCCAGTCGCTATGACGGAATCTGTGGACGCAGAAACATTTCAGGCTGATTGGCCAAAGCCACGGTCCTCTGCTGACCTAACGCACCCACTGAAGGTGTTTGGACTGTTTATTCCAATTTCTGCATTTGCCTCTGAACGGTAAAAAGGATTGGAAATTCCTTTAGTTCAGGATTAAAGAATTCCGAAAAAATTCTCCTTCTCAACGAAGTGGAGTGATTTGCCCTTAACAGCATGAAAAGAAACACCGGTGTTAATGATTGGTGAAAGTAAAATGTTATTTTTTTTGTCCCCATCATCGTATCAGTAGACCCGATATCAACTTTTTTTCCTGTGCTATTCAGTGTTGTGCAGTACACATTCTTCTCCCTCCCCTCCTCTCCATCCCATACGCTTCACTCATTCCTTCTCAGTTTTCTCGTCCTGTGTTGCTGGCTCATTAATACATCGTTTTAAAAGAAATGGCTGTAGCATCGTAGATCCCCTTCCTTCCTTCCTTCCTTCCTTCCTTCCCTGGTGTTGGGTTCTTTTTTTTTTGGTAGATTCTGAATGTATTAGTTTGAAATGTAAGCCCTGAGCCGTGCAAACAAACTGCATGCGCTTACCTCATCCTACCCCGGAAGAGCAAATCCTTCTCCCTTCCAGAAGGATCTTGGGAAAGGGAAGAGGTAAAAAATACNGCTCCTTAACTCACCCACCACAAGCCTTTAGAAAAGCCCGGTTTATTGCCCTCTGGATGAATTATTAGGCCAATAGCACGTTCAGGCAACACTTGAGAAACTCTCACCCAACTCGAGCAGCTTGTGCTCCTGCGGAGTTTCCCTCAGGAGTCAGTTCCAAGCGCTTTTCCATGTTTATCGAGAATAAAACTCAGGTTTAGAGATGTATTTTGTGTATTGCCTACAACCGCTTTCTAGATAGAGAGTCAATGTATAAGTACAGAGTCAATGTATACATACACCAACGGTCTTGCTTTATAAAATGGGAAGAAAATGCNGAATGTATTAGTTTGAAATGTAAGCCCTGAGCCGTGCAAACAAACTGCATGCGCTTACCTCATCCTACCCCGGAAGAGCAAATCCTTCTCCCTTCCAGAAGGATCTTGGGAAAGGGAAGAGGTAAAAAATACCAACAAACAAAAAAAAAAACCCAAAAAAACCCCAACATTCATTTGGGTTGTTTTCAAATAATGAATGTCACAACTTGAATTTGATATTCTTCCCGTGGGAGCGGTCTTTGCTCACAACTCCAGTAGGTCAAGCAACAGAAGTTTTCNNNATAAAATGGGAAGAAAATGCAATTTTACAGTGTTTTCTTGTATACCTGTGTGCTGTTTGAAGTGATACTAACTATAGGTTTGTTTTAATTTGCTCCTTTTATACCTTTTACAAGCTTCCGTAGTGACTGTAATACACCTTGTCAATGCTGTTGTTGACTCGGTGGAAAAAGAAGGTATATACATGTTTTCTTATTTATTTCCTCCTTGGGCAGAATAATGCACGTTTGTCTTCTAATAACCTAGTCCTAGCAGAGGTGGGAGTTACAAAGTATTCGTTTCTGATAAGTTTTAGCAAAGAATATATTGATATGGTGTATCTGTTCATATTTTCACGGGCAGGTTTCACAGTGTGATTTGGGGGGGGGAGAGGGGGGGTATTTTTCCCACTAACCTTTAAGAACTGGCCACTCTGGAAAAGACAAACTCTTTACACGACAACAGGTAGTAACAGAGGTGCCAGTGAGTCTGCACAAATGCTAACTGTTGTTTTAATTGACTTATAAATCCTTCAAGTTCCAGTAATATGGCAGTAATTCACCC
This sequence comes from Nycticryphes semicollaris, assembly GCA_013400055.1. Classification (NCBI taxonomy): domain Eukaryota; kingdom Metazoa; phylum Chordata; class Aves; order Charadriiformes; family Rostratulidae; genus Nycticryphes; species Nycticryphes semicollaris. The sequence goes on along the minus strand of VXBJ01003242.1, from coordinate 164,128 downwards.
CACGACCATGAGCCTGCAGAGGTTACTTCTGAAGTAACAACCTGAAGGGGGCTGACAGGAGAGATGGGGGGGACACTCTCGATCAGGGAGTGGAGCCACAGCACGAGGGGGAACAGTTTTAAATAGAAAGAGGGGAGTGTTAGATGAGATACCAGGAAGAAATTCTTCCCTGTGAGGGTGGTGAGACACTGGCCCAGGTTGCCCAGAGAAGCTGTGGCTGCCCCATCCCTGGAGGGGTTCAAGGCCAGGCTGGATGGAGCTTGGAGCAACCTGGTCTGGTGGGAGGTGTCCCTGCCCAGGGCAGGGGGGTTGGAACTGGGTGATCTTTAAGGTGTTTTCCAACCCAAATCGTTCTGTGATTCTATGACCCACAGTATCTCTTTCCTATTTCTTAAAACACACTAAGAAACCCTGTTTGTTGATTAGTTTTTTTTTATGAAGTCTTACTTTAAAACAAACCCATTTTAAGAATGTAAAATTAATTATAGCAGCTAAAGATTCTCTTTGGTTTGTTATTTAAAGTGTCTCCTGGCTAATACACGCAGACACACACAAAAGTTGACAAATGCAAAGGTTTGTGATTCCTTGAGAGTTTGATTCACGTGCACCTACAGACCATAGTCCTCAGTGCTGAAAAACTGTAATGCACAGTGCTGAGGAAAAGGAGAATTTATAAGACTAGAAAAAAGCTATGAAGGGAAGTATTTAATAACTTCTGCTTTTTTTCTAAGATTTTAATTGGTGAAATGAAAATTGACAGATGTACTTCTCAAGTCAGAGCTAAGAGCATTGCTCGGTGGTTTAGCATTACTGTAAGATAAACACAAAAGTTTTATGCATTGCAGAATATTCATAGAGAGGTTAAAGATGTCCTGCTCAGCTAATTCTCAACACTTGGAAGCTTCTACTCTTAGTTAGTGTTCCTGCTTTCAAAGCATCTTAAGTAAAGAGCTCTGCTTTGGAGCGTCCTGGGGAGGGCAGAGGTTGGAGCAGCAGATCCACGTTCAGGCCTTCAGCCGGGTCACGTTCTGGGACAGATGGTCCTTTCCTTTAGTCTCCCCCAGTGGTTCCATCCAAGAGGTTTCCTGGAAGCGTGAACTGGAGCTGCTCTTCCTCAGGCAGTCGATGCTGGGGCACAGCAGGCTCTAGTTTGTGTTCCTGTGCTTTACGTTAAATGTCTCTGCCTCAGAAGGAGAGGACCAGGATCTCCCCATTTCTTGGTAAAAGTACTCTAAATCATAAGGCCACAGCCTTACTCCTGCCCTACTTAGTTCATGGAATCATAGAATCATTCAGGTTGGGAGAGACCCTTTGGATCACCGAGTCCAACCATAAACCATAACTGGTTCACACCCAGTTTTCCTAGAAAACCGAAGGATTTAGTCTTCTAAGTAGACTAGTGGTCAGAGCCTTCTCCTGGGGGTGTTTAAAGAGGCTCAGACTGTTACCTCCTTTAGCACGGAGAGTATTTTTCTTGTCTGGGCTCAGCATGCTTAAAAAATAAATAAATAAGAGGAGCAAACCCCCTTCAAGAGTCAACCTCTGTCCCTCCCGTCCTCCAAGACCAGGTAAAAGTATCGATTCTTGGGGGAAGATTCTGGTGTTGGGGTAGGTAGGCATTGCCCGGCCGTACAGACCTGAGCAAGGAGTAGAGATTCCTGAAGGGAGGAAGGTTTAAAACTCGCCAGGTGACACAGGACAGTTCTGTGCCCCAGAGTGAGCTGCTGGGATTGCTGCACCCAGGGGGACGGGTCTCCCAGCGCACTGCTAAAGGGAGAGTTTCCATCTTTCCATCAGATATTTGGAAATATAAATCCTAACAGATGAACCCTCTAGTGAAAACCAAGGGGATATGAGGAAATAATAATAATAATAAATAATAAATCACATCAAGTCTTGTTACCCTTTTTAGCAGAAGTCCTAAATCTACTGATAGGAGGATTTCAGCAAACTGTAGACCCCAGATTTTGCCACTGTCCCCCAGGTGGGGCTGACACAAACTCGGTACCCTTTCTGCACTTCAAGTCTAACAAAGGAGCTCAGGAGAGGGGGGAAAAGAAACCCCAAGCCAGCTTTAGTACCGCTACATAAACTGGACAAAAGCAGCACCAACATCCCAGTGACAGCCATTGTTTGTCTTTGCTGGTTCCACTGTTTGATTCCTAACTACGGATGTTTTTCTCCTTTTTTCTTCTCCTTCTGCCACCTAAAGAATCTTTTGCTGTTCCCGACCTCAGCAATTCAAGAGGTGACTTGTGCATGCTGTTCGTTGGTGTTCACCACAGTGTTTCCCTTAATACTGTTGTAACACAGACTCACTCTCCGTTGCTTGCTGTGCATCTGTCTGCACTGATTACTCTTTACTCGATTTGCACCTCGGCACAATCCTGTATGACTTTCCTGGTTTGCTATTGGGGTGAGAAATCCAGTGATTCTAGGCTTGCATCCAGTTTGCAGCAGATGAACTCAAACTTATTCCAAGGGAGTTTGTGAGAGAGGATGGAGTTTGGTCCTTTATGCATGATTAAGCTTGATTTTCCCGTGGTGTTCTTGTATTTGAGCACGGAACGTCTTTACTAATATCCAGAGGTTGTTCTCAGCGGGGTAGAGGTTACTGCAGAGCTAACACCATTCGGGGTATTTCCAGCTCTGGAAATGGTATTACTTTCCAGTTCTGTTAAAGGGGTAAAGTCTCTTTAAATGCTCTGGATACTTTACCAATTAGACTTTACTTCTATGGAAGAAAAGGCCCTGGGGGTTGTTACCACCCCTCAGCGATTGGCTAAAAGCGTAACTGCACCAGGGAGGCTGTTGGTTCTTCGTTTGAACAATTCCATACCATTACGTGTGTCCTGGCAGCACATTCCGTAGGGGCTTCTTCCCACGTTGGGCGAGATGCCTGAGCAGACGTCGGGGTTGGAGCGCGAATGACGCGGTACCTATTGCATGGCATCACGGAGAGTTAGCGTTGAACGGCTTTTGTGGAACCGGGGCACACTGCTCTCTAATTAACCAGTAGTGTCCTGATTGCATTGTCTTAATACACGTGCTGACCTCTCCTGTTTTGAAGACCAGGTACTAATACTATTGTTATTAAATTAACTTTGCAGGTTACCACTGGGATACGTCAGACTGGATGCCAAGCGTTCAGTTGCCGGGTATCCAAGAGTATCCAAACTACGAAGTGGTTGAGGAGCCCGCTCCCCTCTACACGGATCCAAACGCCATCGATACAGACTATTACCCCGGCGGTTACGACATAGAAAGTGATTTTCCGCCTCCACCCGATGACTTCCCTGCACCCGACGAGCTTCCACCGTTGCCACCAGAATACAGCGACCAGTTTGAGGCAATACAGCCACCCAGAGACATGCCGGCCGTAGGCAGCTTGGGTTCCTCCACCAGAAGCAGGCAGAGATTTAACCTCAATCAGTACCTTCCCCACCACTACCCCGCAGACATGTCAGAACCTCAGACCACGACCGGTGGTGTCAACGGCGGTTACAGAGAACCTTACGCTCCTTACACCTTAGGGTACAACAGAGACTTTGAAGCACCCCCTGTAGACAACATCTCCATGTCTGTGTACGCTTCCACAGCTTCCTGCTCCGACGTGTCCGCGTGCTGCGAGGTGGAATCCGAAGTCATGATGAGCGACTACGAGAGCGGAGACGACGGTCACTTCGAAGACGTAAAAATCCCTCCGCTTGATTCCCAGCAGCACACGGAAGTCTGACACGCTCAACAAAAGTGCCTGGACTCTAAAAAAAAAAACACTTTATCAACTCTAGAACAACTTTCAAGAGCTGGTTTTTTTGTTGTTGTTGGGTTTTTTAATTATTATTTTCTTCCCCCCCCACCACCTCTTTTTCCCCAGCCACAGGGAAGGCTTTTGTTTCAGTGAGCTACACCGGCACGGCGACATTGGATCACGCAGTTCATTTCACTAAATCCAGCTGATTTCCGTTTCCTGACCTCCTGTAATTGGACGCTTCCGAGATTTCCACCGGCTGTGCCGTTTCTCAACGTTCTTTTTTTGTACTTACATCGTCTATGTTTAAATAAAAATAAAAATCACATACCACTTTCTCCATGTTAGCATGATGCGTATATTTATATAGTTCTAAAGCAATTAATTTTCTCATACTTTTTTTCTTTTTTTTTCTTTTTTTTGTAAATTTTCTGTACAGTTTTGATTTTAATAGTTTTAACTAGATTTTTGTAGATATTTTGTGAATTTGTTTTGCCACCGGAACTAGTGGTGTTCGTGTGCCATTAAAAACTAGCACCCTGACGTACTAGAANATTTTTTTCCTCCCTCCCTTCTTGGAAAGTGTGTTGGGGAACCCCTTCTCCAGACCAGTCTAGAACCAAAACCACCACGACACAGTTTTTATAGTGTCTGTATATTTGTGATCCAATGGTCTTGTAAAGGTTTTTACTGAAAATTACCATTAGCTTGTCTTTCTTACTGACAATAAATTATTAATAAAATACTTTAGCTTTGCCCTGTCTATCTCTCTTATCTGGCATCCCATTGACAAAGCATTCACTGCGGCATCTTCATTAGCTTTCCTTTTTCTTTTCTTACGTCTGTAAATGGTTTGTAGTGGGTGAAGTTACTTTCTTCCCAGTGACACCTGGTTACTTGTCTTTTTTTTTTCCCCATTCCTCCCTCCCTTCGGAGCGGGAAGCGCAGCTCTGGGGGAGGAGGCTCAGTAGATGGCAGTGTGTGTCCGCGTCACCGCGTTTTTCCACAAGTAAATCGGGCTGGCGCGAATAAAGGTTGATGCTGCGGGAGCCTTCTCGCTAGTTTGCATTTTTCTTTAGACAGATAACGTCAGCCGCCTAAATTCCTGAGGGTTTGGTTGGTTTCCCCTCACACACACACACACACCCCCCCTAAAGTCCCAAACATATACACGGAAAACCACTCAAGCTTTTTAAAGCACTTTCTGCCTCTCTTAATTATAGAATGATTCGAGATCATTAAAGATCACAGAATCTCAGGGATTGGAAGGGACCTTGAAAGATCATCCAGTCCAATCCCNAAAAAACAATCAAAACACCACAAAAAACCCCACCCCCAAATCACCAAGGGTTTGACATTTCACCGTGAAAAAAAATCAACATATTCACACGAATCCAGCTGTACATAGGTTAGGTCTGATATTTTTCTGGGTCAGCTACATGGAAATGTCTTAAATGGGTTGCTGTATTTTAGAACTGTAAACATATATATTATTATTATTATTATTTTTTTCCTCCCTCCCTTCTTGGAAAGTGTGTTGGGGAACCCCTTCTCCAGACCAGTCTAGAACCAAAACCACCACGACACAGTTTTTATAGTGTCTGTATATTTGTGATCCAATGGTCTTGTAAAGGTTTTTACTGAAAATTACCATTAGCTTGTCTTTCTTACTGACAATAAATTATTAATAAAATACTTTAGCTTTGCCCTGTCTATCTCTCTTATCTGGCATCCCATTGACAAAGCATTCACTGCGGCATCTTCATTAGCTTTCCTTTTTCTTTTCTTACGTCTGTAAATGGTTTGTAGTGGGTGAAGTTACTTTCTTCCCAGTGACACCTGGTTACTTGTCTTTTTTTTTTCCCCATTCCTCCCTCCCTTCGGAGCGGGAAGCGCAGCTCTGGGGGAGGAGGCTCAGTAGATGGCAGTGTGTGTCCGCGTCACCGCGTTTTTCCACAAGTAAATCGGGCTGGCACGAATAAAGGTTGATGCTGCGGGAGCCTTCTCGCTAGTTTGCATTTTTCTTTAGACAGATAACGTCAGCCGCCTAAATTCCTGAGGGTTTGGTTGGTTTCCCCTCACACACACACACACCCTAAAGTCCCAAAAATATACACGGAAAACCACTCAAGCTTTTTAAAGCACTTTCTGCCTCTCTTAATTATAGAATGATTCGAGATCATTAAAGATCACAGAATCTCAGGGATTGGAAGGGACCTTGAAAGATCATCCAGTCCAATCCCCCTGCCGGAGCAGGAACACCTAGAGCAGGTCACACAGGAACGTGTCCAGGAGGGGTTTGAACGTCTCCAAGGAAGGAGACTCCACAACCTCTCTGGGCAGCCCCTTCCAGTGTTCCCTCACCCTCATGTTTAAGTGGAACCTCCTGTGTTTCAGCTTGCACCCATTGCCCCTTGTCCTAGGGGAAAAGGCCATCCAGTTCCAACCCCCCTGCCCTGGGCAGGGACACCTCCCACCAGACCAGGTTGCTCAAAACCCCATCCAGCCTGGCCTTGAACCCCTCCAGGGATGGAGCAGCCACAGCAGCTCGGAGCAACCTGGACCAGGGTCTCACCACCCTCAGAGTGAAAAAAAGAATAACCAGACGCATCAACATCCCTGAGTGGCCGAACACCTACAGCATCTCAAAAGGAGATGAGAAGATTTAAGAAGGAATCCTCTCATGAACAGAGCAATTCACAATTACTATTTTAATTGCTTGGCATTTCCAATGCATGACTCATTTACTGCAAGGTGAGCTCTATAGTCCCTTGTCTTGGGGGGGACAAGGACCCTTGAGGAACTCGTCCTCTCCTTGGTTCCTGTTTGTGTTGGTATTTCATGGACGCCCGCACGATGTACACACCCGCCCCACGCACACACAACCCACAACAGCAACAACTTACGAGCTCAGAGCCAGGCAAGGACAGAAGCATAAAGCATTTTGAAAAAATGAGAGGAGAACAGCTACTGGAAGTGGGGAGCAGCTGAGGCAGAGAGAGGTTCTGCTTTAAGTGCAAAAAAGTAGAACCTAGTAAAAGTCAAAGCCTCTTCATAGGCCATGTCTTAAGTACTTTAGACTCTCAAATCTGTGGCCTAGAGGCTTCCTCTGATTCAGTGTGGGCTAATTCCTCGCTCAGTGTGTAAACTTTCTGAAGAGCTACCCTTGGAGCTGCGTTCCTTAAGTTAAAATCCCATCTTACTTTGGAGACCTTCCTGGGCTGCCCTTGACAGCCCTCCCAAGAGGGGAAGAGAATTTCGTCTTAACAGGGCTGCTAGAATCTGTATGTCTCATAACATCATTTTGGTTGGAAGAGACCTTTGAGGTCTTCAAGTCGGCACCGCTGGGTTAAGGGTTTAAGTCCACCACTAAGCCACTTCCCTCTGGTCCATGTCTACACGTCTTTTAAATACCTCCAGGGACGGTGACTCCACCACTTCCCTGGGCAGCCTGGTCCAATGCTTGAGAACCCTTTTGGTGAAGAAATTTTTCATGACATCTACCTCTCCCTTGGCGCAACCTGAGGCCACTGCTGCAGCCACATCTCTCTGTTGCTGCCATGACTTTCCTCTTGACCACCCTAAAAATCCCATAATCAGTATATTTTAACATTACGAGGAAATAAAACAGGTTCAAGAATAAGCCATCTCAGACTTGGCGGGGGGGGAGCAAGGGGAGTACTTCATTTCGCCTCCACTTCCTCAGTTCTGGTGGTTGAGGTTAATAAGTCCTGTTGACAACTCCCTGCAAACAACCCACAGCCACTCTGGGGGTGAGCCAAAGTCTCTCCCCTCTGAACCCCGCAGGAGAGAGGGCTGAATTTATACCGCTGGAGGCAACGGCGTTCACATTGACTCTTAAAAAGAAGTGGGGAAGAGATCTGGCGTTAAAGGGCTGACTTTCAGCCCAGGCAGAAACATCTTCCCCCACATTCATATTTGATTCAACCACCCTGCCAGAAAGTTTTTTTAAACCAATCCTTTTGGGACCCCAGACAGAAAAGAATGGTTTTCAGTTATACTCATGAGCGTCCAACTTGGCTGGTCTCTCACAACAGGCTGAGTTAGAGTCTGAAGGACAGCTCGGAACAAACGAGTTTTACAAACTCTAGAGAGAGATATTAAAAAACGATGCTCTAAGCATGGAACGTAGGAAAGGACGTTCTAAGCGTTGAACAGTTCACTCCATGTCCAGAGACTGGTGTACAAGGCTGAAAATACCTCATTTCTATACTGTGCTTAACTAGGCTTTGTCATTAAAGACTCACAGAAGGCTTTAAAGGCCATCGGGTTCCAACCCCCCTGCCCTGGGCAGGGACACCTCCCACCAGACCAGGTTGCTCAAAACCCCATCCAGCCTGGCCTTGAACCCCTCCAGGGATGGAGCAGCCACAGTTGCTTGGAGCAACCTGGACCAGGGTCTCACCACCCTCAGAGTGAAAAAAAGAATAACCAGATGCATCAATGTCCCTGAGTGGCCGAACACCTACAGCATCTCAAAGGAGATGAGAAGATTTAAGAAGGAATCCTCTTGTGAACAGAGCAATTCACAATTACTATCCTAATTGCTTGGCATTTCCAATGCATGACTCATTTACTGCAAGGTGAGCTCTATAGTCCCTTGTCTTGGGGGGGACAGGGACCCTTGAGGAACTTGTCCTCTCCTTGGTTCCCGTTTGTGTTGGTATTTCATGGACACCCGCACAATGTACGTCAGCTCTCGGCCCTGACAGCGACTCTTTCACCACTTAAAACATACCAAAACCCTCTAGGAGCAAAAGCAGCTCTTGAACTTGTCCTTGGTGATGCACAGTACCCAACGAGTAACGATACTGTTGAAGACATTGCATTTAACAAAAAGAGTTTAATTTTAAAACTTCGTGGGAGCATCAAAAGCCAAAACTTCTTACCGCTTTGATCAAAAAAAGGCCATCCAAACAGCACAGAAGTGAGCGAGCTTTTTAAAGAGAGTTAAGAGAGGCGGTTAAAAGGCAATTCTTAGCACGGAGCACAGATTGCACAAAGGCATCACATCGGCAAGTTTGTACCATTTATCTCACCAAGAGTTTGAAAAACAAAAAAAGGAGACTGGGGCGGTACAAGAGGAAAGCAAGGAAGGCTCCGAACACCAGGAGGCTGTGCAGGAGTGAGGAAAATCAGAGGGAATTTAAACTCCAGCAAGTACAAGGCAGAGCAAGATTAGCCAGGAAAGATTGAGGAACTATTTGCAGACGTCAAAAATTAAAGTTTTTTTTAAAACACATTAAAAAGCAGAAAGTTTTGCCGGAGAATCTATAAACGTAGAACTGCTGGAAGGTCAAGGTGTGATGGGAACCTTGGAGAATTCAAGAGTAGCAGAGGTTTTCCCCGCTACATCATTGTCCACTGTGGGAAAAGTGGAGACATTGCGCTGCTAATGAATGGGAATAAACGGAATCAAAGACAAGAGAGCACCGACCCCACACTTCTAAAGCACCTGAGGATCAGAGGCCCATGTTATCTGGGGCACAGGCAACTAAAATGGCTTTGGGATCACCAGATTAGCCCGCCACAAAGACAGGAAACTGGGGAAGAGGAACCAGCTTTCCGTGGATGCAGCATTTAAGAAATAAATGCAAACAGGAATCGCAGAAGCGGCAGCAAAACAATAAATTGAGATGGTCCAACTGGACACCCTGGTCCTGCGCTTGTGAAATGAGAACGGAACGGAATCACACACCACCAGTCGGGGGCATTTGTGGATTCACTCTGGAATCCTTTCACGTCTTCTTTGTTCCTACACGTACGAGACAAAAGAGCAGCTTCCAGCCTGGCCGTTATTGAAAACGTTCATCCAAACAGCTCGGGTCTTGTCTAATGTGAAAGCAGATCTCCCACGGGCACGGTGACATTGGGAGCACAGTCAGCACCAGGGGACAAGAGCTGCACGTTTCTGTCTGCATTCAAATAGTTATGGCACAGGGACAGAAATTCGGGTTCAGGTGAAAATATTGGGTTAGAATTACCCAAAGATAACCAGATGAGTATGTCCTGAAACACAGATTTACACAGCAGCCAGCTCCGACTTTGAAAGTTAAAAAAATGGGAAAAAAACCAAGAGAAAACCAAGAAACATCCAGAATCCTTTACATAAAGCAGAGTTTTTACCAAGGTTTCCCACAAAAAAAAAAAAAGGACAACCGTTTCAGCAGTTCAGAGCACTGAATAAAGGTGTAGAGGAGTTAGAAATTATCGTGAATTATTTCTGTTCTGTTCCTTCACTGTTTTGCTAAATAAAACAAACAAGCAAGACACTTCCCCTTCAAGAAGAACTAAACGTTCTCTGGACATGGGGGTGTTTTGGGATTGCTTTTTTTGGTGTTTATTTCAGCAAGACCCAGGGCTTTGATGCAGCCATACAAATGGAGTCTTCCATTTGGCGTCTGAACCGGGGAGAGGTTGGTTTTTTTACTGCCCCGTTGCCAAAATTGCTTTTCACCTCTGCTACATACGGCAGTACTGTCAGCTCTACTCTCCTACCACAAAGTTCTTCCTACACTTTTCTAAAGCAACTCAACTTGGTTAGTAGGTTGAGAAAGGTCCTCCTCCCCCTCTACTCTGCCCTGGTGAGACCCAATGTGGAATAGTGTGTCCAGTTCTGGGCCCCTCAGTTCCAGAAGGACGGGGAACTGCT
>VXBJ01003242.1:131521-153094 GCA_013400055.1 Nycticryphes semicollaris | reverse complement strand
TGGATTACTACACAGTACAAATTAATCCAAACTCAGCCAAGTGTCCTAAGTTTCTACCCTTAGACCCTTTTGTGGAGCACATCCCAGCAGGAGCTCAGCACGCAGGGGAGAAACCAGTGGCCTGGTGTTGCAGCCAGACAGCTTTCTGAGATTCCCTCTCTCATTATTTCNAATAACTTTAAATCTAAATCATTACAAGGGCCAATAAACCAGGTAAAGATGGTATCAAACCACAGCCTGAAGTTAGCAATGCAGCATCTCAAGGTACATAAAGACAGTCTATAAGAACACATAAAATAAAACTGAATAAAGGTTGTTTTCCCTTTCAGGGAACATCATAGATTGAAGGAAGAGTTGTCTTCCCCCTAACATTCCTTCTAATCACTTGGATTACTACACAGTACAAATTAATCCAAACTCAGCCAAGTATCTTTTATTTAGATTTTACAAAGCCAGATACACATTCCATTCAACCAACAACACAGAACTATTACGAGAGATGCACTTCCTTGACAAGATTTTATCCATCAATATTTTTATATTTCAGGCCCACGTTCATTCAAGGGAAAGACGGGACAAATCCAGACCAGCACCCGACAGCAACACAGGGCAACACAACACCACAGGATTGGCAAGCACTGGCAGCCACAACAGTGGCACTCGAACCCAAAGGCCTTCCTGCCTCTTCAAATTCCAGTCCTTTCACGATCTACTCCTGGCTCTTCTTCCTGAGAATTTCAGAAGGCTCTTGCACAGCTCAAAATGCACAGGTACATTCATGGCATGTGGAGAGATATTTATTATGCTTGACAAGATAGAACTTTTCTCCAACTTGACCTTCTTTAAGTTAGGCCTCACCAGGAAATACACTGGTAATCACTTGGATTACTACACAGTACAAATTAATCCAAACTCAGCCAAGTGTCCTAAGTTTCTACCCTTAGACCCTTTTGTGGAGCACATCCCAGCAGGAGCTCAGCACGCAGGGGAGAAACCAGTGGCCTGGTGTTGCAGCCAGACAGCTTTCTGAGATTCCCTCTCTCGTTATTTATTTCTTTCTTTCTTTCTGCTCTTCACTCTGACCTCGCAGGCAGCAGGAACAGCCACCTCCCAGAGTTCATACCTCCTTCCACTCAGCAGCAGCAGCAGCTCAGGGGGCCCATTTAACAGGTGCTGCTTGTAACGAGACCCTGAAAACCAAAAGCTCTTCTCGGGATCACAAGGGGCCGCTGTTAACTGTAATAATCCAGACAAAAGGGTTCAGCAAGCACCGCGTGCGTCAACATCAAGCAAAATTAATGAGAAAAGAGCAATGAAACTGAGCATTCAGAAATGCAGCAGCAGCTCCTGAAGTATAAGGTTTCTTCCAGATGAGAGATGCTCTTTTGTTTTGGGTGGTTTTGGGTTTTTTTTCACAACAGAAAAGAAAAAATGGGTGCAGGATGTGGATTACTGTTCCTGTTATCAGTGTGGCACTACTACGCTGCTTATTAAGAAGCCACAAGTACAGGCAACACTTGAACTGACCTTTGAATAGCACAGATGGCACACCAGCCTGAATTAGCGAAACGGGGTATTATACAGCAAGATTGTCACGCTTCCCTGCTACACAAATTAGCAAGGAAAACTCTTCCCTGGGGAAGATAAAACACACAAAGACTTTAAATAAAAGGAATGTGTGCGAGAGCCACAGTCACAGCCAAAACACGGGATCTGAACGGCACAGGACAGAGGAAAGGCACCCAGGGGACCACTCCGTTTCAGATCTTTGGATGAGAGCTCATCAGCCAGCGCTGCATCTCTGGGCTGACACACCTGGAGCAATGCTACCTTTGTGATGATTTATGGCACCAAACAGCATGTCAGTAAGGAATCTGCAGTCTAAATCCCATTTGTAGGTATTCTCCGAAGCACCTCAAAAGCATTTATTCCTAGCTACAATTAAATTCCAAATGGATTGCAGAATAACTACAACTTCTTCCTTCAGCTTGTGATCACCCCACCAGACCAGTTCTTTTATCTTAAAGTATCAGCTCAAGGATGTCACTACTACTCTGTTTTTATTACGGGCTTAGGAACTGCTCCGGGTCGAGGTGTCAGCCCCTCAGGCTGAAGGACAGACTGAGAGAGTTGGGAGTGTTCAGCCTGGAGAAAAGTCTCTGGGAAGACCTTAGAGCTCCTTCCCAATACCTATAGGGGCTACAGGAAAGATAGGGGAGGGAAGCAACAGGATGAAGGGTAAATGGTTTTAAACTGAAAGAAGGGAGATTTAGATTAAATATTAGGAAGAAATTCTTTCTTATGAGGGTGGTGAGACCCAGACCCAGGCCCAGGTTGCCCAGAGAAGCTGTGGCTGCCCCATCCCTGGAGGGGTTCAAGGCCAGGCTGGATGGGGCTTGGAGCAACCTGCTCTGGTGGGAGGTGTCCCTGCCCAGGGCAGGGGGGTTGGAACTAGATGGTCTTTAAGGTCCCTTCCAACCTGAAGCATTCTATGATTCTATGAAGGAGCTGCACCCAGCCTTTTTGTTTACATGTCTTTTGTGCTCTGTGTTGCTTGGGTACTAGAAACATGCAACAATACTCACAAGAACTAGGATTACAACAGAACATTGCTGTGTTTGAACCTCAGCGCATGTTGCTGTTCACATACCAATAAAATACTGGTGCAGCTGTGGAGAGGGGTCCCTTCTCTTTTTTTAGAGGATCAGACATTGCATAAGGACGAAACCTTGGGTAAGGACCACCCAATTCCTCTGAGGTAACAAGGATTTAAACAGAAAAGCAAAAGCTTGTCATAAAATTGCCACACACAGTCCTGACTGCTGCACTAACTGATTGGAGGTGGTCATTAGAAGGAACAGTAGCCAGCCCAGATTTCACTTCATTAAACAACATCAAAAAAAACCCCATTATGACATATCTCCTCCAGGACAGCAATGAGACAACCAGAAGCAGGTCACAGCGAGACCTAGACCAATAACCACTCCTTTTCAGAAAACTGAATTAGAAAAACACAGAGATTTTACCCCTTAATCAGCCTGGCCTCACGCTGCCACGTAGCTGCTGGATCACCTCCTTCTTCAAGCCGGTCCCCAGCACAGCTCAGCTTCTTCCCACACAACTCCAAGAGGACAAGAAACCCTTCTGCAGCTCACTTCTGCTACAGAAGTCACCCCTGCAAGCCCTCTCCCCTCTGCCTGTTTCCAAAGGAAGGCTGCCAACCTTCCCCACAGCTGTGTCTCATTGCCTTAACCCTACCCAGCCCCCAGGTGTAGCCCAGGGCACCGAGGACACCCACCCTCATTAACCCCGTCACACCAACACGCAGCATTTAATGCAAAACTTCATAGAAGTAAGTTTTCAGCAAGGATCTGAACAAAAGTCCACAAGAAAATGTGGTTGGGGATGGGAGCGAGAAAGCAAACAGGATTCCAGCAGTTTGTGGCTTTAGTTACAAAGGTTTAAAAGGGAACAAGTAAGAGGCCTTTTTCCCTTTAGGATTCTGCACAAGCAGCTCAGAAGCAACTGGAAGTCCTCTGCCTTATTATCAGAAGTTGGTGTCAGAGTGGGACAGATTAATTCCCTTCCAAACATAGGTGCTGTAGTTTGCCTAAAGCCTCTAAGCGTTTCTTTCAATCACCCTCCCACTGTTTGAATTCCCACCCTGGCTGATCTCCAGGCTGAACACATCCTTCTTGCCGCTGTGCATTTGCCGTCTTCTCGGAGCAACAAACAGCACCACATTATCTTTGAAGATTCATCCTTTTCCCCCTGGTAAATCCCCTTGTTAGACTCATCCACCTTGTTAAAGAAATTCTCTTCCTATACTCAACTTCATGTGAATTCAGGTCAACAACAACAACAACAACAACGTTTTTCAATGTACACATTTGTTTGTTTAGAGTTCTCTTTCTTAAATCGTTCACCTTTGCCCCTGATTACGCCTCACCATCTATACTGACTTTTAGAATCAGGTTGAAAGTTCACCCTTCTCCAGACCTGCCAGCCAGCAAATAAACCTCAGAAATCTTAATGTGAACTCTCCTGTGACTTATCCAGCTTCTAAACCATACAGTTCATTGGTTTTAACAGCACATTTTCTTTCACACCAGATACGCCGTGCAGTTCCACATGACACCAGATGCAGAACAGGTTGCCTGAAATAGTAATCCCATGGTTGTAAACAACATGGTTCTTGTATAGTTTGTGCTCTGAGGTGGTTGCTTCGTTTAGAAGACACAGGATACTACATGAAATATTTCTGGACCTATATTTCCCTCCGCATAAGTATATGTTTTTTGTGTATGATGCCATTTCTTTGGTCTGTAATAGCTTCTTTGTTATTTTCCAGGTTTTTAAACATGCTGCATCGCTCAGCGAGAGGTGAAAAGCGTCTCAGGCTTTTATTGACTCTTTGCTGTAATTACTAATAGTCTGTACCATCATCTGTTACCATTATAAGGGATACCTGTTTACTGTATTGTAATAGCATCCTTACAGATGCACACAGAATACGTATTTAGAGAGGGAGAAAATTACCTTGAAAAGCAAATACAAAGATGGAGAAAAGGCTACAGTAATAAGAGACAGTCCACTAAGAAGAAAGTTAAATCAATAGAGAAAGACAGAAAAATGGGGCAATGTTTCTTGATAACATGTAGCTGTAAGGGACAACTACATCAAGCAGAGAAATTTTATTTATTTTTCCCTAAACTTTTGGCTGTTACGTAACTTCTTCACAGTTAAGTTGTGCCCAACAGACTTTGTCTATAAGAAAGGATACAGAGCTATCCTAGCAGAGCATCTTCAGCCAGTCTCGCAAGATACATAGATGCTACATTTTCAGGGACACCTCAAAGCCCGTAAGAAAACCATATATCTGAAGAAAAAAAAAAAAGAAATAAAAATACCAGAGGGCAAATACAGCTCTGGATGTGGCCAGAAGCCACAATCAAGGACACGTGGGACCTCCTGCCACCAAACACACTCGATGCACTCTGCTGGAGTACCACAGCCAGTCCCAGCCAGCACAAACTGGCTCTGCTGCCCTTCCCTTCACCTCTCACTGCTAAATCCAGCTCTTCACCTCTCCGCTACCTTGGGCTTGTAGAACATGCAGCATCGCAGCAGCCCAAACCATGTTCACATGAGACAGCAGCTGAACTTACTAACAAAAAAGCAAGTCCTGTGTGTCCCAAGCCACTTTGCTACTCAACTGCAAAGGGATAGAAAGGGCTAAAAGGACAAAAAGTGTTTAGAGCGCAAAAAGTGACTTTGACCTTCTCCTTATGTAGGACATCATTGTCTTTGTGGCAATCCCTGCGCCAGCAAGGCATTGCTATCACTCTGTGACCCACAAAGGTTTTGGAAGTGTTCTCCTATATTTCACAGGTATCCGATCAGAAAAGATGCATCTACTTTATTTCAAGCCCACTTTCCTCCTTCTAACTTGTAAGTAATGTGAGGTCTTTGTCACCTTCTTCTACTGTGGAAGGTATCCTTTTCCTCCTTGAACATCTACAGATCGTCAGTTGCTTCACCATGGTCAAATCTGACTTTACCTGCACTCTCTGCAAGCTAAGAGATGCCTGTCCTGTGACAAGAAGCTGCATTAATGCAGAAACTTAACTATAGTAGGATATTAGGGCACTCTAGTCAAATACCTGGATGCTTCCCACAGGCTGTGATCTTTCCAGTACACAGGCATGTCCATCCACACCTTTTCCTTCCTCCCCAGGCTTCATCCACAACTACTGCTTCCTGCTCAGTCCATCTTTTTAGACATGCAGGTCCTCCACCTGGGCAGTAGCTACACTAACGACCTCAGCCCCACAGGATTCAGGTGTGTATTTGCTGCATTTGATACTTCTCACAAAGGGGGTCCCGACCTGGACACCTTTCCCTCCCAAGTCTCACTACCCTTCTGCCACCTCTCATTGCGAATTCACATTGGCTTATGTCTGCTTTGCAGAGAGCTACAAATTCTGGAAAGCATCAGAAGGAACTCCATGTTTTACAAGACAAATTTAATGGTACAATGTTTTATAAATATTTATGATGATATCTTTTTTTTTCCTGAGAGCTAATTATTATGTGGCAAGTGTATTCACCAGAGGACAAAACCTTATTTCCTTGATAAGAGGACTGAAAAAATAAGGTCATACAAGCTATTTGTCTTTAGGGACTCATAACTACATTCAAAAATGTTGAGACTGCATTTCTTCTGCAAGCAGACTGAACATGGAAGCGCATTGGGGTAGTCCATTTAATAATACAGCCGTGACCTCAAAGTACCCCTGTTAACAGGTAGCCTGTCACAGCATACACCACATTTCAGGGGAAGCAATTTAAGAGAAGCACCCAAACAACCTTTCCAACAGAAACAGTGTTTCCTCTAGTAGGTGTCACAATAAGGTTAAGGCTTAGTTTAAAGATTTTTCTTAAGCGTTCTCTTGTGCATATTGATCTAAGGTTTAAGGTTCATCTGGTGTACTTTAAAATTTCCTCCAGAGCCCTGGAGGAAAATACAAGACTAATAACATACAGGGTAACAAGAAATAGAAAATGCCTGTCTTATCGATTAAATATATATTTATACCAGGTTCATCATCTCCTTGATTTTGCTGTTTACTTGAGCTTAAGCAGCTAAGCCCTTTTCCTCGATTCATCCACTTGTTTTTCTTTTCTTTCCTTTTTTTTTTTTTTTTTTTATTCACCCAGGACTTATGAAATGTCTAAAAACAGTAGCAGTCCAGAGAGAGATGCATAAATGTCTCTGGTATTTAAACTGTGTCTCACACAGCACAGGATTTTCTTTTGCAACTCAGATATCCAGCTCTTTGTTTTTCTGTTCCCAGGGTGCAAGAGGGGCTTTAGAGGAGAGGATTGCAAGATGCATGTTCCCAGTGTGTCCATACACCATACATCTAAACTCCACTTGAAACATCTTTCTTTCCAGTCAAAACCAGGATACACCCAGCCTACCGAGGAAGAGCCATAACAAGGGTCTCGTACTGGTAACAAGAACATTTTATTGCTATTAAAGCCATGAATCTCCACACAGGAGATTAATAATAACTGCATCATTACTTTGCTTGCTATTAGCAAAAGCAACAGGATAGGTGTTAAGAATAATGTGACGGAAAAGGCAGAAAGATCAAAGTAGGACATGACATCTATGCAGGGCTTCTCTCTCCTTTCCTACCTCACTCCACTACTTCCCTTGCAATATTGACATCAGCACAATTGACCTCCCAATGGAGCTGTGCCGGGGTCTCTGAGACCTCTTCCACCCCTTGCAGAATGACAGGACTTGCATGTTTCGAGGAGCAGATCTGTCTCCTTTCCCTCCAGAGCAGGTCCTCCCAGCGGTAGTGTCCACAGAACAGTCACCTTAAAGTCCAGTCACCTAAATCATCTGATTTGGGGTTGGTTTGGTTTTTTTTTTCTTTTGTACCTGCTTTTATAGAGCATAGCTTTAAGCAGGTATGTAGGGATCATTCCAACACAGTAGGAACATACATGACAGTCAGTTGGCCATTCTGAATAAGCTGCAGTAATCAGAAATAGGTAAAAGAGAAAAGGAAGAAATAATTGGATCTTGCCCAGTCAATGACAAAGAAGTTTTTGTTAAGTTAATAAGCACTGTCTTTTCCGTACTCATTTGACAAGTATTCATCTCTCAGAGGAAAATTACTATCTGTCAAAGTGATTTCAAATGGAAACAGAAGACACATGATAAAGGGACAGGGCACATGTGAGAAGAAAGCTTTTGCAGGTTTTTCAACCTGCCACTCCAGACAGACTCCAGACAAGCAGAAACGATCTTAAGAAGACAACTTACCTTGCTTGGGCTTCTTCTCTTGTCCATCAACTCCATACAGTGAAAGGAGAAGACTCGATCAAAGCTGTTCAGGTTTTCCACAGGAACAGACCTTCCCCAGACGTGTCTCTGCTTTCACCCAAGTTTTCACTTGTCTCCTAAAAGCAAAACATGCACTGGTCACAGAATCTTGACACTGAACTCAGATGTCCTCACCTAGAATGAGGACACTAAATTTTGCTTCAGAATAGGCTCTGAGCCACCTATCACAACAAGGATAGGGTTGTGGAGTTCAGGGTCTTGCAGAGCCCCCGTGCAATCCCACAGCTCCCCCATAAACACAATTCTCCCCATTATCAAGGGGAAGGCACCAGATTTTATGCTGACCTGGCAGTGCAGGGTCTCAGAACTATCTGTGCCTTGACCCAAGCTGGTTGTATCTTGGTTTAACAGCTGTGCAGTGGTCAGTAGCTGTTGCCTGACCCATTTTTGCTCGAGAACCAAGAACACCCCATCCTTTGTCAAACTTCTCTTTGAGACAATGAGCTTGAGACAAAGATGGTTTGCTTTGACACCCCCAACCTCTTGACTTCAGAGTTACTGGTGCCATCAACTGTAGGACACAGAGGGTCATCAAAAGGATGAACCAGAAAAAAAGAGTTGATATTAGTAAGTTTTCTAGCATAACAATTATTATTACTGAGACCTCTCTGACCGAAAGTAGTCTGAGTTCACTGTTATTCTGGTAACACTATTATTACTGGATTAATAATATCCCTGTTGTATTTTGACTAGATTGTTATGATTTTGATCAAGAGAGCAATAAACTCTTGGCTCCACATATATGCAATGTTCCTTTTTTTCCCCATAAGATTTAGTCTAATATCCAAAATGTGTTTTCAAATCTCATTTACTATTCTCTATAGACTCTATTACACTCAGTATTCTGTACTCACTTGTCACCTCCAATGTCACGCTCAAAGAAGATATTGTGCATTTGTGTTGCTGGATGTCCAAAAAGATAGTCCTTGAAGTCATGGCCACCCTTTGAGGATTATACAGAGAAAAGGTATGAGTTGCCGTTGAAAAGTATCTCCATAACAATATTTTCAAGAAGCTGGGAAGGGAACGAGGGGAAGGATGAACAGTTTCCAGTTTGGGAAGTAAAGAGCTGTAGAATAGTAAATAAAAGAGTGGGTAAATTCACCTGATGTAGAGGAGAAATGGGTAAATCCTGAAATAAGGGGATATATTTAAGATAAAAGGGAAAGAAAATATATCAGTCATTTCAAACCAAATTAAATCACAGAATCACAGAACAGTCAGTGTGGGAAGGAACTTCTGGAGATCACCTAGTCCTACCACCCTGTCAAAGCAGGGTCACCCAGAGCAGGACACATAGGAACACATCCAGGCAGCTTTTGAATGTCTCCAGAGAATTACCATGAGAACATCAATGACAAGAAGCAGATGACGACAGGAGAAAAAAAAAAGAAACAGTAGGAAAACCTGCAGAAATCAATCAGAGTACATATTGCAGGAAGAACATCAAAAGAATAGGTTCAGAAGTCATTGGTAGAAAACAAAGTAATATGTGCACAGTGGGATGAAATGTAACTCTCAGACAGCACAGGAAAAATAGCAGTAGGTGCCACCCTTTGCTTTGAAAAACTAGACCCCGTGTTGTTTAATCCATTTTTAGTGCATGGAGCTCAGCCTGCATGATCTTTCCTTTTCACACCTCCTTTCCCATAATAACTCCTCGTAGCCAGGTCTCCAACAAACATCAGGCTCCACACCCTGCTCTGCATAACCTTGGGGTTCCCTTCTACTTGCTACTCCACGTATATATCCAAAACTCAGATCCATGCTGTATTGGGTTTTTTTGCTTAAATTTGGAGAAAACAAAAATACACAAACCAATAAAAATCCCTTTTCCCTCTGGCCTTCTGTATTACCCATCACAGACAGTGTGTTATGTATTCCTTATTTTTTTCAACAGACTGGAAATACGTATTAACATCTTCATTAGAAGTTTTGATTCCGCTACGCTGAAGTTCACCTTGCGCTTCAGTGACAGCATATTTTCTGGGCTGCTTCCTCCAACTTGTCTCTAAAATAAGCCAATTGTGCAACTTAAGCACACAATGCAGGCTCATTAAAGGCAATGACACATACACACCCGACGTGGTCATGCAAATACAGGTTAATCTGAACAAAGTCACACAGAGAAAAGACATTAAACAGCTGGTGACTCAGTGAGAAAAATGGACTTTTTTTTTTTGAGTGGTATTTCATCAACAAGCATTAGAACGTGCCTAACAATACTGGAAAAATATGTTTATGCCATCCCTGGGCAGTCATCTAAATCATTCTTAGGCAGTCCTCTAAATCTAGGTTGTCTCTCCTATACACAGAGGAAAAGAAGGCACAGGTACTCTCTGGATTCATCAGTAATGGGTAAGTCTATGAAGAACTTTTCCATTTGCTCTCTCTGCGCCGCACAGCAGGAGTGCTCCTTATCTTTAGGGAATGCCACTGCTGCAAAAACCATACAGAGCAGAAGGTGGTGGAGGAAAAAACCTCTGCCCTCTTCCTTAAGAGCCCCGGTTCTGTGATGTAGTGATCAGTTCCATCAGGTTTCTCAGTACTGCGTGTGCAGACTTCACCAGACTGGAAACAGATTATACTTACCCCAGGCTTCCAGATTTAAGAGTATTTAAATAAGAAAAATGCTTTCCTTTCTTCCACTACTGCCCACAGTTTTATCTGCCTGCAAGTAAAAGCATGACAATGGGAGAGCCACATCTGAAAATGACCCTAATAATCACTGAAAAGGAGACAGCAAAACTGGGAAAGGAATTTCCATTTCAACAAATCACATTACAGATGACGAAACCCCCTGAAATAAGGATAAACACTGTGACATCAACCACACTTAATTTTCTGCGTCTGTCAATATACCTGTAATCACAAATCAACTAAATAAGGGTATCCATAACCGTGCCAAGGATTTCATTAGTCACTCATTCAAATTACAACTCTTACTTCCACTGTCTCTTTGGTTTCCTCCTTAAAAACGTCTACGTATCACAAGGTCTGGCAGTGTCTGCACTAAGGTAGCTCAGTGCTACATCGTAAACTTCCTTAGTGATTCCCCAGGCATTAGTAGCACTGACAAAAAGATGACTAACAGTGCATAAGACAAATGCACAGTGAACTAAGCCTGACACTTGTTTTATTTGGATGCCACAGGGCTATACAAAATTAAGGTATATTAATAAAGTATAGAAAAATCTCAGCCCCTAACTTAGTGAACGTTGTTGTACCTCAGCAGGAATATACGTGGAAAAAAATGGTGCCTTCAACTGGTAATAGCTTATTTCAGCAGGTCAATTGCTAAGAGCAAAAAGAGGAGAAAAAAAAAAAAGCATCTTTTTACTAACTATGGATCCTCTCTCTCTACTGACGGTCACTTTTCTCTACACTGACAGTTACAGGTAATTATAGCAGATTACTTTATTTGTTCATTTTCTTATTTGGTATTCTTTGTGACAGCCAAACAAAACTCATCATTAAGCACATGCTGATCCCAAGTAATGCCACTGAGACCAGGGCCTCGATGAACAAGTCTGAAAAGGGTCAAAAGCCAGAGGTACAAACAAATATCTCATATGCCAGGAGAGCAGGTTCTTCTTAAGTAATGAATCTGTACGTCAGGCACGACGACGGATAGATTTCTGTATGGTAGGTCAACCTGTCAATCTGTTTTCTTATATAAGAAAATACCCACAGCACCTGAAACCTGCCAGACAAAAGAAGAAGTTAATAGCACTGGAAGAAGTGAAAGAAGTTTATAGAGACTAATTCCAAATATGCATGGAAATATCACTAGACTTTAAAATTGTGATTGGAACAAAATAACCTTTCTCAAACTGTCGTCAGAAAAAAACCCAACCAAAACCACACCAAAATAAAAGCCCACAAAGCCCCAAACCTTGTACTGGCAAGTTTTGTAACATTTATTTTATTTAGCTTTACTTTATTCAGCAACCAGCTTTTTACCTTCTATATTTCGGGTAATTTCCTCAAGATAGATCAACAAAAAGTTAATCTATTTGACCAAAACTAGCCAGTAATACTTAGTAAATGCTGCCAAAAAACCCCACCACAATGTGCTCAAACTGTTCCATGTTACCTGAAGAGAGGAAAAAGTTTGGGGGTTGCTTTCAGACGACTTATTCTCCCATAAAAACCATAAGAGTTCTTTAGTTATAATGAAGTAGCTGCAAATGCAATTTTCTCAGTTAAAACATTTTAAGTTGTATTATGTCTGACTTCTTTATTAGGCCAATAGTTGTTCACCAAGGGTTATTTTAAGTGGATTCAGTCCACAAGTAAATTGCTAGATCACTAGATATATAGAAGTAAATCTATACAAACTAACATGCTAGCTGTAACCTGGAGTTACACTCAAAGACAAAAAGCCATTTTCCACCTCCACTAATTTCTTATTGTCTCAGCGGAATTTGCTACAAAATGCTAATAAATGTGGTTTTTTTTTTTTTTTATTTTGAGCATTTCTTTTAAAGGGTTCCAGAGCTTCTGAGTAATTGTGTCAGTGATACTGATTGATCAGTGGGGAAAATACCTGTTGTTCGCTTTCAGCACATGGTACCAGAAGTTGAACCAACATTAGAAACCAGTGCCAATGGAATAAAATGATCATCAAAAACCCCAACAAAACTGACCTTTTTACATTTTTGAGGAAGGTGAAGACCACTAGAGGAGGAGATATTCACTTGCAGATCCTTGTGGCTACGTCGACTGGAGCTGCTAAGGGTTGACCAAGATTCTGCATCTGCAGACATTTCTTCTAGGGCAGACCCAGGAGGCGTTGTGGACTCGTTGGCCAAAGGGGACTTCACCAGAACTTTGTTCTAGAAGTTTCGCTTCTGTGCGATTGACTTGTTTTCTGGGAATGAAAGATCCAGACAAATTTGCCGACAAATGTCTGCTTACATAGGACCAAAGTGCAGGAATTTCCCTTTACATGATTATAACCTTCAAAGCTGCTTATGGTTGGCCCGCTAATTGTTTAATAAACACACAAACAAATTATTTAAAAGAATTAGCACGTCCAGCTCAGTTTCCTTAAAACTAGTCATGCCAATGAAAAAAATGTGAGCATGCAAAGCTCACCTACTGTTAGTCTCAAACAGCCAAATGATTCTAGGTTCAAATTAGGTTGAAACAGCTGTTAATTTTTCAAGCAATTTTATTGAGTAATTCAATACTCAGTAGAACAAACATCCCTTGGATGTTTGGGTTTTTTTTAATTTATTTTTAATCTCAGAAGGTATAAGGTAGTCTGCACCTTCATCTCTTATGGGATCAAAAGTAGAAGGAAAAATAAAGCTTTTTGCAGATTGTTACCCATCTCAGGTAAACATTTGACTAGAAAGTGTGTGCTGTGATTTCATAATTTCACAACCAATGCATATGCACTGCAGGTTAACTATGTCTTTCTTGTGCAAGGGGACCTGTCACAAGCTTCTGGAGGGAAAACTTCTTTATTTTGAGGGTGGCAGAGCCCTGGAACAGGCTGCCCAGATTGGGTGTGGAGTCTCCTTCTCTGGCGATATTCAAAACTTGCCTGGATGTGTTCCTGTGCAACCTGCTCTAGGTGACCCTGCTTTGGCAGGGGGGTTGGACTAGATGATCTCCAAAGGTCCCTTCCAACCCCTGCAATTCTATGATTCTGTGAAAGACACACCACACTTTGTCCCCTTCTGTCTTGGTCCAGTTTGCAGAAGTTCACAGGACTTTTTCCACTTCAGATGCGACCATTAACTGCTGTTAATTGCAGGTCAGCTAGCCCCTTTTATGAGAAGAGAATCAAGTCCATAACCTTCAGTCACATCATAGCCCTTCTTCTGCCTGCAGTCTCTTTCATATCAATAAATTCAAACCCATACCAAGCAGAGATTTGAGATACACTGAATCCATGGTTTGTCAAAAAAACCCCACATTAGTAGTCACAGTCACTCAGCCTGTTTGCAAAACAGCTCTTTACAATACACCAATGTAGGATATGTAGGACTGATTTGTGTGGACCAAAAGAAAAGGGTGGATGTGGAAAGCTATTGCCCACCCTTTTGTGAAATTGTCCTAAACAAGTCCTATAGCCCCTGCTAAGACACTTAGGTCCTTCAAGAACTTGTGTTTTGGCTGCCAGCACAGGCTTTAGCCTGTGTTAGTACATCTTTACACTGCCATAAGCAACGCTAAATACACAAAGCCTGCACACACCTTCATTTGCTGATGAGTAATTCCCAGCACAACGTTCCAAAGACTGTTTTTAATATTTTCCAGATGCATCTTTTCTCTCTTATTATGCCTTCGCTCAGTCTTCATCAGTAATCCAAAATTAAAATGGTTCATAACCTTTTCTTGCTAGACAGGTGTACAGTATTTCAGTGTAGTATCAAAAATGAAAAAAAAAAAAGTTAAGAAATTATGCAAAGACTCTTGAGACAGAGATGGGGAAAGGATCACACAAGGCAATCGAGTTTCCATTATTGCCAGCTGTGATCACTTAATCCTGTTCTTGTTGCAAGCTAAAATCGCTTCCCTCATCATCTAAACAAGCAGTTTGTCTTTATTTTGTTTTATTTGGCGGTTTATTTGTTTGATTTTTTTATTATTACTTTTTTTTTTTTTTTAAATTTGTGCTTTATGTCCTCAGAGAAAGCACGGCTTTTCTCCACAAGGAGTAAGGTCAAGTCAGGACTCAGTGAGGGGGAAAAGTGCCTCTCCGGATATAGATGCAATAGTGAAGTTATCTTATTTTTCAGCATGTGTAGGCAAAACTCTGAAATTTGTAGTAGTCATTACCGAGGCTAAAATTTTACTGAATTGAAGGTTCATTGTGGTTTTTTGGTTTGGGTTTGGTTGAGGTTTTTTGGAGGGGGTGGGTGTTGAATTTTTTATTGGTTTGGTTTTTGTTTTTTATAAATAAGAATAAGGAATGGCCAAAACCTCATCTAAATGTCCCGATTTGACCTTGTTTGTGTCATAGTCAATACACATTAGTAGTTGGTCACATTTAAGCATTGCCTCAAGGCTCCAGTCAGTGGAATTCCAGTTGAAGTACGATGCAAGCATTTAATGAGAGGCTGTGCCTATCCCACGAAGTTTACAGTTCAAATACATATGATTTAGAAATGTGAGAGAGAATGTATAATTGTCTCCATTTTACAGATGGAGAACGAAGGTACAGAGAGACTAAATATCCTGGGCAATGGAAAATGTCTTCAGCCCAAACAAGACCTGAGCGACAAGGTATTTTGTATCTTAATATGATGCTGTAATTAAAAAGCTGATCTTCGAGGTAATTGTTAGCTTTATATTGTGACAAAATAAGGTATACACAATTATGCACTGCATTTCTCTCAGACATTAACTCCCTTACCTAACTTACCTATTTCAACTAAAATGGCACTTTTTAATGAGTTTTAAGCAACACAGAAGCTAGAGAGACATCAGCGGAGTTAAAGGCACACAACTCACTGTAATATACACGTTTTTCTTCCAGTTGCATGAATAGTTTCCAGTTAGCCCCAACTCCAGTGTCATGGGGCACAGAAGGAAGATGGGAACAGCAGAGAAGTTTGAATTAGATGATCTTCCACCTCTAACCATCCTATGATTCCAACTATCCTATGATTCCCTCAGCACCTTACCCTACCCCACCCCTGGCTCATTCTCATCTAGCTTCATGCCAAAGACTGTCAATCTCAATTCTTCCCATTCATTTCAACCATTTCCATGTTAACTTTCTTTACACATTCTTTGCACTTGTATGTATTTTTCTCTTTTCTACACTTGTTAAGAGCCGTACTGGCTGGATTTTAATACATGAAGCTTTACTGCAGTCAATTCTTTTTGTAGTCCCCTTCTAGTTCAGTGATTTCAATTCAAAAAGTGTCCCCTCCTTTCCCCATATTTAAACAAAATGAAAGCCAAAGAAAACATTCATTCAGACTGATAAAACATTCATAGAAGAGAATGCTAGAGAGTATTGAAAGGTGTTAAAATTCCTGCCAACAAGGAAAAAATAACCACAAGACAGCAGAATATTCAAAGGGAAGTATAAAAAATATAGGGCCAGAAAAAGCATTTTATTTCTATTTTAAACCATTTTGCATGCTCTGTTAAAGTAATATGCTATTTCCCTCATTGTCATACAAAGTATGATTCTCGTATGGAAAAAAAACCAAATATAAGTGTTAAGTAGACAGCTTGCATTTGGTCAGCACAGAGAGAACTCTAGAGAAATGAATGATTTGGAAACAGCATGAACTTTTTCTTGGAGTTTGGTAAATGACAAAGCGTTGTAACAGCCTACATAAATGGGCAAGAGCCTTGCAAGAAAAGAATACCAGCTGACAAGCTGAATGCTCAGGTATGTTCTGGCTTTTGCCAGAGCTTGAATTTTATTGCAGGAGTATTTTAATTTCTACAGTTAATGCAAGTAAATGGTATGTACCAGGCAGTGCCTGGGACTGCACCCAGAAGGCAGGGCAGCAGAGTGACACATCATGATGACTCTAAATAAATGCTAGCGCCATGGAAATCCCCATTCTTAACATTTGAAATGCAGACTCGAAGGAAGCAGAAGGCAGTCACAAATAATAAAACAGTTCTGTTCCCTCAGTGCACACATATAGAGAGTGCCCTATAGTAGAGAGTGTCCTGTCTAGCAGCTTTGCTGCTCACTGGGCTGCTAACATTTTGGGACAATTTATGTCAATCAGCTCTCAAAAGCAGATGCTAGGGACCAGTACCCTGAAGAATCACAGGACAAAGAAACAGACAGGTGTGTAAGGGGTAATAGAGGATGGTCTGTGTGAAACCCGATAGAAAATTATGAGTTAAACCTAGCCCAGTATAAGCGCTGAGAAAAAAGGGAGCTCAGTACAGTTGTTGCCCAACTATGTGCGCTACCATGAGAATCTGACCTTCAAAGAGGGGAAACAACCAAAACAGGGTACAAAGGAAACAGCAAAACCAAGGTGCAACAGGGCAGTCATGTATCAAGAAGCTGCTGTTAGCAGCCGGATCACAAGGCTGGTGAGGCTCACTGCATGCACTGGCCATGCATGCCATGATGCTATCCAGTACTTTTCCACTCATCCCAGTGTAGGATATGAGGGGGCTGTCTCAGGCAGAGAGGGAGAGAGACATGAGGACACTTTGAAGTTACAGGGGACGCCCTGAAGGCGCTGTGCCTACCTTCCTTGGCCAGACCGATGTGGCTCCTCGCTATCCTGCTTCTCAGTGGTACTTCTACAGTCTCTGGGTTGGTAAGACTCTCCTAAGTAATATTTGGGATCTTTGGTCACCACTTAGAAAGACTTTATAATAAAGCTGAGTTAACTTTCTTTGTGTGAGCTCCCGGTTGTATGTTGGAATCTCCCTACAAGAACCTGTTACAACAGGGCAAGGAAACAGGTATTGTAGCAGAGGTACAGTTTGAGGTAAATAACCTCATCCTACACTTCCCCCTTGGTGTGATCTACCACTAGAAGCACTGATTTAATACAGGGCTGGATCCACTGCTGACAAAGCTGAGTATTAACTCACTTATCTCAGGAATTTTGGTGTCAGGCTTCAGAAAGTATCATTTTCCAGTCAGGATTTATAGCCCTGAACCTTACCCATCCCCCCAAGTTCAATGATAGTTCTAAATTCATCTTCAAAATCAAAAATTAAGAGGTAGCACACTTAAAAGAGTCAGTTACAATATGCAGTATCGCACATTTTTACCCTAAAACAGCCAAGATTAATTCTCCTGTCTGCTTGCAGAAAGATAATTTTCAAATCAACCTGGAGAATGCTTTAAAAAGCAGATAATATTCTATCCTACAGGGAGAAGCTACCATTGCTTCCTTTTGTGGCCATTTCATGTTGCAGGAAAAGAGAGTATGCATGTAGAGAAAAGTCCTAGCACATAGTTCTGTTTCAACAGAGCGTTTCTGCCTGTCCAAGCCACGTGGCAAACGGCATCTCACCTTAGAAACCCTGAAGCCAGAAGCAGAAGCCGCTCATGCTGCACAACAACTGTTGTAACAGCTCGATCCGAGAGCAAAAGGTGTGCACTAAGGCAGTGCTGAATGAAAAACTAAAGAGCTGGCACATTTCCCATCAATCTCTCGTATCATCTGCCCAAAAATGGTGCTCATAGACAGGATGCAATTTATACAGATATTTTAGGACTTACAACGTGTAGGTAGAAGATGCCACATTATAAGTGAGAACAAACCACTGAAATAATTTGTCACAGGGATGCAGCAGGGAAAGAGAGCTGTAGACCACAAAATAAAACATGGGGAAATGTCAGTACTCAAAATCATTCCTCTAAAAGACAGGAGGAACAACAGCCAAGTTCTTTTGTAGTGCAGTATCACAACCAATGGTCTGATGTAATGAAGGCCAGGTATCTGCTTCCTCATACAGATGTTAGATGTGCCAACCAGGACTGAGGCACTGCTGGACTTGCTGCTCACAAACCAAGACAACCTGCTTTGTAGTATCTTGGGTAGTGATAGCCTTGGCTGCAGTGAGCACAATATTGTGGAGTTTGGGATCCTGCTAAGCATGCTGAAATTTAGCATGAAATTAGGCTTTAGATTTTAGAAGAGCAAACTTCATCTCACTCAGTTGGGAGGGATCCCATGGGAAGCTTCCATGGAGGATAAAGGACACAGTGAGTGCTGAGAGTCTTTCAAGAATGCTCTCCTGGAAGCACAAAAACAGTTCATCCCCTTTAAAGGTAAGGGAAGAAAAAGGAGCAAGAGACTCCCTTGGCTTAACTGTGAACTTCTGAGTCTGACCAAAACCAAAACAGAAGCATGCCAGTAATGGAAAAGCAAACAAATACCCATTGAGAACTACAAGGGCATTGCCAGGGCATGTAGAGATGCAGTTAGAAAAGCAAAAGCTCAGCTTGAATTGAAACTGGCCAGAGATGTCAAAAACTGCAAGAAAGGTTTCTTCAGGTACTTAAACAACAAGAAGAAACAGAAGTAAAATACTGGTCCTGTGTTAAACAAGAGAGGTGAACTAGTCACCAACATCACTGAACGGCAGAGGTTCTCAACACTCCCTTCACCTCTGTCTTTACCAGCACCATTGGCCATCAGGCCTTGGGAACAACAATCCAGGTGGATGCAAACACAGACAGAATCCAGGAGTGCAGCACAGGCTGGGATCTACCCAGCTGGGGAGCAGCTCCGTGGAAAGGGACTTTGGGAACCAGTGGACAAACAAGCTCAATATGAGTGAAGAGCCTGCTGCTGCAGCGAAGAAAGCCAACAGGATGCTGCGTTGCATCTACAAGGGCAAGGCACAGTGAAAGTGGCTCAGAGCACCACAGTGAAGAGGAGCAATGAGTTTCCTTTTCTTCCTAGAGTGCCCAAGAACCATCAGCATCATAACTGTTCTTCAGGAGAAGAGGAGAACTCTGAAGCTCTCAAACAAATAAGCTTTACTATACAGAACAGCACCAGACAGAATCTGCACCCACATAATTTAATGCTGAGCACTCAAATGAGCAGCTGCTCCTACTCTCCACACTGCTGTCTGCCACAGAAACACGCTGCCACTTCATCTACCTCATCCCTTTCGCTCTCCACTCTAAGATAGTTTCAGCATTTCACACTGAAAGGCCTATTGGGATGGAGTGGAACAGAATCTGCATTTATTGCATGCAGCTCCTGGGCTTCTCTGCAGAAGAGAATGGCATCAAGACACAAATGGTATCAGAAGCTGCTGCTTCACTGCCACAAGCTCCACCGCTCCTCCATGGGCTTCCTCACGGATTCGTGTCATCGTCAGCCCCTTCCCAGGTATGCCATCTGTCATCAGCCTCCCCAGCTCTTCCTTCTGATGGAAGAAAAACATACAGTACCCTGGTGAAGACTTCTCCAGATGGAGCCTTTTGTCCTCCCACTCCATTCTCTGCCAGACACCCATACCAGCACACCCTCAGTACTCGGTCCCGTTACTGGCCATCACACCTGCCAGGCAGCCTCCCTTCTCTTACTCAGAGAACCAGCTAAATTGCTAATTTCTTCTCATGCTTTCAACATTTGCACCTATTTTTTCAGGCAGGCGTTGTGAATCTGTTACCTCTGCCCACTCATCAGGTATCCCTCGGTGGGTAGCAGTCAGAGCTTCTCCACAAGGGAAGGTGAGCCAGGAGCCAAGGGAAACCAACCAGTGCCCTCACCAACCAGAGCAATCTCACAGGATATGAGAGCAGGCAGAGCCCCAGATGCTGACAACAGGCTGAATCGGCAGCCTCAGACAGGGAAAAGAGAGGAGTCAGGATCAGTGTCCACTCAGAGAGCCCAGGTAAGATCACCAAGAGACAGGACCAAAATCAAGACTACATCATCAGCCCAAGGTCAGCCAGGAAGCAGGGCCAGAGACAGGACTGGCGACAGGAACACCCACAAGGTAACTCAAGCAAAGAGGAATCAGTGCTCTTCTAAGAAAGACCAGACAAGTTCTGTGTTTCTTCATGGAATAAAGTAAGTTCACCAAAAGCTGATTTGGATCTCTGCTAATTTCGCTGACCACAGTGAAGTCAAATCCTGATTCAAATGATTACAATAGGGCATGACCAGCCCTAGTAATTTGTTCGTTCCGATGCCTTGATCACCTCTATGCTGCTTTCATGTAAAGCATTATTTAACTTCACTTATTTACACTTTAAAAGTGCATATGTAGAAAAAAAAAGGTGTAGAAAATGTGAGGAAAGAGAGAGCAGTCCCAGAGGATGCAAGAGACAGTACCAGACAAACTGCCTCTAAGCCTGTCTGACGGACTCTGAATGCTGATCGGTGTGCGTGAGCCTCATCTTGTCAGAGCTGCTCCTCTGCGGTGGTCACAGCCTGCCTATTTGAGAAGCATCTTAAAGGCTCTAGCTCTCCAAAACGTGAATACACACCTGTATAACATTAAAGAGGATGAGATGTCTCCGTCAAGGTGAGAGAAGGACAGCCTGGGGGTGACAGGAAGGTAGTCCTGACCCACATACTGGTGCTCAGCTCCCACTCTACAGGAAGCAAAGCCAGCAATGGAGCAATGGCGTAAGGCTTCTCAATGGATTTTGGCCCTTGTTGGTGCTTGGGTCACCTTTGGCTCTCATAGGGTTTTCTGATGAGACGTCTCCAGTTCCCTTTTCAGGAGGCACTCCCTTCCCTGAGCATTGCTCTCACCAGCACAAGCGGCCTTTGCGCCCACTTGTCACAAGTGTACGCTCTCGTCACAGGACTGAGTGATGTCTCCACTCCCCCGTGGGTCTAAATGGCAAACGCGTGGCTGAACATCCCAGCAAGGAGACAGACGACAGCAGTCCCCTCATGGACCAGATTCCCTTTCTTGGAAGCAAAATTCTGGGTTGATCTTCATCACCATTTTACTCTCTGGTTAAAAATATCTGACCTTGAGAAACTTCACAGCTCTCTCTGGGCATCCCCTCCCTGTCCAGTNCGAGAAAAGCCTGGACGTACCGGGAGCTCAGGGTTTCCCCGACACCCACCGCCTTTATATCCCCAGCCGAGTGGAGCCGCCGTTGCTCCTAACGGTGTTTAAACCGCTCCTAACGACGGCTTTAATTACTCACCACCAAGGGCTGCCATTACAAGAACACTCTTGCGGTGCGAGACTCGGCGACGGCA